>VWZE01023389.1:57465-94447 GCA_013396675.1 Eubucco bourcierii
CCCCCAAAATAGGCTGCCTCCCGCTCCCCTGACCGCACCCTGGGTACTGAGACTTAGCCGCCTCCTCTGTGCCCTGGATGCCCCGCCAGCATTCCCTGAGCCTCCTCTCCTTCATCCCTGTCTCCTCCGGGGCTGTGCCCCAACCCCTTCCCGGGGCCAGCCCCTCTAGACCTGAGCATTGCTTGGGGCGCCGCCTCGCAACCTCTTGCTGTCCCTCCGGGCTCCCCGCTTGGCCGCTCCCCGCCCAGCTCCGGCCGCCGGCGGCAAAAGTCCCTGGCACCTTTGTTCTCCCGCCCTCCACACCCTTCCCGTTCCCGAGCCGCTCCATCCTCATCCTTCTCTCTGTCATCTCGATCCCGGCGCTTGCCCTCCCCTGGCTGCGCGGCCCCGACCCCGCACCTCGCTACCGGGCGGGTTGGGTGACGGCGGCAGCAATCGCTGTCAGTAGCGTGTTGGAGGGGGGAGCACCGAGAGTCCGTGCTCGGCTCGTCCCTCTGCGAGATCGTCTAGGGTGCAGGAGAGACTTGAGCTTAGTTTCTGTGAGCAAAGTGGGTGCCTGACTGCCTGTCTCACTGGACTCTCTTTTCACAAGAGATCTCGGGCTTGGACTAGTTTTGATTTATTTTTCCGTGCGGCAGTTCTCGTACACTGAGAAACTGTTGGGAATGAAGTTTCTTTTAATTACCCCCCGACTCCTCCGTCCCAATCTCCCGAAGTCGCTGGTCTTGGAAAGTTGGGGCTTTCTAAACCAAAACTGGTTATTATTTTGTCCCGAATGAGGACGCCTGGACTCTGTCTCCATTCCCCGGGTGTGTTTGTGTGAGCCTTTCTCCATTAGGTACTAATCTTCCCATCGTCTTTCATACTCATTTGCCTTTAAGCCATACTCCCTGTTCTGGTTTCTTGATGCTCATCTATTCTTTAGCGCCCTAGGTCTTTGATCATAGATTTTAAAAATTTTTTTTTTAAACGCTATTACACTATTTCTTGCAGTACTTAAACAGGTTAGGTATGGTATGAATGAGCTGACTGTTGAATAAAAAATCTTTTGTAGTACCATAATTGGTTCGGTTTTCATGGATTGCTTTATTTACTTTATGCCTGATACCAACTTCTGGAGTTTCAACAGAAACGCTGACAAATGAAGCCAGATTCATTCCCCTCCCGCCTGGCCCGTTTTCATCTCCATCCCTGTCCTCCACACATACAAATGCAGACACATGGGTGCTTTACTAAATCATCCGTTTGGTTGGGTAAATGGTAGACGGACAAGATGTTTGTTTTGGGAAAGAAGGCAGGGGGCTGGCTGTAGATACTTGCTTTCTATCTCACTTCTCTGAAACCCTTCTGTAGATTCTGGAAAATAACTGATCTCCGCTTGAGGAGAAATTGCATAGATTCCCATGCTGCTGTGTTCTTTTGTCCTCCCCCNTTTAAATCAGTAATGCCAACACGAATTACAAAGAGATGTCAGTTTCGATCAGTTACCAGGGTATCTACACGAAGTTGGGAGAGCTTTCTTTTCCTTCCCCAGTATAAATGGAAATTTATGTAGGAATGTCAGCTTCTACGTGTCTCCTTAGCAACGTGAATCCTTTGCCCCTTCTCCCTGTCTCCTGAAATAGTATCCCCATGATTGCAAAAAGACTTTTCAAAGAGCTTGAATGAAAACCTGCTTCAAATCTCCCCTCCGCTCCCTCCCCCTTTACACACACTTTATTGGGCTCCCCCCCTCAATCCATTTCCTCACCACGCATGCGTGTTTACACACACGAGTGGGAAAAGCTGGACAGCTGAACAGCATAAAAGGACACTATCTCTTTATTGGTCACCTGTATGTTTATGGGAAGGTGGAATATGAATGAGTGAGGATGGATAGGAATGAAATGTAGTTTTATTGGTGCTGTGTGTTGAAATTTTGTCCCGTCCTTGTGTTCTATGATGTGCAAAAATTCGTGCCTGTCCACTGTAATAAAAGTTCCTTGATTGAGCTTTACTCATTTTCCTCAGATGCTTTCCAGTCTAGGGGAGCCAGGTTTCACAAGCTGCTGGGGAAGAAATGAATGATTGTTTTATTTCAGGCAACTGGAATAAAGCCTTCATGTTCTTCATGTTTTGCACACAATGCTGCACTCTGAGGAGACGTGAAATTTGAGAAACTGTACTGTGCTTCCTTTGCCTTTTGCTAGTCTGTTACAGTTCCTATTCAAGTCAGTAAGAAGGCTTCCAGTAAGTTCACCAGGTTGGATTTGGCTTGTATTTGAGACCGTTTTGTGTGCTTGCCTTAATATTTTAAGTGCACTCTCCACCTACGTGGAGAATGTAGCAAGTGGTGTATTTTTGAGATAGTGGAGAGCTCCTACAGAGAGAGCTCACACAGGGAAAGCTCTTTTAGCTTGATACCAGTGCAAACAGCTTTGGAGCTAGCTAGCTGTGAAAAGCAGTAGTACACACAGGAAAAAGGCATCTTCATCTCTGTTTTTAGGAGATTCTTCATCTCTTGAAGGAGAGCACCTCAAGTGGCACCATCAAGGGCAAGCTCATGCTAGAAGCTCTTAAAGCATATTCAAGGTTTAATTAAAAATCTTTGTTGTAATTAGATATAGGACCCCTGACTGCTATCAAAGGGGCAATTTAGTCGTGGAGAGCAGAAGGAAACATACAGAGCATGATTACATTGGCTGTTAGAGCCGGAAATAATCCGTGTTTTCCTTGAGCCTTGCTACTGCTTATGTTCTTACATTCATTCATTCACTGTTTTGAGGACTTTTTTTTTTTTTTTTTTTATATAGCCTGCCAATAATCCATTGCTCTCATACTGCTTTTAAAATTGTGTAAGTACTTGACAACATTGATAGTTCAAGTGTGTAAAATAATGAGCCAGATGAATTTTTGAAATCTGAAGATTACAGATACCTCATTTTGCTTTTCTGCTTTCTGAGGCTTTAGAGTCTGTGTAAGTTTCCTGTTAAGTTTTTTTCCTGTAACTGTAGGAGCTAGCAAGGTATTCTTGCATATCCCTCATCTCCCTCTTCCCTTGATGAAATTCTAGAATTCCTGTTAATTCCAACTTCAGGAGCTGAAAAACTATTGAAGTTGCCAGTATGAAAAGCTTCTTGACAAAATATGGAGATCTTGTAAAACTGCTTTACTGTTTCACCAGCTGTCTGGGCATAAAATTATTATCTATGATCAGAGCTTAACTTGGATAATGCACAAGTTGTCTTTAAGTCAGCTGTATTTTAAATTCATGTGCTAAACTGAAAAAGCCCACAACTTACAGGGTTTGGAGTGTGCCTTTGGTGTCTTAAATTATTTTTTTTTTTAGCCTTCATTTGAAGTGGATCATGCCTAATTTGTGATGATTCATTTACAGATTTATCAAGAGTTATGGGTTATGTATGAATATTTATTTCTATCACAGAATCTTCCAAAAATTACATGCCAGTGTGCTTGTAGCTGTACAGATAGTTGTTTTCTGTCTTCAGAATAAACTGTAGTAAATTTAAATTTGTACAATAGGCTGCAGCCATTATAGCTCTTCATATCAGAGATTCCAGAATCATAGATACACAAATAGGATGTGAGATATAAATGGCTCACTAGAATCTGAATGTGCAGGTAAACATTGTGTATTTTGGTTTCAGTGCATGTATATGCTACTCATAGAAAACAATCTCTCCCTTGCAACATCTCAGTTTACTGTGAAAAGAGTGTATATAAAATCATGTTTGGATGGTTTCATACTGATGAACTGCATTCATTCTCATGGAGCTATGAATGGCTTCTTACTTAATAACCTGTATATTTGTTTCTGTAGCACTCAGTTTTCTTTAAGTATGCCATACTCTTAAAGAACTGTCTGTAAATGTTTGAAAGACAAAACATTCTCAAAGAAGTAAGTAAAAGAGGGTCTCTGTACATGTTTAAACTGAGCAGTGACAAACCATAAGGGTGAGCGTAACTCAACAGCATAGTGCAATAAAACAACTTGGATCTAGTTTTATGCTTAGAATTCTGTTCTAAATTGTTCTTTAAAAAAGCATCAAAAGGTGCTCATTCAGTAGGGTTTGAAGGAGTTTAACCTTAATTATACATTAGATGCAGATATCTGAATTGACGTTGCTTGATATTTTTTGATGGTATCTGCTTGTTTAGAGTTTAAGGAGTTGTTCCAAGAGGAAATTACTAGCTCAAAAGTGGCTTCCTCATTAGAAGATCTGGATCATTACTCAGAGTTGGTGTTGACAATATTTGTAAAATGCCCAGCACAGCTGACAGTTTGCTGTAAAATAACATAAGAAGAACAAATGTAATTTTACTAAGCCTCAAGAAAGTGGCTTGTACAATGTAAGGAGGAATTAATAAAACATGCCTTCTGGGTTTCAAAACTAGCCTGCATTTTGCATATTACTCCCTTTATTAATCATCCCCAACACTTCATCTGAAGGTAGATATGAAATCAAAAGCCACACTACTTCAAACTCGGCATCTAAGACCCTGAGCAAGCTGATTTAACTTTGAAGTTGAGTCTGTCTTAGAGACTGGCCCTGTTTCCCACAGGGAGCTGGCCTAGATGACCTCTAGAGGTTTTTAGCCATCTAAATTATTCTGTGAGTTATGTGATGACTGATATACTCTGTTTATGCTTGATGTCTGCCTGACTCTTTCAACACTTTCAAAATGCCTTGAATTTGTTACCTTTCACAGTAGTCCCAGATAGAATATTTTCAGGTATGCTTCCTATTTTACAAATGAACCAATTACTGTATCCTCAAGATGTCCCAAACCATGTTCTGTGGGAGAAGCAGATCTAAGACTTCTCTTTTAGTGTGATGTAGGATACCATTTCAGCCGCCCTCCTCCAGCCAGCTAAGATATATGATTACACAGGTTGTCTTTGTGTAGTACATGAAGTTTGTGTGAGTTTATCTGATCAGATCAAGAGCGCAGTACACCTTATCACTCGTACTCGAACTAGGTGATCCTTGAGGTCCCTTCCAACCTTACCATTCTATGTAATACTCCTAAAAAAATCATAAATGGAGGAAGTCTTCTAGACTTAGTGGGTTATTGTTACTGCTGTTGTTTATTGCACTTTTAAAATCAGTAGTGTATCCTGTTGCTGTAAAACTTGTTTATTAAATAAAGAAGTCTTGCACCAGTAAGTTAAAATGTTCCTTATGTTAGGGATGATATAAGCAGTTTAAATATTTGATGAGATTTTATATTTAGAATCATAGAGAACATACTCTTGCCTCTGTTACTGATTCATGGCCAAAGATGACCACACAGGATTCAAGATAACAAGCAGCAGGTGGGATGAAGTCTATTCAGCTACATTGCTTTATGTATTTTTACTTAACTTGTTCCAGTTGTGTAATATAAAAGCCACTGTTTTTATGGGAAGTACTTCTCGAACTATTTTAAATGCTAATTGTTTTTTCTCAAGGAACAACGAAATGAGTTTTGAAAATTGCAAAAGATTACCAGTTTGTTTGAAGAACATTGGTAACTGTGGGAAATAATTACATTGCTGTTCCAGTGCAAAGTATACTTCTTCCTTCTTCAGCTTGCTAAAATGTAGTAGTACGTTATGTAGGAGAGGTCAGAAAAGGTGATCTTGCCTTGAAAAGCTTGCATAACACATCTCCCACACTTCTCTCCTAATGGCATAATTCTTAAGATTTCCAGGGTTTTGGGAGGTTCTTGGAGTTTTGTGTGTGTGTATTTTGTTTTGCTTTGATTTTGGTTTGCCTTTTTTTGTTGTTTTAGTTTTTTAATTGAACGAATGAATATCCACTAATCTTAGAAGAATGCCATGTATCCAATGGAAGAAATTCCTGAGCACATACTGTACTATTCTGAAGGAATCATAGATTACATGTTTTTCTGTGATGCTCTGTTGGCAAAAGTGATGTGCAGTGCATGTTGCCTTTAAATAATAAAGTTAAGATCTATGTGATGGCACCATTTAACTCTTTATTTGAAGATGTACTGCATTTAAGGAATGTAAGCTTTCATCTTCTGGAGAGATGTGTATCAGTACAGTGGACAGATGAGCAAGCATCTGCTGTTTCAAGTTGTTCATACATCTGTAGCTTTCTGCACTCCCTTGGGCATAGTTGTCTTGCATAATATGACTGTTGTCATATAGTTGTCTTGCATTCTATGATTCTAGAATCCATCTCCTTTGCACAACAGTGGAGTTGCTTACCATATTTTTATTGCTTCTGCTGTTCAGTCTGATCTCCTGTAGAGAGGGGAGGTAAAACTTGCGGTGGTGTCAAAGCATGCAGGGAGTTTGAGTCTAGCAGTCTCAGGGTCACACATAGTCTGATGAGCATGGTAGCTGAAATGGAGATGTCAGTCAGATTAGTGCAGCCTGTGTTTTATGCAAAACTGCTGTAAAGACCGTCCTGAGAAACTGAGATAATTTCTGATTTGTGTGCTGCTTGCCACTCTGGGAACCAGACTGTCCCCTGCATGGTGAGTGCCTTCACTGGGTAGAAGGCAGGGTAGCTATGCTTGCCGTTGAAAGGTGAGTGGAATCTGTACAATGGCTACGTAATTATTTTCCCAACCTAGCAACTATGCCCTTCCCAAGCTGAGGAGAGTTGGTGGAAAAGCACCTTCTGCTTGGAGCAACCTGCTGCTGAGCCTGGAATGGAGCCAGCCTTCTCCTCTCTAACCACAATTATCTGGCTGTGGCAAAAAGGAAAACCATGGAAAGAGTCCAAGTGAGAAGGGTGCAACTCTAGGGCATTGTTAAGGACTATTTTTTGATCAAAGGCAAGACCACCCTGAGTTGTGGCTGCCTTATACTAGCTTTCAGTGTGTTTATTTTTCAGTGGGAAGGTGTGTAAGTGGCACCACGAAGTTGTAGGAGACCAGTTCCGTAAGAGGCACCTCAAAGCAAGACTCAGATTTAGATTCCTTCATAGATATTTGTTCACAGATTCCACAGATCTCATGCTTTTCTTTTTGCAGCTTGGGTCTAGCAGATACAAGAGGAGAGAAATTTCATTCTACTCTAGTGGTTTAAGAAATTATTCTGGGAAATGGGAGCAGAGGTTCAAGTCTGAAACCAGAGCTGGGAAACAAAGACCTGAGAGACCCCCTAAACTCTGGTATACTGCAGCTGAAGAGGTGTCTTCCTTTCTTCCTTTATTCATCAACTGCTGTTATTAGCCATTGTCATTCTGCATCTCAGCAAGATGCAGGTGTACCCAGGTTGCTTCAGTAAACTGGTTTACTTTGGACAAGTCTCGTGTTTGTTTTCTTTGGCTCTGAATGGCTTTTGACTTACTATCAGGAACACTAAATCGTGAAACCATCCCTTGAGTTGGAAGGGACCTTACCATCTAGTTCCAGCTCCCCTGCCATGGTCAGTGACACCTCCCACTAGACCAGGTTGCTTAAATCCTCATCCAGCTTGGCCTTAAAACATTTCCCGGGATGAGGTGACTGCAGCTTCTCTGGGCATCCTGTCCCAGTGTCTCACCACTCGCACAGTAAAAAACTTCTTCCTAATGTCTAATCCAAATCTGCCCTGCTCTTGTTTAAACCCATTGCCCATTGTCCTATCACCATGGGCCCTAGTTCATCCATAGCATTTTTGTAGGCCCCCTTCAGGTACTGGAAGGCCTACTGTAAGGTATCTCCAGAACCCTCTCTTCTCCAAGCTGAACAGACCCAACTTGCTCAACCTGTCCTCGTAGAAGAGGTGCACCAGCCCTTAATCATCTTTCTGGATGCTCTTCACTAGATGAATGTCCTCCATGTGTTGGGGGTCTCCAGAGCTGGATGCAGCCTTCTAAATAGGGTTTCACCAGAGCAGAGCAGAGTGGCAGAATCCCCTCTTTTGACCTGCTGGCCATGCTCACGATACGATTGGCTTTTGGGGCTGCCAGTGCATGTTACTGGCTTAAATCAAGTGCTTTTAAGATCCCTTACAAAGCAAACCACTCTATGATGCTATGTTGCCTAACCAACCAGCACCTCCAAGTCCATCTCCGCAGGGCTGCTCTCGATCTACTCATCACCCAGCCTGCATTTGTGCTTGAGATTCACCCCTACCGAAATGCAGGACCTTGCACTTTGCCTTGTTGCACTTCATCATACAAGCACCCTGTATAGTAACAGGAAAGCAAGTTATGCCTTATGTGGAGCCTCTGAAATGCCCTTTGGAGACACTTAGGGTTTTTGACATCCAGCACAAAATTCTCAAATTCCTGTTTGGGTGTTACCAAATATCTGGTAAATCAGAGCTGCTGTTAAACCCACCTGTGTTGTGCAACTTGAGTTATTGAGAGCTTTGTCCCATGTGCTGCTCTATGTAGATGAAGAACCAATTTCTTAGGGAACAGCTCAGTAAGTAAATTTCCTGCTGAAGAAAGAGGCACAAAATAATATTGTCTCTTCTACAAAGAGCCTTTTTAAAAAAACCTATCAGTGGCCTCACAGAGTTATTTCATATGTTCAAATTCCTAGCTTTTAGAAGAAAGAGTTTTGAGTTCTGTCTTGAGAAAATAGTGCATTCAGCCACAGCTGACTGGTTCCTATAGCTTTAGTGGTGCTTTCAAAAGTTACTCTGAAGATATACACACAAGTCATTTTCATACTGAAAAAAAATCTTATTCTCAATCCATAAAATGAAAACACAAAAGCCAGAGTTTATCTGTCCAGCAACTGTCAGTAATAGCCATATTATAGAAACTGACAATCAGCAGAAAGTACTTACTTATTGCCATTCATGTACAAGGTTTCACTGTGGAAATCTGTAGTTAGAGCAACTTACTGGAGATTTGGTAGGGAACCTGCCTGAAAGTGCTTCTCTCTTCAGTATACTGAGGTGTACCCTACAGAGTGCTGAAAAAGTCTACTTGAGGTGCTGGACTGTGTAAGAGTGGAGGAGTATGGGCCAAGTAACATATGGGTACTGAACGTTTCAGTTTTAACCATTATCCCATTCATCCTGAGCAAAATTCATCTGAACATGTCCTTAGAAACCATCATTACTTTTCACTTAGGTGAGGTACCAAAGGGTTGACTTCTCCATGGAATGATTTTATCTGAGACCTTAATGGCCACTGCAGTACTTACATTACCTGAGTATTTCCACTGAATTTAATGGAACTTGGCCTTCCTGTGGTTCTGGGCATGCCAAAGAAGAGAAATTGACTGACTGCATGACAAATGCACTCTTAGAAACTACTTTTTTGTATAGTCACCATGCTTTTTAAATTTTTCTTGGTTATTTGATGACTAAGTTGATGAATGTTGATGAACTTAGAAATAATTTTGAACATGAAGCAATTAGGAATCTCTGGCTATCTTATTTATCTTAGCTGATTGTTGTGACATTGAGTAGGTTATATTTAATTTGTTATGCGTGGGTGCCTCAACTTTCCATGCTTTACTTGACGTGTTCTTTTGAATTCATTATTCTTGAATTTAAATGCTTATATTATAATTTCTAATAATATTTATTGGATGCATGATAGGTGGAAGCTTTGCAATAAATCAGAAAAAAAACTTAACCTAAGAGCAGCATTGAGTTTTATTCACTTCCAAGGATTTGTTTAATACTAAGAGAAGGTCAGTCATTACTTTCATCATTTAACAGTTGCTTGCATTTTTTTACACTTCACCCTCTGTGAGGAGAGGATGTGGTGAAAAACCTTTGTGTAAAACAAAGGAATAGTTCACAGGCAGCCCAGGCACAAACCATGTGCTGGGCTGCAGCAAGGGCTGGGCCAGCAGGGCAAGGGAGAGCAATTCTGCCCCTTTACTCTGCTCTCCTCAGACCCCACCTGGAGTACTGTGCAGTTCTGGAGCCCCCAACACAAGAAGGACATGGAAGTGTTGGAACGAGTCCAGAGGAGGACCAAGAGGATGCTCAGAGGGCTAGAGCAGCTCTGCTATGAGGACTGTCTGCAAGAGTTGGGGCTTTTCAGCCTAGAAAAGAGAGGGCTTCCAGGAGACTTTATAGTAGCCTTCCAGTATCTGAGAGGGACCTAGAGGAGGGCAGGAGAGAGACTATTTACAAGGTCTTGTAATGATAGGACGAGGGGTAATGGTTTAAACTGGCAGAGGGGAGATTTAGATTGGATGTTAGGAAGAAGTTCTTCACAGTGAGGGTGGTGAAACACTGGTACAGACTGCCCAGGGAGGTTGTGGGTGCTCCCTCCCTGGAGGTGTTCAAAACCAGGCTGGATGAGGCTTTGAGCGACCTGTTCTAGTGGAAGGTGTCCCTGCTTATGTTGAGTGGTTGGAACTAGATGATCTTTGAGGTCCCTTCCAACCTAAACCATTCTATCATTCTATGAGTGTTTCTTAAGAGATGTCCACCACTTGTTTTGCTGTATGTGATGGTTTGAAGCTGATACTCTAGCCTAGTTCTTAATTATAAACAAGAATAGGAACTTTCTGGAGATATTTGAGTAAAGGTAAGTAAAGTAAGGGATTGGGTACAGAAGGAAAATAACAGATAGGTTATATCATTTTATTGGATTGTTAATCAGAATATAGTTTGCTACACAAGCTTGTCTCCTTTTTGTCTTTTTTGCTCTGGCAGCTGCTGGCTGGTGCTTTTGCATGGCTTTGATGACCTTGGCTGAGATTCATGTTATGGCTAAGTAGCAGCAGGGCTTTGTCTCTGGGGTGAGAGCTATTCACTTTTCCCTTTTCCAGGGGAGTGTGAACTAGTACAGGGGGATCCTTGTGGTTTTTTTTTCTGAATTGTAAATACATGCAAATTCATTGCATTTTATACTTCTAGATTTTAGCTTGCTTTTGTAAACATAACTTTCATTTTACTTCCAAGGTCTGAGTTTATTTGATATTTATTCCCAGGGGCAAATTCCAAATTGCTGGAATCTAAATCCAACCCACAACACTGCGGAATCCCATGTAGGTAAAGTTTAATTTGAGGGAAGCTTGCTAAAACCATGAAATCTCTGACAATGCTAGCTAGTCCCTGATGTTGCTCTTTTATATGTTAAAAGATTATGTAGCTATTAAACATTTCAGAACTTTGAGATGTTTTCTCCTTTCATGACTTTTCATGATTTTATCCTAGTACTGATGTATTATTTTTCCCAAGAAACAGAGCAGATAGAGCTGCTCTTAATTAAAATTGAATGTACAGCTTAAAGCCTTAGGTCATTTCATTTGGGGGGTGAAAGAAGAGAGAGGAGTCACACATATCAGTGTGCAATTAACACTGTGCTTCCGTATCATTAAGAAACAGGCAGTTTCCAGAGACCAATTGGACCATGGTGCCCTTACAAAAAGGCACTCAGTTATATATGATATATTAACTGAAAGGAAACATCAGTGTCATGGATAAGAGTTTGGTTTATTGTTTGGTTTTTGTGGATTTTTTCCATTTGCTTGAGAGTTCTGTTGGGGTTTTGGGGGTTGGTTTGTTGGGGTTTTTGTTTGTTTTAAATTGAAGATGGTAATTTTAATTAATTTTATGCCATATGTGTTTTTAAAATATGTAGTAAGTATCTAAGCTCATATTTACGTGTAAGTCCAAATATTGAAATCCATATCCCAAAATTAATAGGCAGATTGTTATAAGAAGATCTGTGTAAGCACTACCATCACAATCAGAACTGCAGTATGTATTTCTCCTGCTTATAGGCATTGGGATGCTTCTTGTGCAGTACAAAAATCGGTTTAGAATTTCACAACACCTAAATATAGTGCACACTAAGGGAGTCTTTTCTTAAGAAATTTCTCAAGTTGCTTAATAATCATTAAAAAATGTGTTAATTTGGGCTGTTGGGTTTTTTGATGGGATGGGTGGCACTATTGCTCTAACTCTTAACATATTACTAAAACAGTGAAACACTGAAAAGGTCTGAAGTTATGCTTTCCATTGACTGCAGTTACAAACAAAACAACTTAGCTGGAGCATGACCATGAGATGAGAATACTTTTTAAAATCTGAAGAGATTTGTGGGGGTGAGAGTTTACTGGTTCTTAACATTTTTCTTAGATAGTGGATGTGTTTTGTAAATAAACTGTAGTTGATGTAGAGTGAAAAATATTGTTGTGTATTCTTAAAGCGTAACCCAATTGTGCTTTGAATCCAGGAAACTAATAATTGTTATCTACAAGTTCCCATTTTGCTCATGTTTATACATGTTTCTATCTCTCTGAGAACAAGCAGTCCCACTGAACTACCCAGGCTCCTGAGCTGAGCATAGGAACTTATTTGCAAGATTAGTGCGTGCCTAGAAATGGTGCAAGCATATTTTGGATACCCTAAAATAGGTTTATGATGTGTTTGTTCTCTGTACCAGCAACACTGTGTAACAGAGCAGTCTGCTGTTCCCATTTGGGTGCTGTGTGCTACAAATCACACCTGGGCACTTTGAGGAGCAAGACAGAGTGTAGAAAACTCTGCTGTGTGTGGTTTTATTGTTGTACCTGTCTAACTTATACAGAGTGTTCTTTCAGAGACAGTTATTCTGCTTTCTTTTGGATGTTTGGGGTTTTTTGGGGTTTTTTTTTTTTGTGTGTGTAAAGTCCAGTGGCCTGGATTTTTTTTTCTTGAAAAAGTAATTACTGTTAAGTGGAAGGGACATACAGGAGATTTTATTTTCTTAGTCCAGCATAAGCTTTATTTTGTAACCAGATCAAATGGCTTTCAGAATTGAAAGTTAAGATTTTTCTCGGATGACAAAGAGATTTATACATGTGGTTTCCATGGTAATAGAAGCAATATAGGAAAAATCAGTCTAGTATTCCTTGTGCACTAATGTCTGACCTTCATGATGTTCTTTAACCAGCATCCCTCTCAGCTGCAGCTCAAGGCAAAGGCTGGTAGCAGTGTATGCTCCTGTGAATGGAGGCTGGAGCTGAAATAAAGAGGCAATTCCAGACACTGTGGCTCAGAACACAGCCTTCAGTACCTAATCCCTCAGCTAGCAGTAAGGAACATTAAAAGCCTCACTTTTGTCCTATAGTCAACATTACTGAGTAGGTTCTCTTATCCAATAAATTAATTTTGTTTAATAAAGTCAGTTCTTTTTCAGTTGGGAGTGTAGGTGTCTTACAACAGTCATTTGTCCTTTTACCTCCCACATCAGTACTACAATAAGGTGGTTTGTTTGTTTTTCAACCTTTCCAAAATCCTTAGATATATCTGTCCTAGAAGCTGAACCTCATACTTATAACCTCGCAGTTATATCATCTTTGTCTGAGTTATTTTCACTCATTTGGTGATTTTGCCAATGTTGTTTTGAGAACAGTGGGATATCCGTTTCTTCCCCCCCTCCCCCCCCTTCTATTTAATGGGTTCTCCAGTGTTGCACACCTTTTGTTTGCCATTAGACTTTGGCATCTGAACGATGTAAAGGTAACATTTAATAATTTATTTCTAGTGGCTTTCAAAAATATTAGCTTCTGAGTTTTTGCATCTGACACTTTGATATTATTCAAAAATTTTGTATGGATTTGTGTGTCTGGTCTTTGTGTAATTGTCTAGTACCAAGGATTCTTTTCATTATTTTCCAAAGTGGTCCATTTTGATAATTTATTTCTGTATTTTATATTTGCATGCACTCTGATATTGGAAGAATACTTTCTAAATCATCAGTCCACTAGCCACTTAGCATTTCTGAAGGATCATGTCAACATTAAAAGCCACTCTTGACAGCATTCCCATCCATAACTAAAATTGTATTTCCATCCCAGGAATAGCAGAGCAGCAGGCCACACAGCAAACTGGATGTTAGAGATTGCTTGCTGACAGGAGGAGAATGAGGGATTGTTCCCAGCCTTGGGGTTTGGTCCTGTAAGAAAATGAGAAGTAAAATAGCTTGGAAGGAGGCTGAGTACTGAGTAATTAAAGTATTAGTAGACAACATGTCTGAATTTCTAAAAGAAATTAAATGTGTGTACTTGCACAAACAAACTTTTAAATAATTTTCAACAGTGCTTTTATAGATCTTCTATTCACTTTCTTCTTTTAATCTCCTTCATTCTTTTTACATGTAATATAGGAAGGCTTTTTGGTGATAATAGCTGCCAGTCTTCTGTTCCCAAACCCCACAGATGTGCTGTTTGTATCTTCAGCAGATTAGGTCCCTTTTGAATCCGGGTGTACTTTTTAAAAACAACATTTACTTTTGCTCTTTTCAAGAAGAAAAGATTTTTGTCGTCATTTTTATTAAAATAACTTTAAGATAGCTGCATTAATTTTTTATTTTTTTTTAACTATACAATGCATTTTGATACTATTCTGCATACCGTATGAGGGTTTTTATTTTTGATGTAAGGAGAGATGCATTTGATGCATAGATCCACTTCCCAGCAGATTTTTGGTCATCTTTATTGAACTACTAGGTAGCAGCGATAAAGAGTGATCTAGTTCTTTTTCTTGATGCCTGCTATTGGAGAGAGGGATGGTTGCTGATAACACCAAGCTGTGTAGTGCTGTACATTCACATGAGGGAAGGGATGCCATCCAGAAGGGTCTTGACAGGCTTGAGAAGTGGACCAGTGACAACTGCATGAGGTTTAACAGATCAAAGTTCAGGATCCTGTCATTTGGGTCAGATCAGGCCAGTTCCAGGCACAAATACAGGCTGGGTGCAGAGTGGGTTGAGAGTAGCTCTTAAGAAAAAGACTTGGATGTGTCGATTGATCAAGAAGCTCAACGTGAACTGGCAGTGAGCTCTTGCAGCCCAGAAGGCAAATTGTATCCTAGACTGCATCAAGAGGAATGTGGCCAGCAGGTCAAGAGAGGTGATTCTGCCTCTTTGCTCTGCTCTGTGCCCAGTTCTGGTGCCCCCATCATGAGAAGGGCACATGAGTTGGAGCGAGTCCAGAGGAGGGCCACAAAGATGATCCAAGGGCTGGAATGCTTCTGCTATGAAAATAGACTGAGGGAGCTGGGGTTGTTCAACCTGGAGAAGACTCCAGGGGGACCTTATAGCTGCTTTCCAGTACCTGAAGGGATCCTACAGGAAGGCTGGAGAGGGTCTTTTCTTAAGGGTGTCCTTCAGGAGGACAGGAGGGAATGGTTCTAAGCTGAGGGAGAGTAGGTTTAGATGGGATTTTAGGAAGAAGTTCTTCAGTTTGGGAGCTATGGGTCTCTGGAGTAGGCTGCCCAGGGAAGCTGTGGATACCTCTTCTCTGGGGGTGTTTAAGACAATGCTGAGTCTAGCTGAGAGGCATCCTTGCCCATGGCAGGGAGGTCAGAGTAGATGATCTCTAAGGTGCCCTCCAGCCTAAGCCATTCTGTGATTCTGTGATACTCTTTTGCAAAGAAGAGACAGCACAAACCCCTTGCCATTCTAAAATTGTACAGAAACATCTTAAGTTAGATCTTGGATGTTGTATAGGCCTATGATGGCCACCAGCTTGCAAAAAGAGTTTGGTTTATGTAATTTATGACTGCAGGGATGTTGGCTATAACCATGCCCATTATGTATAAAAATAACTAGAAAATACACTGAGCTCAATCCAGAAGTTGGTTTTGGGGGAAGAAAAGAAAAAGTGACACTTTCAGATAACTTGACATTTTCAAGTGGAATTCATATTTCACTTGATCTATATCTTACGATCATTGGTGCCTCTATAAGGGCTTAGCTTCCAGGGTGTGGGTTTTCCTAGTGTTGAATTTATTTATTTATTTATTTATCTGTTCCTTTGAGCATCTCCTTCCTTTTACCTTTTGTTTTGTTATTCATATTATGTCGCCTTGGTTCTTCCCAAGTGACAAGTGTATGTGAGAAGCCTCTGTGAACCTGCCTTCCAGTGTCATCCTAATCAGCTCAAACAGGGATTTGGCTTTCACTCTCTTCTGTGAGAAACTTCACATGAACTGAGAGGCAGCTAATGCATGCTGGCTAATCTTGAGATGGCCACAATTTCTCATTCTAAATTGGAAAAAAAAACAGAGGACCAAATTATTCAGTCTTATTTGAGCCAAAATCCCAAAGAGGCCAACTAAGGCTGCAGCACTTTGCTCCTGAGTTGCATCTGTTGTATAAAGGTGTTTCACTAATTGAGAGGAAAGAAATCCAAAACACGGTTGTTTATTTACCCAAGCCTCAATGAAGTCTCTGTTCCTCATGTTCTGCTGTTTCTGTCAGGCCTATGGGCTTATTTTACTGAAATGGTATTTTTCCCCCCCCCCCTCTTTTTTCCCTCCTAGACTGGCAGATAGCTACTCTTGCTTTGCTGTTGGGTGGTGCTGCCATTATTCTTATAGCTTTCCTGGTTGGGTTGATCTCCATCTGCGTGGGATCTCGGAGGCGGTTCTACAGACCAGTTGCAGTCATGCTCTTTGCTGCAGGTAAGCAGATTACTGGTACCACTATGAAAATTTCATGAGAGCAGCTTCACTTTGTGAAGGAAGGTACACCTTGTTCTGCATACTAATTCAGAGGCCTTTGGTTTACTTCTGTGTTAACTCTGGTCAGGTTTCTCAGTACGCTGGTTCTGCACAACGGTGGTAATTTTGGCAGTTGCACCGTTACTAGTTCATGAGAAATTATTTATTTGTTTCACATTGTTTCATGAAGTCCATGCAGTGGAGGAAACTACAGAGGATGAAGCTCAAAGTACCATTTTAAATCGGTGACTGTGCTGCTTAATGTCCTCATTTTTATTCTTCATGCAAAGCCATTTCTGTAATTCTAATGTTCTTCCCTTTACACTTTAAAAACCAGGAAAATTAATGCCCAAATATGAACCCTTGAAGCCCTATGTGCGAAAATTAATAAGATTATGTTGCAAGGTGTTTATATATACCCCTGTGCCATGAGGAATTAATTTCATTGTATCAGCCTGCATACTTAGTTATTAATTTAACAAGCTGTCACAGTGTAGTCCCTGTCTGCTTTTAAAAACATGAAAATGGAACAGTTTATATAAACTATCTCAAAATCTTAAGGGAGACCTATGAATCCAAATTGTCTGTAAGACTGATCCAGTGAGCTGTAATTACAATATCAAATCATCTCCTTTTGTACATTCTGGTGCTTCGAGGCTTAGTCAGCGTGCATGTTTCTGTCTCTCCTGAGATTCGCCAAGGCTGGTTTGCCTTCATCCTGTCACTCATACCTGCACTGGAGCCAACAGCTTAAGCCCCTTCTGATAGCCCATAATGCAGAGGATGACAGGACCTAGTCTTTGGGATGTATTTAAAAAAAAAAAAAAAAAAAAAAGAAAGAAAGAAAGAAAAGCCACATACCAGGCTATGAAAAGATAAGGGTGCAGAATTTGTAGAGTATTCAGGAATGAAACAAAGCTCCGGGGAAGGCTCCTGCTGCCCCCTGCTGTTAACATTACCTTAACTGAGCCTCAGCTCTTCAAGATGCAATTCTGTTTGCTCAAGATACATTGGTATGTTGTATTTAAACTGCTTTTAGGAAATGGGTGCAACCTAGGATCAGATTTCCTCAGCAGAAATCGTCTCTTTTTGTTCTCTGTGTTGCTTTGCCTGCTTGGTTAATAGGTAAAGGCACTAATGCCATTATTTTAAAATTCTGAGGTTATGAAGCAATCTGGGCAGTAAACTTTGAAGGAAACAGGAATTTTTATTTGGCTGTTGACTTAAATTCTCATAACATTGTGTGGTAACTTAGTCATTATTTAGCCATACACTGCCATATTGCTCATGTAATTTATACTTAAGTTTGTAGTGGAGGGAAAAAAAAAAAGAAACAACTTTCTCCAAGGAAAAAAATTTCCCCAAATCCTGCTGTTTGTCTTAAAGCCTAACGTGTTCTCTTCTGCATAAAATTAGTTCTAGTCCTTACTCCAAAAGGTTGAGGTTAGGGAGGTTTAATGCTTATTTACATCAAAAAGGTAAATACAGCGGTCCTTTAAGGCTTGAGTGGTGTTCAGCTCTTTCCTTTGCCCCAGTGTGTGTGTATGTGCATTTTAAATGGCCTTGACCTGAAGCTTGTAAGATGATGAGAGATGATGAGGCCAAGGCAACCTTGCCCCGTTCTACTTCATTATCTGACAAATCTAAGGAGAATCGTTTTAGGATTTGACACTGACATCATTAGTGTGTAATTTCCTACAGATTTTGTCTTTGATGTCAGCTATTTTTAGAGTTGAATATGGGCTGGCATATCTTGAAAGCATTACAGAAAGAATTCCCTGCTGAAGAGCAGAACCGTGGAGTTTATGCCTTGTGCAGCTGTCCATGGATTCAAAGCTTCTCATGTGGATTTCACAGATCTTTTAGGATAAACCCTGGCCTGAGCTGTGAATCTGCTGGCAAGACGGAATATTCTGTATGGCTGCATTTAGGAGTCTACGAGCTGCCTTTGGAGGAAGAACACAGGATGCACTGCCTAGACACTTTTAGTGATCTGTATGGGTGTCACATAGAAAGCACAGCTTTGTGGGAGAAAGGACAAAATGTAAAAGTGGCTTCCAGGCACTTTAAAGAGTTGTCTCCAGGCAATTCTTTTTTATTATTTCTAGCTTTGATTTTTTTTTTTCCCTTTTGTAGTTGGTTTTTATCTGTCTGTCTGTCTGTCTTTCTGCCTGTCTGTCTCTCCGTCTTTTTTCCCAGCTTCAGATTTCAGTTAGTGATTCTTTAGGGAAGGAAGAAGATCAACTGACTAGGACTCAAAGAGATAGAAGACATGAGAAAGCAAAGAATAAAAAAAAAAAAAATTCAACTTAGGTACTGAGAGTAAACCAGCAAGTGATGAACAGATGTGTGTTTAAAAAGACAGTCAGCTGTCTGTAATGGAGGAGGAACAGGTAATGTGAAAATGTGGAGGATACAGAGAGGGAGTTGTAGGACACTTATGTGGAGGCACATTGGCCCGTTCAGCTCTTCCCAACACTTTTTGGTCTAGTCAAGGTCACTAGCTTAGATACTTTCTGGAGTATCTTAGGGCTGGTGAACCAAACTGGCCCTGTAACCCACATTCTCAAAGTTTCCAGGGATCAAGTTGAGGCTGATCACCCTATAATTCTGTTGTTTTTTCACTTCTAGAATTTAAAAAAATGGACACATTAACCTTTTCACAGTCATCTGAATATCTCCTGATCAGTGTGAGGTTTTGGTTTTTGGGGTTTTTTTTTAATGGCCAACTCTTTCATCACCTTTTGGTCAAACTCATCTATCTCCATAGATATGGGTGCAACTCTTATGTCATCCCTAACCTAATCCACCACTGCTGACACTGTCCCAGATCATGTCATTAGAGGTCTTGAAGAAGGTGTGGTGATACATCAGTTGTCACTAGACTGGCTTTCTTGTCTGACATTTTATGAATATGTTTTCTGAACTTAATTTTGCAACTAATGCTGTTGTGGAAATTCTTATTACCTTTTTTGCCGTTTCCTAGCTTAATACTGGGCTCCAGCTGGCCTTCAGTATTCCTGAAGTGCACACGCTTTCCATAAGCAAACCAGTGTAGCATGGAGTTCTTCTAATTCATTGGAAGCATTAGGTTTAACATCTTTTAGGGTCATTCTAGTAATTTTTTGTAACTTCACCAACTGTTTTTTATAGCCTACATAGGTCCCTCCCCACTCTACAGGAAGAAAGTGATGACTGCTATGCCATATAGCTGTTTCCACTGGACAGTTGCTGCCAGGACTTCCTTTGACTTTTACAATAGTGTAGCTGGGCCAGTAGTAGCAAAAGCAAGAACCCTCGCTATAAAAATGACTGAAATACCTGTTGTGGGTGTTGCTGCTTTAGAAACATGTTCCTCTTCCAAAGTAATCACTTTTATTTTTAGTTTGTTTTGACAAGTCCAATCTGTAGATTAAAATTTAGCATACTTCATGTGTTGGATTGAGGGGAGATGGAAACCTTCCTTAACTGGAATTTGACACACTGAGAACAGATTCTGTATTGACTCAGCAGAGATCCTTCATCTGGCAGTTCAGGGGACCACTAAAAAAAATTGCTTATTTCCATTCATCTTAGGAAATCCTTTTTGACTTTGAATGGTCTTAAAGATGTATCTGAAAGCTGAGCATATGCTCAGGTAGTTTTAGATATAATGATGTTCTCATTATATAGAATTGGAATGCATAATCTCTTCATAAAAGTAGATGTTTCCCCTAGTGTACCGTGTCAAAATTTCTCCAGTGTTGCACCATGTTTTATGAGCTGGTGGACACAAAAAAAAAAAATAAAAATTAAATTAAGATGGGATAACACAAAAGTAACACTTCAATAACTTCAGGATTAAAAAAATCCTGTGGATTTTGGTCTCCACACTAGAAAATCCAGTATCGAAAGTATTATTCAGATTGTCAGTCTCAAGTCAGGCTCCAAAGACTTCTGTATGTTGACAGGGGAGAGGTGAGGTTTTCAGTGAGTGTTTTATGAAATGTTACCACTGAGGCTGTAATGAAATCATCTCCCCATACCATTCCCATCGAGAGGATAGGCATGTATTAGTCTCCAGACCTAACAAAAGATGCCAGTTTGACAACACTGAAGAGCACATGTGGGAATAAAAAGGCAAATGATGGATTTTGAGTGTGTGAGAGCATTTTGAAAAGTCTCTATCACATATATGAAGGCCAAAAAGGATGTTTTGTACATTGCTCTGATACTTAGTCTTTTGTGGGTGGCAGAACTAGAGGCCTGAAGAATCACCATGTCTTACAGCTCGTTGTCTTTGAGCATAGTTTTTCACCTGCTTACCTTGGAAACTGTTGTCCCAATTTTCTGTTAGCATTGTGCCTGAATTTAAAAGCAAACAGATGCTGATGAAACAGTCTTCTTGTGACAGTCTTCTTGTGAAACTGATGTTTCTCATCTTTGTATTTTCAGACTTGCTGCATGTAGGGTTTTTTGATGTAGTACAATAATTAACAGGTTTGCTGAATTCCACTGCAGACCTGAGGATCAGGCTGCAGGAGATCTGGTATTCTTGGAGAGGCTGCTGTAAAAAGTAATGATTTTAAAGCTTTTTTACTGCCTTGGATTTGATCTGCTTTATTAGGTTTTTATCATCAAGCATTTCTGATCCACCCCCTAGATTTGTAATACAAGGCAATGCTTTGCTGTTTGGAAGTTTAAGTGACTGATCAGATTTTATATATTCTGTGGTATTCTGTGTAACGATATCATTAATTCTGATTACAGTACACAGTATTGTGAAATATTAATTCAAAGAGCATCTCCTGAACATAAATATTATCACCTACTACAATGAATTATTTCTAGGCTAAGTAAATTAAATCTGAGCTATTTCTTAGCATTTTTTTTTTATACTTGTTTCCTGTTTTGACTTAAGAAGAAGTGATCTTGGTGGGGTTTTTTAACAGAAGGAATGATGACTGCAAACTAAAACACAAAGGAGAAAACAGAATTGGGAAAGGATTGCTTTCACTGTTCATTTCATGGACATCCGAAGGATCTTTGTTAGACCATAGCAGTAACATTTCTTTATCAGTAAGGGATATGGAAGAACTTCTCTTTCCACTGTGAATGAAACAAAGCTGATATTTTTTTCAAAAAGAGCAGTACTTACAAGATAAAAATGCACCAAAAGGGTTTTAAATGTGAATTTGAGTTATGTGATGTTTTCCTTTTTTTATGGAAATTAATTAAGGCTGCTTCTGACGTTTGTCTGTTTGTTTTTTCTCTTTCAGTTGTTCTTCAAGTGTGCAGCTTAGTCCTTTACCCAATCAAGTTCATCGAAACGGTCAGCTTGAAAATATATCATGAGTTCAACTGGGGCTATGGCCTGGCTTGGGGTGCAACTATATTTTCATTTGGGGGTGCCATTCTTTATTGCCTGAACCCTAAGAACTATGAAGACTATTACTAGCATCATTTAATGAAAACTAAAATAGCGAAAGGATTACCCCATCTTTTCTAACTCACCGTTTTTTTAGAACACTTGTGGAGCACCAAACAGTCTGCTCTCTTGATAAAATAGCCTTTGCCTTTTGGGTGTGAACACTGTAACCAGCTTTTACAACCATTTAAAAGAACTGCAGACACTAGGATTGCTGATCTTACATAGGCAGATGCTACGAGCTGCTGATACATAAGCTTCATTTTTCCTGACAACAAGCAAAAGGATCTACGTGACTGCGGTCGTTGTGAGAAACTAGTTGGAATGAGAATGCAATGCCAGCATCTGCTGTTGCCTTCAGGGGAGCAGCTGATATAGGCTCCATTTAGAAGTTTCCCTGTATCATAGAGGATTCAGATGGCTGATAAGCAGGTAGTGGCATCCTGTACAACAGGCTGTGTCGACCCCTTGTTACTTGCTCAAAAAAAGCTCTTAAGGAATTAGTTGCAAGTGGCTGTGCTGAGGGTAGTGAATGTAACTGGTTAATGACTTGTCTAATATGTTCATTCAACAGTCTTCTGGGAGAGTAATAATAATTAAAAAAATAAAACCGAGGTACCAACCACACAAGATTTCATGAATTGGTAATTGACATCAGTGTGCCAGCTGTAGCAGATTGTTGAAGGAAGTCCAAACTGGGAGACACATGCTTCTGACTGTTTAGTTGGAAGTTGTCTCAGCAATGAGTGTTGTGCTGGGAGTATGGAGATAAGAGGGAGCAGAAATAGAGTCATCTGTCCCTCAGGCATCTAAAGTGTATGAATGAATTGCAGTTGTCCTGAGTACCTGTTTAACTTCTGAGTGCCATCATGAAATTAACGCATATGGACAACTT
Source organism: Eubucco bourcierii (assembly GCA_013396675.1). Classification (NCBI taxonomy): domain Eukaryota; kingdom Metazoa; phylum Chordata; class Aves; order Piciformes; family Ramphastidae; genus Eubucco; species Eubucco bourcierii. Next base: position 80,128 of record VWZE01023389.1, read on the forward strand.
CAGCTCTATTTTTCAAAGGTATTTCTGAGTATAAATGAATACGTAGTACAAGTACAAAGGCAGAGGGAGAGGGATGATTCATCTTAAAATGGTAATATGAGCTGTGATGCAGTAGTTAAAATGCTGACTTTGTCTACATTTTTGAATGTCTCTAACTGGCATCCCCAATTTTGGTTGGTGTTACAAAATAAACATAAACCAGTTTGTCTTCTGTGTACAACCTTGCACAGACTCCGTGTTATGGGAAATGCTTAAAAGTTCACATCAAGTTAAGACAGACCTGGACAAAACAGCTGCTTGTCATTCCGTGTGTAATCCAGTACTTAACTAAACATTCTTTTCTAAGGCTATTGCAAAGAAAAAAACTGCCATGTAAAAAATGTAGTTAGATTGTGAGCGTCTCTGATCATCAAGAGCACAATTGAGACCACATCATGTCCATACTAAAACATTAACACTTCAGGAGGTAATCTCTTGTTTTTAAAAGCTGAGTTTATAATGGACTGCTTGATGATTTTGGGCACCTAATTTCTCTTGCCTAGTATGTTTCCCACTTAAAGCATCCAGAGACTGTTTCCATGAAACCCAAGATAGTAAGACCTTTCACATGAATTTAATCTGCATCACTTTTATTTTTGTTTACAATTTGCTTCTTTGGATATCTTCAATTAATTATGAACATATTTTTATACAATTCTAATCTCTAGAAATAACTATTTTTTTTAATGGATAAATTTAAAATATATTCTATGTGAACCTGTGCAAAGGCAAATATGCTAGAGTTGCACATCCACCTCTACACAAGTGGTTTTGCTTGTTACATGGACAAGACTGATAAATTACTCAATGTTAAGAGCAAATCTACAGTGTTAGTGCTTGTGCCACTGTTTGCAGGGCACAGAGGTTCTGCAATAGCTGTGGAACCACAGGGCTGCCTTTAGGAGGTTGTGGTGAAAGGATTGCTTATGTATGGAGATGGTTTATTAAAAAAGTCTGCAGCTCTCTGGTGTTAAATCTTCACTGCTGTGGCAAAAATATTCCATATCAGCAGTCTTTCCAAGACCAGTGGTGATTGGTTAGATTAGAGGCAGCAAAACGATAGCTCAACTTGAAAGGGATTGTATGGCAGTGCCTAGAGAACAAAAACGATGGCAGGAAAAATTACATCCACTTGTTTCACAGGCACCAGAGAGCATTTGTAACTCTGTGGGATTTTTTTTTATCTTGAGACTGACTTAAGGCAGATATTCAGTATATCTTCAGTGTATCTTTCTGAACAGCTGTGTAGTTCTGCTTTTATTTAGCAGCATGGAAAACGTTTTAGTTTGGCATGGGAATTAAGTTAATGTAGAGAAGCCCACTGTGAGAAGTCGTCTGAACCTTTCTAGGAGGGCGGTGTTTTGGTGCTGATATTGTATGGCGCTTCACCTGTGCTGACAGGAAGGTACAGTGCTGAACCCATATCATATCCACTGCTTTATCAGAGCCATTGTTTTTTTTATGTAGAGTTTGAGTGAAAGCAACTGTCAGGCCTAAAGCATATGCACATTAGTGGCATGTGCTCCGGAAGTCACCTGGCTGCTAATATGAAATGTGTTCAGGCAAAACATTCACCAACAGAAATGCCTAAAGACAAAGTTGTTCATTCCTATTTGAGTCAGAGATGTGATTTTCACTCTCAACACCTACTTTTCCTCTTGAAGGCAGTGAAATCTGTGAGGACTCATCTCTCAAACTCCTCCGGTCCTTTGTGTTTTTGCATCTACTATATGGGTTCATGTACCTGCCTTTAGCTTATGTTGCTACTGTCATTTCTATCCTCCCACCCCTCCTTACCATGCCAATTTTGGCAAGCATTCTGTTCCCTGCCACTGAACTAAAAGTATCTACAACATTATACTGATTTTATTTTATTTCTAGCCACAAATCTGTGTCTTCAGTGTAGGTATGACAAATCAATCATTTTGTATGTAGTGCTTGTGTCATGTCACGGTTATTTCAGTTGTCTGATTTCATTTCACTGTCAGGATGATTCTCTAACACAACAAATCCATTGTTTTTTCTTCCAAATATATATGAATAAATAAAAATACATATATATATATATATATATATCTATATATATCTCAAACTTGCAAGCAGGGCTAGTTATTTGTATTTTTTAAGCTTAAAGTATACCGTCCGGTGCTGACAAGTACCTAGCACCTCTTCTGGATTTCTTGCACAACTCTGTTTAGCTTTTGTAAATTTTAAAGAAACAACTATAGAGAGACTTATGTGTTTGAAATATAAATGATATATATGGATTAGCATGTAATTGTATATTATTAAACATGCAATGAACTGACTGGTAAGTGAAGTCTAATGGTTAGCAATGTAATTTATTCAGACTGTATTTTTGTACAGCGCAGTGCACACTAACCTATTGCCTCTGTGTCCTCTATAATGCCTAAAACTGTGCCTAGAAATTTCATTTCTGTCTTGAAAGGAGAAAAAAAAAAAAAGCACCAAAAAAAAAAAGAGGAAGACAACTAAATGCTTCATGTTGTTGATGGTATTGTTTTTTCTGATGTTGTTCTTAATTTATTTTTTTGGGGAAGTGTATGGTATGTTTATTAAACAAATCCATCAAACCACAGTTTGTTCTAAATGGTCATTGTTAGCAGGGAAAGACATATTTCTTTGGGTTTTTTGGGGTTTTTTTGTTTGTTTGTTTTTTTTATGAAAACTTTTGAGTTTGGAGTTTTAATACCATTTCTGCATTTCACAATTTTTGTAGCTTACATAAAGTTTTCTGTGAAAAAGTAACTGAAATAAAAAAGAAATTGTTACAGTAACCAAATGTGCCTGTTTTGCTCTGAGTAGAATATGTATGCAGCTGAGATGGTGTGGTTTTCTGTTGGGTGGGCTGAAAAGGAACACTCTCCTCAGGCTAATAAATATGCCTGATAGTCAGTTTCCATTCTAAAGAAGTCTTGCCAACCTCTCCATGTCACCTGGCCATAGAACAAGGTAGGTGTTTGGGTGTCACAGAGCTCATTGGAAAACCAAGTTGCTTTAAATGTGGTGACAATGTTGAAATGGGAATCTATACTGAGCACGTTGTTCCAGTGGGGAAATTTATTCACTTCATACAGAGTTTTTTCCCACGTTTCCAGTAACTAGTAATTCTTTTCACTTTGATTCTGAAAGCCACATTACTTTTACTCTGAAAAAAAAACCAAAGCAACAGATACTGACTTTGGACCTGAAATGTGATGTGGCAAAAATGGAAAAGCATAGTTAAAACAGTAAAGATGTGATACTGTACTGTGTCTGTTGTTTGATAACCTGCTGTCATCCTTTGCATCACTGTGGATGCATGTATGGAATATGTGTGCTCTCATGTGAGCAGGCAGCAGCATGAAGAAAGTGCTGGCAGCAGAAAGCAGCAGGAGAATGGAGACCAGAAGCCTTGGCTTCAGTGATTTATTGCAGTGAGTGAGTACAGGCACAAAAGTGAGATGCACAGAGTGAAAAACAAGTCAGGGAAGAGGAATTCATAGCAGGGAGTAAGTATGATGGGAGTGGAGAAGGTTGAGAAGTGTCTGAAGATTTAGTTTCTTTTGAAATGTAGGTACAATGATAGAGAGAAATTCATAGGGAACTACAACTCCACAGTCACTGGAGAGTGAGTGAGCAAGCCAGAGGTGATGGAAGGCTTGTTTCTTGAAATATGCATTCAGAAATCTGATTATAGTGGATGTGGCTTTAGGAGGCATATTCCCCAAGGATTTGGCCCGGGCTTAGTGCCCAAATTTTAGGTCATCTGTATACCTGTGTTTTGGCACAAGGTCATAGGGGCTTGCTGGCTTAACAGTGGGAGAAATTTAAGTGTAGGGTGAGAGTGCCTTACACATTGTCTTTCCAGACATGCTAAATGATAGGGGCCCTGGCCTGGCAAGAACTGGCATGCCCTTGCTGTACCAAATATGTCCCAGCAGACTTGGCAGTCTAAAGTGGCATCTCACAAGATGCTTGGCACCTATTATAAGAGCAGACCTGCATTCTGCTGCTAGACAAGATGAAGTGTGGCTAGATGCACAGCATGTTGTGAACAAGAGAAAATGTGTGGAAGATGGTGTATGAGCCCAAGTTTGTGCCTACCAAAATGCAACTTGAACATGAGAATGCTTATTAGGTGGAAACAAATGGTTTGAGGTCTGTAAAAGATATTGAAAACTATGACATGTAAAATCAGACAGATCTAACCAAAACAAAACTCTGGGACTTTACAGACTCTTAAATTGATATTTCAGTAATTTGTCTACAGACAGGGAGTTGTAATGCTTGCTTGTTTCTGCACTTGGAGGGAGTACTTCCCAAGTCAATGTTTTTTGTGTTAAATGTATAGGTGCAGTGGGATTTTGAGAGATAGAGAAGAATTCTTCTGCTGTGTTAGTGAGTTCCTGACAGTCTCTTGAAGGAAATCAGTATTCCTGATGTTTTCCGACAGGCAGTAGCTCCAAAGAGGACTTTAAATCTTCCAGCTATCCGAAGAAGCTGAGTGTTTGGGATTTGACACGACAAGCACTGCAACCTACAGGAAGGCTGAGTTTTGTTATTGTTCTTTTGTTCAGTGAATGTACCAGTTTTTTGATACATGAGGAGAAACACTGGGTACTGACCACCAAGCAGGAAACAGTAGTTCAGTGTCTCATTAAAAGCATGGTTTATACATTGTTCCTCCACATCTAACCAAATAGGTCTGCAGTCCAGTAGAATATTGCTCACTCTTAGACTGATTTTGTTGGTATATAGAAACTCGTCATTTGTGTAATGAATATATGAATTGTTAATGAGTGAAATGCAGATATACAGCTACATTTTGTGTTGGCAAAATAATAGGTGTATTCAGCAATACCTGCTGTTGCTTATTTTACTTCTTTCCTGATCCATTGTCATTTGCTTCTTCAGACCCATGCTATTATACTATTGAACTATAAAATTTGATGCCTAAATGAGTGATTACATTAGGCCTGATGTTGCAAGCAAAGATCTAAATGCTCACACCTTTCCACCATCAGAAGAAACAGACCCAGAGCCAAGGATGGTGAGTTAACTACAACGCTCCTGAACGATCTATAGAGTTAGTTTTAGTTCCCTGAGAGACACAGGACTGCAAAGTAGGTTGGGAGGCTTTTGTCAGATCAAACACATTCCCACCAAACATAAGCTTCCTGCGATGTTTTGCTGTTGTAGGTGCCTCTGGCCTCTACATGGTTCCTGAGCATCATTGTGTAGTACACTGTGCACCATAACTAAAACCCTGTTCTGAAGGGTGACATTCCCCATTGTGCAATGAAACTTAAGCTGGATGAGACGCAATGGGAGCTGGGATGATTCTCAGTCCTTCCACAGTTCAAGATTAGGTGCAGGCAACTCTATCTCTTGGTGAATATGAAACCAGCTGTAACTGAGCTAAATTGTAGCTGTACAACAGGATGCAAAGCAATTTCTGCAGTAGCAGACAGGCCTTGGTGTATAACAATGATGAATGTGTTCATAAATGGCTTCCTTAAAAAAGAGGAATATTTTTATTACTGACTCAGAGCTGCTGTGGGCCTAAATACTCACCTCTGTCTCTGGGTCACTGTTCTAAGTTATCACAGGAGGCAGAATCAGACTTTTTTTGGTTTTGTTTTTTAATTAGTAACAAGTCATGGTTTTTCCTCAAATAATTTTATAACATTTCAATTATTTGAAATAATTAAATATATTCAGGTTGTGAAACTTCAACTCTTTTAAAAAAATAATTTCTTATCTGCTATGTCTGGCTTAGGTCTTGGGCTTTGGGTTGTTTTTTTTTTTCTTTTTTTTCCCCCTCTTTTCAGGTGCTTACCTATTTTTCTTATCAATAGGAAAAAGAAAGCTAAAATACCTGAGCCATTTGAAAGTTAAAAGAATAGAAAAGCAAGGCTGAACGTTATGCTTATCTTGGAATAACAGGAGTGGTGGGGACTAATTTAAGCTCTATCAGCTGATAGCTCAGTAATGAAAATGTCTGAGAAAAAGTGAAATGAATAGCAATTGAGGAATGTGGCCCCCTCTTTCCTACACACAAAAACTTTGTTTCTATCCATTTCCATTTCTCCCCTTGATGCTACAAGAAAATAAACATTTATTTCAGGGTTTGTCCTGGTTATCGTCTTTTGAAGTAAGCATCCTGCTGTAAAGCTGTGCAACAAAGTACTTATTAAACTGATATCAAGAATTTCTAATGGAAATGTTTAGAATGCCTAATTTCCAAGGCCTAATTGGAAGCAACTTAAATTATTGCATGAATAGAATTTGCTTGAGGGAAAGCCAAAAGGGAGTCATGTACTGAAATAGGAAGTCCTAGCTGGATCAAATTATTTCCACTGTGGAACATCTGAAAAGCTTTGCAGCTGCTGGATTAAAAGAAAAAGAAACTAAACTACTGAATTATTCTGATTTTGTTTTTTTGGTTTGTTTTTTTTTTAACACACAGACATGTTAACATAAAAGATAATGCAGCTTGCAAAAGGAGTAGGCAAAGATATTCTTAAAAATTTAAGTGTGAACAGATTGCACTCCATTTGTTTGGAAACAGCTCTTACCTGACTGAAGTGCAATGCCATTATTCTCTCAAGCAAACATCTCGTAATTGTAACACACTTATTTTTTTGGCTGGTTTTGAAAGCTATAAGAATGTGACAATATGGTGGTCTAAACCTCAGGTTTTAAAATTCCATCTCTCTTGGGAGCCAAAGGTGCAAACCCATGCTACTACACTCAGCTCATGCCTTCATCCTGGCAAAGCATATGCAATGCTTAATGGAATGCTATTGCAGCTCACAAATCTTGTGGGCAAAAGCTAAAACATCAAGATTTTGACTGTTCTGTGTCTATACAAACTGGAATACAGAAGGTTTCACCTCAACATGAGGAGAAACTTCTTTACAGTAAGGGTGATGGAGCAGTGGAACAGGCTGCCCAGAGGGGTTGTGGAGTCTCCTTCTCTGGAGACTTTCAAAACCTGCCTGGGTGCATTCCTGTGTGAACTACCCTAGGGGATTCTGCTTTTGCAGGGAGGTTGGACTCAATGATCTCTGGAGGTCTTTCCAACCTCTAAAGTTCTATGATTCTATACAAAATGGCTGGATATTAGGAGGAAGTTCTTCACAGAGAGAGTGATTTGCCATTAGAATGGGCTGCCCAGGGAGGTGGTGGAGTCACTGTCCCTGGAGGTGTTTAAGCAAAGACTGGATGGGGCACTTAGTGCCATGGTCTAGTTCATTGGATAGGGCTGGGTGATAGGTTGGACTGAATGACCTTGGAGGTCTCTGCCAACCTGGCTGATTCTATGATTCTATGAAAAGAAGTTTTTGCAGCAGATGTGGAAAGGGGGCTAGGTGGGAGTCACTTCAGTTTTCTTACAATTTCTCCTTTCCTTGCAGTTATTCTCAGACCTGTGCAAGTCTCTGGGCAGCATCTGGGTGTGCATTCCAGCACTGATGCCACTGAAGGGCTTTGGCTACTTGCTCTCATACTGTCACAGCAACTGTGAACAGTATCTGATTTTTTTCCCTGCTTGAGTCAGTGAAGATTTGCTTGTATGAAATATGAATAAGGAAATCTGTAACCAGCCATCCTGGTGGTGGCTGGCCAAGTCCTAGGCTCTTTGAAAAATGTGGAAATCATTTCTAAAGGGGGAGTGTTCTGGTGCACATGTTTGTTGTAATAAATGACCTGCACTCCTATACTGAAGACAATGAAGTTTTGGGCAGAGATGAAATCTTACAGAATCATAGAACAGTTCGGGTTGGTAAGGACCTCAAAGATCATCTAGTTCCAACCCCCTGCCGTAGGCAGGGACACCTCCCACTTCGCCACTCCAAGGTCTCCTGGAAGCCTTCTCTTCTCCAGGCTGAAAAGCCCAAACTCTTGCAGCCTGTCCTCATAGCAGAGCTGCTCCAGCCCTCTGAGCACCTTCCTAGCCTCCCCTGGACACAATCCATCAGTTCAATGTATTTCTTGAATTGGGGGCTCCAGAACTGTACACAGTACTCCAGGTGGGGTCTAATATTGGCAGGGAAGGATATCCAACAATCATATCCTAGACCTACAGGAAGGACATGGAGGTGTTGGAGCGGGTCCAGAGGAGGGCCACAAAGATGATCAGAGGCCTGGAGCAGCTCTCCTATGAGGACAGGCTGAGAGAGTTGGGGCTCTTCAACCTGGAGAAGAGAAGGCTTCGAGGGCACCTGATAGTAGCCTTCCAGTATCTGAAGGGGGCCTACAGGAAGGCTGGGGAAGGATTATTTACAAGGTCCTGCAATGACAGGACAAGGGGCAATGGGTTTAAACTGACAGAGGGGAGATTTAGACTAGATGTTAGGAGGAAGTTCTTTCCAGTAAGGGTGGTGAGGCACTGGAACAGGTTGCCCAGGGAGGTTGTGGATGCTCCCTCCCTGGATGCGTTCAAGGCCAGATTGGATGAGGCCTTGAGTGAGCTGTACTAGTGGGAGGTGTCCCTGCCTATGGCAGGGGGGTGGAACTAGATGATCCTTGAGGTCCCTTCCAACCTTACCATTCTATGATTCATTCTATTTTATATTCAGAGAAATGGAATATCATCAACCACAGATACATGTTTTCAATGTATAAGCTTAAAAAGCTAGCATATATATCAATGAAGAGTATAGGGACACCATTCTAGAATGCTGCTGGCATTGTTATCTTTTCAGAGAATCACAGAATAACAGGCTGGAACGGACCTCGAAAGCTCATCCAGTCCACTCCTCTGCCAGAGCAGGATCACCTAGACAAAATCACACAGGAGAGTTTGAGTATCTCCAGAGAGGGAGACTCCACAAACACTCTGGGCAGCCTGTTCCAGTGTTCAGTTACCCTCACAGTGAAAAATACCTCCTCATGTTTACACAAAACTTCCTATGCCTCAACTCCCGCCCATTGCCCTTTGTTCTGTCATCAGGCATCACTTAGCAAAGCCTGGCTCCATCCTCCTGGCACTCACTCTTTACTTATTTATAAACGTTGATGAGGTCACTCCTTAGCCTCCTCCAAGCTCCTCCAAGAGCCTGAGCTCCCTCAGTCTCTCCTCTAAGAGAGATGTTCCATTCCTTTAATCATCTTTGTGACTCTGTGCTGGACTCTCTCAACAGACTTAGCAGAGAGCAAAGTATGTGGCCATCTTAGTAAGAAATTAACAGGGAAAAAAGAATGAAAGTGCCACAAAAAAATAGCAAACATGGAAGTTTCATTATTCGTGGGCCACACATCTTCCCCACAAAAACTGGCAATTGGAGAAGAATGTGTTCTCAAATTTATGTTTTAACGAGAAAGTTTTCTTGCACATTAAGTAAAGTCTAAAGCTAACCCTGCTTTGGAAACCTAATTTTCTGAGAGGTTGGGATGCATACAGGTTAACTGTTTGCCTACAGTAAAACTCTTCACGCCTCTGATTCAATTTTGGGAGTCTCCTGCAGCTGAAGCTCCTGAGAACAGTTATGTTAGTTCTTTTAAAGGTCCCCGGTTTAGTATTGCAGCAAAAGTTAACTTTTTTAAAAAAAAACCAAAAAACAAAAAAACGGGGAGCTCAGCAGCCTCTGCCTTCCAATGCAACCACAGATCTGCGGAATTCAAAGCAGGGTTTTCTAGAAGTTGCTAATTGCCTGTCAATCACCTGGCATGCTAGCAGTTCACACATTTTTGCTATCGACCTAGCAGATTAATAGTATAACCCAAACAAAGGAACAAAGGCTAAACTGTTCAATTGGGAAGGGTAATGTGTGGTCTTTTCAGGCCAAGATTAACAGAGAAACAGAAAAAAATGGTGCTCTTTGTATAGCTAAAGCTGCAGTGACTGTAACTCTGCAAACAGACTGAATGAGTTCAGCACTATTTGCCAGCCAAACCTGAAACAGCAGTGCTTAAAAAAAGACAACCATAAACAAAACCAAAAAAGTAACACAAACAAAAACCTCACAACAAACCAACCCCCCAAGCCTTATACTGAAAAATCTTTTGAAACCAAATGAAGTAACACTGGAGTTAAGCCGATTTCACTTTTAGGAGTCAACAGCATAGCTAAAATGATTCACAAACACTGGACACTGTTGACCATTATGCCACAGCCTTATGCTGAATCTATATTTTGGTATCTCTGTGAGTCTATTTTCAGGACAGAACAGCACTGCTAAAAAAAACCTGGACTGAGGTCAATCAGAATAAGAATACTATTATTACTGAAATCTTTTTTTTTTTTTTTTTTTGGTAGTTTCTTGTATATTCATAGCTTGGAATTCCAGATGAGACTAGGACTCCAGTGTGCCAGCAGTGAGGTCATAGCAAAAGCAAGCCCTTGAAAATGTCCAGTTCTTCTATACTATAAAGCTTTCAGTCAAAGCTTTATAATTGAGGTTGTAATGAGATGTGCTCTCTAAATAGAGGAGTGATGGATGAAGAGAAAAGGATGACTTGTGTATGGATCGACTGCTGCAAAGCACATTTTAACTACCTTTATTGATAATTACTTGATCTTAATTAGGAAGAGAAAAATTCCTTTCAGGCTAAAACAGAAAATATACAAAACAGGCCACTGATCTTCCTTGATTTCTTGAAGTACAGTTTATTTCCAGAGGTGGTAATGACCTACAGTTCTCCTTTAACCTTTTTCAGCTTCTTCCTGCTCACCATACCTATGCCCACAACCTCAGCTGTTCCAACAAAATATTTTTCCAGGGCAATGACACCATAAATTTGTATCATTGAAGCGATTCACTGTGTAATGAAGCCACTAAGAAGTATTCTCATCCCAAACCATTTCAGCAACAACCAGCAGAGCTGAGCACAAGCCAGTGGGTAAGGGAAAACTAAAGCCAGCAGTGTTGCTGCAGCTGACACACCATGTTATCACACTTTTGATCTCTGCATTGCAACCCCTTGTTGAGAGGACAGATATTCTCTTTGGTGCTGTTGTTGCCAGTCCCAAATAATATCTGATTTCCAGGCCTGATGAATCAGGAGCCTTGGATAATATTAAAAACAAAAAAAATCAGAGAGTCTGATGCAAAAATCTTCTATTCTGGTTTGACCTCCAAATGGGCCCTGGAGGCTCCCCCAATAATTTCTGCAGCAATGGCTTAAATTCTGTTTGAGCAGTACTTCTAGCCTCTGCATTGCTCCCAGTGGCTTTGATTCAACCTTGTAATGTCTGTCTTGCTTGCAGTTTCATTATCAGCTGAAATCTTCCTTTGCTGCCAAAGGATCAGTTGCCATCAAGCAATGTGTTTAGTCACATTCTCTTGTGTTCACATTTTAGCATCTGTGCTGCTGTGCACTTGGGATGCGACAGCAGCTAATCCAGGGAGGATGAAACTTAGGGTCGTTACATTTCAGCAGGGCTCCTGTTTAGGGTGATAAAAGTCTTGGAATCAGTGTGAAACCACATCCTAAGTGTCTTAGAGGTTTAAGCTTTGTCACAGCCAAATGAAAAGAGGACCCACAGTAGCAGCACTCAGCTGGGTGAAGTGAGTTCCATCAGGTGAATTCTGCACCCTCGTGAGGGAGACTGGCTGAAACCCAGTGCTTGGCAAGCAGCAGCATTGGGAGATTACAAGATTCCTGCAGATATTTCAGTTTGCAGCAGGAATGGCTGTGCCAGACCTGTGTATGGAGACCTGGTGTGATTGTCTTGACTGTCCACAGGCCATTACCCATTCTCCCAAGAAGTTCTCATAGTTTATATGGAAACCTCTTGTTTTCTATACTGATAACCTATTGCCTCTGTGGCATTCACAAATGCATTGGCATCACAGTGAATAAAATTGGGGAAACCTGTTTATCTTTCAAAACAATAAATAATTCCTGAAACTAAATGTTGATCTGAAAAGTGCAAGTCAAAGAGACATCCTGGATGTTTGGCTTTGAAATTTCAAGACAGTTTAAATTATCTATGTGACCAATAGCACTATCATTTTCATTCCCTTACTCTGTGCACATAACTCATAGAAGAGAATCTCCTAAATTGCAGCCTTAAGGTTGGGTTCAATTTTGTTTTCTGTGAATATTCAGTAATATTAATTGAATGTTTTTCATTGCTAGAGGTACTCAATCCAGTAAACCCATTCATTGACCTACAAATGCTTGATGAGCTATAAGGTATCAGGCCCTCTTTAGTGAAGGATGCAATTAGCAATATTTCATCTTATAGCTGTGAATAAAACAAACAGAGAACTTTCAGTCTGGAGTAAGAGCCAGGAGACTTTCAACTGCAGCCAAAGAAACTAAAGTAAGGTCATATATTAAATGCAGGCAGAAGAATATTTCAGACCTTAGAAAATCAATTGAGAAGTAATGAACATTGATGAACATATAAAACTTGCAGAGAGTCTCATTTATTCATGGCGAGCTTCAATAAAGGGCATCTCATTTGTCTGCTGCAGGACTGGAGCAGGACAGATTACACTACATAGTGAATATTTTGTTTTGTGTTTTATTGATCTGAGGGAGAAATACTGATTGTATTGTGGAGTATAAACCGGATTCAAAGCCACTAAGGTCAATGGAAAGATTTCTTTTGCCTTCAGGGGTTTTAGAGCAGCTTACGTCTATGAAGTGTAAGTTGCGTAATTAACGTAAATTGGTTACACAATCCTGAACCAAAGTGAGGAATATTCTTATTCTGGCCCAAATGAACTGTAGCTACTCCTTGGCCTTTTATTCTGTGGATCCAAACATAGAATCATAGAATCATAGAATGGTAAGGTTGGAAGGGACCTCAAGGATCATCTAGTTCCAACCCCCTGCCATAGGCAGGGACACCTCCCACTAGTACAGGTTACTCAAGGCCTCGTCCAACCTGGCCTTGAATACCTCCAGGGAGGGAGCAGCCACGACCTCCCTGGGCAACCTGTTCCAGTGCCTCACCACCCTCACTGGAAAGAACTTCCTCCTAACATCCAGTCTAAATCTCCCCTCTGCCAGTTTAAACCCATTCCCCTTGTCCTGTTGTTGCAGGACCTTGTAAATAATCCTTCCCCAGCCTTCCTGTAGGCCCCCTTCAGATACTGGAAGGCTACCATCAGGTCCCCTCAAAGCCTCCTCTTCTCCAGGCTACAGAGCCCCAACTCTTGTAACCTGTCCTCACAGAAGGGCTGCTCCAGCCCTCTGATCATTTTTGTGGCCTACCTCTGTCCTTCTTGTGCTGAGGGCTCCAGAACCATACACAGTACTCCAGGTGGGGTGTCAGGAGAGCAGAGCAAAGTGGCAGAATCCCCTCCCTTGCCCTGCTGGCCACGCTTCTCTTGATGCAGCCTAGGACTCGGTTGGCTGTCTGGGCTGCATGTGCACACTGCAGACTCATGTTGAGCTTTTCATCAACCCAGACTCCAAGGTCCTTTTCCTCAGGGCTGCTCTCCAGCCATTCATCACCCAGCCTGTATTTGTGCTTGGGATTGTGCCTACCCAGGTGCAGGACCTTACACTTGGCCTTGTTGAATCTCATGAGATTCACACAGAACAAAACTATAATCTTTAATTTAAGAGTTCATCTCAGATAGGACAGGTTGCATCCAGTCTATAATAACACACACAGGTGCATGTGTATTACCACCTTGATTTTCAGGGTTGCTTGTAGAATATGGGCTTTAAAATCTAAATTTTGGGGAAAAATGGGTTTGATATTAGGTGGAAATTTTGTCCACCATTTTAAAATGACACTTCACAGGTATGAGTGCAACCCCAAAATAATTGTAACCTTAGATGCTATCTGAATTGTACCCAATGGGTTGTGCCTTGGAGTAGCAGTGCTCAGAGGTATAGTTGAAGAGGAAACCACCGTTTTTGTGAGCCTGAACACCAGGTGCTGGGAAAGAGATAAAGGACATCAGAAGGTCTATTCTTTGTCCATGTGACTGAGTCAGGCTGAAACATCTCCAACAGGCAAAAATTTCTTCTTCTTAGCCTCTATCAGTGTTTGAAGAGTCTAAAAGTAACTCTAAAAGTGAAGGAAGTCATGTCAAAGTACAGAAAATGGGGAATAGATGCTGACTGTGGAGCACTGATTTTAAATATGTGTGCTCTGTATCTTTTTGTTCCATTGATATTTTAAAGTAAAGTTTTCTTAAAGAAGAAAGGCAGACCAGGTAATGTTTGTAAGAGCTACTGAGTTTCACTTTCAGTTGCATCTGATTCTAACAGGTAGTTACTTGAATCAAAATTGCAAATTCTTCTTTGAAATACATGTACAAAGACCAAGAAATAGCTCTTTTCCTCTTTCCTTCCCCCCCCCCCC
>VWZE01023390.1:1362-20735 GCA_013396675.1 Eubucco bourcierii
CGGCAGTCCTGCAGGGAGAACATCAGTCCTGGGTGGGGAACGGCAGTCCTGTGGGGAGAACAGGAGTCCTGGGGGGGGAACGGCAGTCCTGCGGGGAGAACGGCAGTCCTGGGGGGGAATGTCAGTCCTGGGTGGGGAACGTCAGTCCTACGGGGAGAACATGAGTCCTGCGCAGGGAACATCAGGCCTGTGGCTCCCGGGTTTGGTCAGCCTGTAGGAGCTGTGTTGAGGGACACTTGGCACAATGAGGCTGGACGGGGGCAAACCTCACTGCACACAAGTTTTTTGCCTTTCTCTCCCCAATGGCTGCCATCTCCTCTGCTTCCAAAAGCTTCAGTGGCCTCTTGGCTCTGCCGTGGTTGCCCACATGGAGTGCTGTGTAACTCCCTGCACTGTGGCATGTTCAGATGGCATTGATCATTGAATCCTAGAAGGGCTCACATTGGAAGGACCCTTAGAGACCATTGACTCCAACCTGCCCACCATAGGTAGGGACAGCTCACAAGCAGGTTTCTTAGGGCCTCATCCAACCTGGCCTTCAACACCTCCACAGAGGAGGCATCCACAATCTCCCTAGGCAACATGTGCCTGTGTCTGCCCACCCTCATGACTTCACTGGTGACACCACTGCCTTGCTGGGGGCAAACCAGCAGTTAAGTTCTGTGGGTGCCCAACACCGACTTGGCCTTTTCCAGGTTATTTTAGAAACCATTTTAAAAGTCAAATCTAACAGTACCAGTGTTTGCTGATGCAGCAAAGGTACAGAAACCACCTTCAGGGGAGGTCTTCTCACTCTCTACAACTGCTGGAAGAGCTGGAGCCAGCTGGCGGTTGGTCTCTTCTCCTGAGGAACAAATGATATGATGAGAGGAAATGACCTCAAGTCACACCAGAGGAAGTTTAAATTAGACATTAGAAGAAACTTCTTCACTGAAAGGATTCTCAACCATTGGAAGAGACTACCCAGGGAGGTGCTGCCCATCCTTGGAGATGTTTCAGAGCTCCAAGATGTGGTGGTGAGGCCATGGTTTAGAATCAAACCTGAATGGAATTGATGCTTCTCAAGGTCATTCTCAACCAAAATCATTCTGTGATTTTATCTCAGTGCCTTGGGACTGAATTTGAGGTTTGAAGCTGGAGCAGAGTAGGGTTAGACTGGACCTTAGGAAGAAGTTCTTTAGTCTGAGAGTGGTGAGACCCTGGAAGAGGTTACCCAGGAAAGTTGTGAACAACATGAAAGACCAGGTTGGACAGAGCCTTGAGCAACCAAGTCTAGCTGAGAGGTATCCCTGCCCATGGCAGGGGGAGTTGGAGTAGATGATCTCTGAGCTTCCATTCCGTGACTTGGCAGTGTTTTAGTGTCATGAAACCATTAGGAATGGAGAAGACTTCCAACATCATCCATCCCAAGCCTTCACCCAGCAGTGCCAGGGCACCACCAAACCCTGGCTCTCAGCACCACATCTCCACAGCTTTGAAACCCTTCCAGGGATGAGGACTGCACCGCTGCCCTGGGCAGCCTGGGCCAGGCCTTGGCAACCTTTTTGTGGGAAGAAATTGTTCCTCATGGCCAACCTAAACCTGCCCTGACACTAACTTGTGGCCATTTCCTCTTGTCCTATTGCTTGCTCCCTGGGAGAAGAGGCCAACCCTACCTAGCTCCAGCCTCTTTTCAGGGAGCTGTAGAGAGCAATGAGGCCTCCCCTCAGCCTCCTCTACACTAACCACCCCCAGCTCCCTCAACTACCTCTCCCCAGCCCTGTGCTCCAGACCCTTCCCCAGCTTTGTTGCCCTTCTCTGGACTTGCTCCAGCCTCTCTATGTCCTTCTTGGAGCGAGGGACCTGAAACTGAGACCAGAATTTGAGGTGTGGCCTCACCTGTGCTGGGGGACAGTCCCTGCCCTAGTCCTGCTGGGAAACTGCAAAAAGTGCCAGTGGTGGAAGAACCTGGGACAGAAAGGGGCTCATTTGTAGAGCAGGACCCAAAGCTGCCATCAGCATGCAAGTTTCTAAGGCCTTTCTAGGTACATCTGAAGCCTCTGGAAGGCTTGAGGCTGCTGTTGGCTTTGTGTGTTTCATCCTCCCTTGCTTTCTGTGCTTCTGCTGTTCTTGCAAGATGAAAAGACTGTTCCTCTCGGCTTCAGGCAATCAGCTCCGCCTTGGCATTTTCTTCTTGCAGAAACTGGAACATTTGCTACAAGGATGCCAAGGTGCCTGTGCCTTCCTGCAGGGAGCCATTCAGAAAGTGGAAACGGGTAAATTGCCAGCCAGAGCTGAGGTAAGAGTGGCTCAGAGACACAGACTGGTCTGACTGGGAAGAGACCTTTAAAGCTCGTCCAGTCCAACCCTCTTGCACTCAACAGGGACATCCCCAACTAAAGCAGGTCACTCAGAACCACAAACAGCCTCACTTGCAATGGTGCCAGCCATAAGGCAGCTCCCACCTCTCTGGGCAACATGGGTCAGGCTCCCCTCACCCTCAGTGTCAAACATTTCTCCCTTCTCTCCACTCTCAATCTCCCTCCTGCAGTTCAAACCATCTGACCTTGGCCTGGCACAACAGGACCGGCTCAAAACTCTGTCCCCAGCTTTCTTAGAGGCCACTTTCAGCACTGCAAGGCCACCAGAAGGTGTCCCTGGAGCCTTCTCTTCTCGAGACTGAACATCCCTAACTTTCTCAGCCTGGTCAAGAAGTCCCTCACCTCTGACCAGAAGTGAGCCAGGGACAGAGAAGAGCAGGAGGCTGGGGAGCTGCAGCAGAGCTGTAGCTTTGAATTTGCAAGCTGTGGCAGCAGGAGTCCGGAGTGCTCACTGTCACTGTGGGGATGGCAGCACAGAAGGACCGGGGGAAGCTAACCCAAATTAAGCACAGACTGGAAAAAAATGGGCACAAACTGGCACCCAGAAGGTTTCAACTGAGCAGGAGAAATTTGTTTGGTGTGAGGGTGCTGGAGGCCTGGAGCAGGCTACCCAGAGAGGTTGTGTAGTCTCCTTCTCTGCAGAGCTTCCAAACCTCACCCTGGTCATGGTGATGCTGGGCAAGCTGCTGTGAGTGCCCTGCTTGAAAAGGGGGGGTTGGACTGGATTCAAAGATTCATGGAATGGTTTGGGCTGAAATGAAACTCAAAGTTCATCCACTTCCACCTCCCCTGCCATGGGCAGGAATACTTCCTACCAGCACAGGTTGCTCAAGGCCTCATGCAACCTGGCCTCAAACAACCGCCCTGAGCAGCCTGTGCCAGTGTCTCCCCACCCTCACTGCCAATAATTTCTTCCTCATCTCCTCATGGAGTCGAGGCCCCATACAAGGTGAGGCTGGACAAGGCTCTGGGCAACCTGCTATAGTGGAGGATGTCCCTGCTGACTGCAGAGGTGTTGGACTGGATGAGCTTTGGAAGTCCCTTCCAACTCAAACCATTCTATGAGTAAGTTAAAGGTGGGAGGAAGAGTGTGGGGTGCAGTAAGGTGTTCCCCTGGAGGGGTGAGAGCACCCAGGCCAGCAGGGACTTCAGACCTCCAGGAAGAAGGCCAAAGGGTGTCCTCCTCTCTGGCCATCAGTGTTTTGGTAGAACCTTAGTCAGAAACTGGGAAGTGACACAGCTCTGCTGCACAAACCTCAGCAACCTTCAGCTTAGAAATCCACAGAATGGGTTGGGTTGGAAGGAACTTTAAAACTCATCCAGTGCCAAACCCCTGCCATGTGCAGGGACACCACCTCCCACCAGTCCAGGGTGTTCAAGGTCTTGAACACCTCCAGAGAGGTTGTGGATCACAGAATCACAGAATGTTGCCTCCCTGGGCAACCTGTGCCAGTGCCTCCCCATCCTCACTGCCAAGAATTTCTTCTACTCTCCACTCAATCTCCTCTTCAGGCTTCTCCAGAGATCCCTCCCAACCCCTACCATGCCATGGTTATGGGATTTTACAGTGCTAGAAGCTCCACTGGGTGTAGAATCTGGTTCTGTGCTCCCTCATTGTCACCCAGGAGGTCTTCTTCAGCTATGCTTTCTGAGAGCTGCTTGCTGCAGCCTCAGTGTGCAGCCTGTAGCTAGTAATGGCTTTGGTGTCCGCAGAGCTGAGCAGACCGAGCTGCACCAACTTGACTTGAATGACCTGAATTGATCAAAGTTAGGTGACAACATTAGACATTGCTCAATAGGCCAAAGCTATGCTGCCCCCAGAATGGAATTTTGGAAGTGGGCAAGAAGAGAAGGGTACAAACCCCCTCTGGTTGTGTTGTGGCAAGCATTGTCTCCTCCCATCCCGGGATGCTGCTCTGCCTCTACTGGGGGAGGCAGCAGGAAAGTGCTGCCAGCTCTGTGCTGAAGTTCCCAAGAGTGGAAGATCTCAGAGTGGCCTCCCTGGGCCTTACCTGTGCTCTACTCATGGGCACCTTGCCCCACAACTTGGACCTGTGCAGCTCTAGTCTCTTAAGAGCAGGAGGAGCCAACTGTGAGTGGAAAACAAGACTGGAGAAGTTCCTTCTGTGTCCTGCAAAGGGAGTGTGGGCAGTGATAAGAACTGGGTTTTGATTTGAACTTGGTGGGGAATGTACCAAGAGCATCAGGAGCTGTTTATCACTTGGGGCTTGGCAGGCTTGAGGGAACCAGCTGTGTGAACCATCCTCCCCCTCTCCTAGGGTGGGCTGAGGTGAGATGTGGTTTTGGGTGTTGGGGGAGTTGTGCTAGATGTTGAGTTTTCCCTGCTCTTCCTCCTTTGCCTGTGGGTTGCAGTAACATCTCCTCCTGCTGTTGTTCTCCCTGCAGGAGGCAGCTGTGCTGCTGAGGAGTTACAGGCAGCTGATGAAGAATGTTCTGGAGGACTCGCGACTGGTGAGGCTGCAGCTGGAGGGGGGAGCACTTCTGGCCAGGCTGAGGAAGGAGGAGTCTTGTGTCACTCTCACCCAAGACTACAGGTGAGCCCCAGGAGTAGATGAACAAAAAAAGAGCACTGGGAGTGCAGGGCACTCCACTGCTGCTTCTGGGAGCTGATTCCAGTGTCTGGCTGTGCTCAGAGGGAAACATTTCCTTCTGGAGCCCAATGGGAATCTCCCCAGCAGCAACTTGTCCCCAGCACCCTTTGTCTTCTGCACGTGGAGCAGCTCCTGTAGTGAGGAGTTGTGTTGGAAACAGCCAAGGTGAAAAGGATGAAGAGTTTTACTCTCCTGCTTCTTCAGCCCCAGAACTTGTCTGGCTGCATTCACTTAGCTGATGAAAATTCCTTTTGCAAGCCAAATCAGCCTCATGCAGGATATGTTTGCTGGCTCTTCCCTGTGGTGGATGTTCCCCTGCCTGGCAGGTTTGTGCCCCTCTCCTACACAAACTCTGTGGGGGTGTGAGCAGTGTTTGGGTTCAGGGCTTTATCCTTGGGCATTCCTTACACAAGGGGATTTCCAGAGATCTTCTGAGTGAGGAATACTGCCAAGCTGCAGGCAGCCATGGGGCTCCTCGCCCCTTGTTACAGTTTGCACAAAGCAAGCCTGGCAGAGCTGGTACAGGCAGTGGGGCCCGGGAGAGGGCAGCCATTGGCAGTGCCCAGGGCATTGCACAACTCCTCTTGGCTCTGCTGCAGCACCTGAAACCTCTCAGCAGAGGAAGCCCTCTCTGCTGTGCAAGCAGCCAGGCAGAAGACAGCCCTTGGCACCCAGCAGCTTCCAGCCCCAGCAGGATATAAGCATTGGGGTGTGGGTGCAGGTGAGGATGTGGTGGGTGGCAGGGAAGGGTGGCAGTGGCTCCACAAAGCTCAGCCTTGCTCTTCTGGAAATCCCTGCTGCTGTTGCAGGATGGCAGGGCTGTGGGGACAGGCTGAAACAGTTGGGTCTGTGCAGCCTGGAGAAGAGAAGGCTGCAGGAAGATCTTAGAACAACCCTGCAGTAGCTGAAGGGACTCCAGGAGAGCTGGGGAGGGACTTTGGACAGGGGCTGGGAGATTCGGTATGACAGGCAATGGCTTTGAACTGGGAAAGGGGAGAGTGAGAGTGGAGAGGAGGAAAAAATTGTTGGGAGGGTGGGGAGAGACTGGCACAGGCTGCAGATCACAGAATCACCCCTTGGTACAGTTTTTGTGATTTTCTGTGATTCTGTGATTGACACCCTCTCTGGAGGTGTTCCAGGCCAGGCTGGATGAGGCCTTGAGCACCCTGTGCTGGTGGGAGGTGTCCCTGCCCATGGCAAGGGGATTGGCACTGGCTGATCTTGGAGGTCCCTTCCAACCCAATTCGTTCCATGAATCTATGATAAACCTCAGACAGTGAAGGAGCTGCCAGCTTGGGTGCTGTGCACTGTGCAACCTGGCACCAAACAAACCCTGACCTCTTCCCCAGGCTCCTCATAGAATCATAGAATCATAGAATGGTAAGGTTGGAAGGGACCTCAAGGATCATCTAGTTCCAAGCCCCTGCCATAGGCAGGGACACCTCCCACTAGCACAGGTTACTCAAGGCCTCATCCAATCTGGCCTTGAACACATCCAGGGAGGGAGCAGCCACAACCTCCCTGGGCAACCTGTTCCAGTGCCTCACCACCCTTACTGTAAAGAACTTCCTCCTAACATCCAGTCTAAATCTCCCCTCTGCCAGTTTAAGCCCATTGCCCCTTGTCCTGTCATTGCAGGACCTTGTAAATAATCCTTCCCCAGCCTTCCTGTAGGCCCCCTTCAGATACTGGAAGGCTACTATCAGGTCCCCTCGAAGCCTTCTCTTCTCCAGGCTGAAGAGCCCCAACTCCCTCAGCCTGTCCTCATAGGAGAGCTGCTCCAGCCCTCTTATCATCTTTGTGGCCCTCCTCTGGACCCGCTCCAACACTTCCATGTCCTTCTTCATCTGGGAGAAGAATTTGTGCTTGCAAGTTGTGAATAAGTAGCTTATAAATAGATGGAGGAGTGGATTCTTGGTCTGTCTGCAGTAGCCTCTGCACTTGGAGGGTGGAGTGACTGGAGACCAGAGCTGCATTTGTCACCTGCCTATTTTTACTGTGCCTTGGGGATCTGCTCGCAAGCCCTGGATAGGGACCTGAGCTTAGCAGAGGCGAGAGGCAGTGCAGAGCAGACTTCCTGAGCCACTGCTGCCCACAGAACTTGTGGAGTCTTCTTCAAGAAGAATAACAAAGGTACCAGAGCCCCAGAGCAGGCTGCTCAGAGAGGTCATGGAGTTTCCTCTGGAGACTTTCCAACCCGCCCGGACATGTTCCTGTGTGACCTGCTCTGGCAGGAAGATTGGTCTGGATGTTCTCCAGAGGTCCCTTCCAGCCCCTAGCATTCTGTGATTCTCTCTGGCATTTCAGGCTGCTCCCTCTCAGCTCCCTGTCTGCAGTTTCCTGACACATCTCCTGCTGTCCCTCATCTCTGACAGGCTCTTGGCCATGAAGGTGATCACAGTGCTGGAGCATCTCTGCTCCTGGGGGGACATTCAGAAAACTGTGGCCAGCAGGTCAGAGAAGGTTCTCCTCTCTGTCTTCTCTGCTCTAGTGAGGCCACATCTGGAGGACTGGGTCCAGTTCTGGGCTCAGCAATTCCAGAGAGACAGGGAACTGCTGGAGAGAGTCCAAGAGAAACCATAAAGCTGCTGAGGGGCCTGGAGCAGCTCTGTGGAGAGCAAAGGCTGAGAGCCCTGAGGCTGAGAGCCTGCAGAAGAGCAGCCCCAGAGGAGATCTGAGCAGTGCTCAGCAAGAGCTAAAAGCCCTGTGCGGGGCAAGAGGCTGGGGCCAGACTCTTGTCAGTGGTGCCCAGACATGGACCAAGGGGCAGTGGGCACAAAGTGGCACCCAGGAGGTTCCATCTGAGCAGGAGGAGAAAGTTGTTTGGTGTGAGGGTGTTGGAGGCCTGGAGGAGGCTGCCCAGAGAGGTTGTGGAATCTCCTTCTCTGCAGAGCTTCCAAAACACCCTGGACATTGTGGTCCTGGGCAAGCTGCTGTGGGTGCCCTGCTTCAGCAGGGGGTTGGACTGGATGATCTCCAGAGGTTTCTTCCAACCCTTACCATGCTGGGATTCTGGGATAAATGCTGAGAGAGTGTAAAATGAGGCTATCTTACATAGAAATAGGGTTGTGTGTATGGATTTGAGCAGAGCATCTTGAAACCTTGCTGATCCTAGCTGCAGGAGCCCAGCTGCTGGACTGGCAGGGTCAGCAGAGGTAACAAGAAGATCCATAACCAGGTCAGAGTGTGCAGGATGAGGTTTGGAGGCAGGAACTCCAAAAGCAAGCCCACAGCTTGATGGCTTGGTGTGCTCACAGTGGTGTTTCCACATCCTGGCTCTGACTGCCCTGCTTGGTGTACTTTCTCCATGAGCAGGACTGCTTCTTTCTTTGGAGTGTCTTTAGAATGTTTGGTTTCCAGGCAGGTTTGTGGGATTTAAACTCGACCAGAGACTGAAGACAGATTTTGGTGTATCTGGATGCAGGCCAGGCTGGGGAGAGGATCATGCCCATGGACTGGGCACTGGGGAGGCCACACCTTGAATCTTGGGGTCAGTTTTGGGCTCCTCACTCCCAGAAGGATGGTGAGGGGCTGGAGCCGGTCCAGGGAAGGGCAAAAAAACCTAGGGGAAGGGTCTGGAGAACAGGGCTGGGGAGGAGCAGCTGAGAGCACTGAGGGTGTTCAGTGTGGAGAAGAGGAGGCTCAGGGAGACCTCGTTCCTTTCTGCAGCTCCCTGAGAGCAGTCTGCAGCCAGGTGGGGTTGGACTCTGCTTCCTAGTATCAAGTGACAGTATGAGAGTTGCCCCAGGGCAGGTTTAGGTTGGACATGAGGAGAAACTTCTTCCCTGAAAGGGTTCTCAAAGCCTTCAAGATGCTGCCCAGGGAGGTGGCTGAATGCCCATCCCTGGAGGGGTTTCAAAGCTGCAGAGATGTGGTGCTGAGGGCCATGCAGCAGCCTTGGCAGAGTTGGAACATGGTTGACTTTGATGATCCTTAAGGGGCTTTTCCAGCCTGAACAGCCCTCTGATTCCATGATTCCTGCTCTAGTCAACTTCAAGTATTTTGCTTTGAAAACTGAGGAGTAACTCTCTGAGCACAGCTTTGGTGAGGGGAGGCTTCAGACAGAAGTGGTTTTCCTAAATGGTAGCTTTAAAGTTTCCCTACCCTTACACAAGAGCTTGGCCCTGCTCCAGCAAACTGAAATCTTTTCCATGGAAAGGCTGAAAACAGGATTGAGGGGAAACAAAACCTGACACCAGGCTGTTCCTTTCTGCTGTGGCTTACAGCAGCTCTGCTCCCTGTGGCTAAAGCACTGGGGGATGATCTGATCGTGGAAGAATGCAGTGAAAAGACTCTTAATGACCACACTGCCGTGTGCAGGGGAGCTGTGAGCAGCCAAAACACAGCTCAGCTTGGATGGAACTTTCCACCCACTTCAAACGGTTCCTCCTTGGAACAGCACAGGCCTCTCTTCAGTCATCTTTAAGCTGCTTAGCAACCAGCTGCTTCCTATCGTGTGCCAGGCTGAGACTCATTTCTGCTACCAGATCTTCAAGGCTTGGCTGTGTTTACTCCAAGCTGGTGGGAAGGTGTTGGAAGGACAGGGGCGAGGGGCAGGACTGGGCTGGAAACCAGATTCATAGGTGTATAGAGTAGGTTGGGTTGGAGGAGATCTCAAAGATCATCCAACTCCAAACCCCCTGGTTGGAAGTGTTCTTCTGGAGGGGTGAGAGCACCCAGGCCAGCAGGGACTTCAGGCCTCCAGCAGAAACTGGAATGTGATACAGCTCTGCTGCACGAACCTCAGCAACCTTCAGCTTAGAGATCCACAGAGTGGGTTGGGTTGGAAGGGACTTTAAAGCTCATCCAGTGCCAAGCCCCTGCCATGGGCAGGGACACCTCCCACTAGCCCAGGGTGCTCAAGGCCTCATTCTCTGGAACACCTCCAGGGAGGTTGTGGATCACAGAATGTTGCCTCCCTGGGCAACCTGTGCCAGTGCCTCCCCATCCTCACTGCTGAGAATTTCTTCCTTCTCTCCACTCTCAATCTCCTCTCTTGCAGCTCAAAACTCCTTGTTCTATCACTTGTCCAAAGTCTCTCCCCAGCTCTCCTATAGCCCACTTCAGGTACCGGAAGGTCTCTTCCAACCCATTCCATGAATCTCTGCTAGCCTGATTTCCTTCAAGGAAATTTGAACAGAATGAGTCCTGTTTGCTCCATCAGGTACAGAAAGGAGTGGGGTTGGCTCTGTGGTTATCAGATCCCACTCTGTGGGCAGCCAACACAGGAACTGGAACTCTTATTTCCAGTGGCTGCATCATGAAGTTAGCACCTCATGAGACCTTGTTGAGCACTGGACCCATGCCTGCCTGATTTGCCATGGGCTTGGGTGGCCAGAGGGACGCCCATTACAGAAAGGTCTAACAGGTCAGTCAAGTTGGGTGATGAGTGCCATCAAAGAGCAGCATCAACACCAAAAGGCTTTCCATGGAAGCTCAGAGGAGGGCTGGGATTGTGGTTTGTGTCATGAGAGGATCCATGCAGATGTGTCCAGCTAGCAGCCTGGAATGGCTGGGCCCAGAGGAGGGCCACAAATGTGATCAGGGGTTTGGAGCAACTCTGCTACAAGGACAGGCTGAGGGAGCTGAGGGTGTTGAGCCAGGAGAAGAGAGGGCTCCAGGGAGACCTTAGGGCTGCCTTCCAGAACCTGAAGGGTACTACAAGAAGGCTGCATAGGGACTGTTCCCAAAGGGCTGCAGTGGCAGGACCAGGGCAAATAACTACAAACTAGAGCAGAGGAGAGCAGATTCAGACTGGATGTGAGGAACAAGTTCTGCACCAGGAGGCTGCTGGAACACTGCAGCAGGTTATCCAGGGAGGTGGTTTGGGCCTCATCCCTAGAGATATTCAAGGTGAGGCTGGACAAGGCTCTGGGCAGCCTGCTCTAGTGGAGGATGTCCCTGCTGACTGCAGAGGTGTTGGACTGGATGAGCTTTGGGAGTCCTTTCCAACTCAAACCATTCTGTGATTCTAAGTTAAAGGTGGGAGGAAGAGTGTGGGGTGCAGTAAGGTGTTCCCCTGGAGGGTTGAGAGCACCCAGGCCAGCAGGGACTTAAGACCTCCAGGAGGAAGGCCAAAGGGTGTCCTCCTCTCTGACCATCAGTGTTTTGGTAGAACCTTAGTCAGAAACTGGGAAGTGACACAGCTCTGCTGCACAAACCTCAGCAACCTTCAGCTTAGAGATCCACAGAATGGGTTGGTTTGGAAGAAACTTTAAAACTCATCCAGTGCCAAGCCCCTGCCATGTGCAGGGACACCTCCCACCAGTCCAGGGTGCTCAAGGCCTCATCCAGCCTGTTCTGGAACACCTCCAGGGAGGTTATGGATCACAGAATCTGCAGTCCCATTCTGTGATCCACAACCTCCCTGGGCAACCTGTGCAGTCTCTCCCCACCCTCACTGCCAAAAATTTCTTCCTCATCTCCAGTCTCACTCTCCCCTCTCCCAGCTCAAAACCATTGTCTCTCAACCTGTCACTGCCAGCCCTTGTCCAAAGTCCCTCCGCAGCTCTCCTGTAACTCCTTCAGGTACTGCAAGGCTGCTCTAAGGTCTCCCCGGAACTTTCTTCAGGCTGAACAGCTCAAACTCTCCCAGCCTGTCCCCACAGCAGGGCTTCTTCAGCCCTCTGATCATCTTGTTGGCCTCCTCTGGCCTCTCTCCAGCAGCTCCGTGTCCCTCTTCTGCTTCTGTTGTCACCAAGCAGAGCTTGCAGCCATCTCCTGAGCTGTTTCTCATGAGCTCTCCCAGCTGGGTCACAGCTCCTTACAGGGACAAGCCTTCACAACCTACTCTCTGAACAGGCTGTGCAGACCTCAGCTTGGACAGCATGTCTGACTCTGCTTCTGTGAGCTTCTAGAGCCATTCCCAGGAAGGGATTCCAGCTCAGAAGGCTCCAGTCACCACTGCTTGTTTCTTGGTGCTTGTAAAGGGCAACAGCAGAGCCATGCAGCTCAGCCCTCTCCGTGGAGCAGCTGCCTGCTGCTCACTGCAATAGCACAGAGCTGGGGCCAGAAACAATCCAGGGGAGTTCTGGCTGCATCATCAGGATGATGGCATTTGGAAGAGGAAAACCAAAAGTGTGGAAGAGCCTGAGGTTTGAGATTTTAGCTGTTGTAGGTGGAGTGGAATTCCAAATTTGAAAAACCCTGTGCATTCCTGCTCTGCAGTCCCCCTTGTCCAGACCTGCTGTGCCAACTCATGGAAGTTCAGTACCATCTAGATGTGGGGATGGTCTCTTCTCCCTAGGAACAAGTGACATGGCAAGAGGAAACAGGCTCAAGATGCACCAAGGGAGGTTTAGGTTGGACATTAGAAGAAACTTCGTCATTGAAATTATTCTCAACCACTGGAAGAGGCTCCCCAGGGACATGGTTGAATCCCCATCCCTGGAGGGGTTTAGAAAAAGCAGAGATGTGCTGCTATGTGCTAGGTCAGGGCAACCTCGGTATCAGTCCAGACTAGGGATGATGACATTGAGAGCAGCCCTTCAGAGAAGGACTTGGGGGTGCTGGTGAGGGAGAAGCTGGGCAGGAGCCAGCAATGGGCACTGGCAGCCCAGAAGGCAAAGGGCAGCCTGAGCTGAAACTGGAGCAGGGCAGAATTAGGTTGGGCAGCAGGAGGGAGTTGTGCGCAGTGAGGGTGGGGAGAGACTGGCACAGGCTGCCCAGGCAGGTTCTTGAGGCTCCATCTCTGGAGACACTCAGGATCAACCTGAATATGTCCCTGGGCAGCCTGCTCTGGTTGGAGGTGTCCCTGCTGCTTGCAGGGGGGGTCAACAAGATCCCCTGGGAGGGTCCCTTCCAACCCAATGCAATCTGAAGCTGTGAGGGCAGTGGTTTAGCCCCAGCCTTGGTAGAGGCAGAGAATTGTTGGGCTGGATGAATTTAAAGGTCTTTTCTAAATAGATAGCTTCTATGCAGTGCTGCTCTCCAGATTCAGGGGTTCAAGGTCACCTGTAAGCCAAGACAGAAGTGATGACATGTGCTGAGTGGCTTTGTCTTGATGTCCATCAGCAGAGCTTTCGGAGTTTTATTAGCTGCCTCTTTCCAAGTGCTTGGGATTATTTTAATCCTGTGATTCAAAACCAGAGGTAGTAAATCAGTTCCAAAATGAGACCTGGTCTAGGGTGAACACAGGACTTGCTCGGGCAGCTGAAGATGCTGCTGTGGGGCACAGCTGGAGAGGGCTGAGGTCATGTGTAGTAGATGTCTCTTGAGTCCATGCTGGTAAAAGGAAGAACACATCTGGAGGACTGGGTCCAGTTCTGGACTCCCCAGTTGCAGAGAGACAAAGAACTGCTGGGGAGAGTCCAGGGCAGGCTGTAGAGCAGCTGAGGGGCCTGGAGCAGCTCTGTGAGGAGCAAAGGCTGAGAGCCCTGGGGCTGAGAGCCTGCAGAACAGCAGCCCCAGAGGGGAACTGAGCAATGCTCAGCAAGAGCTAAAGGAGCTGTGGGGGGCAAGAGGCTGGGGCCAGACTCTTGTCAGTGGTGCCCAGGGACAGGACAAGGGGCAGTGGGCACAAAGTGGCATCCAGGAGGTACCATCTGAGCGGGAGGAGAAAGTTGTTTGCTGTGAGGGTGCTGGAGGCCTGGAGCAGGCTGCCCAGAGAGGTTGTGGAATCTCCTCCTCTGCAGAGCTTCCAAACCCCACCTCGGGCATTGTGATGCTGGGCAAGCTGCTGTGAGTGCCCTGCTTGAGCAGAGGGGTTGGACTGGATGATCTCCAGAGGTTTCTTTCAACCCCTACCATACCCCTACCCCTTCAACTAGTGATAGGACTGGGGAGAATGGAACAAAGCTAGAAATGGGTTGATTCAGACTGGATGTTAGGAAGAAGTTCTTCACCATGAAAGTGGTGAGACCCTGGAATGGGTTGCCCAGGGAGGTGGTGGAAGCCTCATCCCTGGAGGTGTTTAATGGCAGGCTGGATGAGGCTCTGGACAGCCTGATCTAGTGTGAGGTGTCCCTGCCCACGGCAGGGGCATTGGAACTGGATGATCCTTGTGGTCCCTTCCAGCCTTGACTGATTCTACAATTCTATGATTCTGTGCTCGGGATTCTGGAATTGTGTGTACATGAAGTGCTGATGGAGCAGGCTGATGCCAGCCCCCTGAGCAGCCCTCTGTGCCCTGGTAGAGATGCCCTGGATGCTGCCAGCCTGCTGTACAACCACGTGGACGAGGGTGTGCACCGCCTGGTGATGCTGTCCAACAGACGCCTCCAGGAGCTGGAGCTGCTGATGGACTTCGAGAAGGTGGAAGAGTGTCTGAAGGAGGTAAGGGCCCATCTGTCCCTGCCACTCTCTACCTGTGCCTCCTGGGCCTGCTGCTCTCTTCTGTGAACGTGTGGGATCATGCCTGTAGAGCTTTAAAAAAACCCAACTGCAGCCTGCCAAGGCAGACTGGCCTGGGATGCTGTGAACAGAGCCACTCTTTGGCCTGGTATCTCTTAATGTTGAATGAAACTCTCCTGGCTGCTCTCTAGGTGGACATCAGTCAAGCCCTATAAAGCCCTCTGATGTTTTCCCATGCTTGGACCACACCATGGTGTGGTCCCTTTGGCAGAAGGGGACACTTGGAAGTGGAGCATCCTCAGGGTGCTCAGCAAAAGCATCCTGCCAGCAGGGTTGCCCAGGAGCCATTTTTCATGCTCCGCCTCCAGAAAGCAGCAGAGTGATGGCAGCAAGCTGAGGAGGAGTTGCCTGTTCCCTCTGATAGCCTGTAGGTCCTGCAGCCTTTGCCAACGTCCTGCTGCTGGCTGAACTCCACCTCCCTGTACCACATCATTTGGGCACATCTGTTGTTTGGATTCCATCTCCCTGCTATCTGATAAGCTCCAAGCTCTCTCCTTCTCCTCTGGGTGCAGCCCTGGGTGTGCTTCTTCTCCTTTGGGTGCAGCCCCAGGCTCACTCCTCCTCCCCTCTGGGTTCAGCTCTGTGTGAAGACTCCAGACTGAGCCACAGCCTCTTGTCCTTACCCAGGAGCTGTTTTTAACCCTCCCACTCCCCTGCACTTGCGTGGAACTTTATGTGGTGCTTCTTGAAGCTCTCTGCAGTTGTGAGATAGCTGAGGCAAACAGGCAGCTGATTTCAGAAAGACCTTTGGAACCTGGATGGTGGAAAGAACTTTAGAAAGTCCTAAGGTAGCTCAGGCTGTGCCTGATAGTCCCGCAGGACCTACTCAGTTCTTCTAGCATTGCAGATCCCAGATGTGCTGCCTAAGCCTGCCTGCAGGTTTTGGAGCCCCACAGTCTCCTTTGCTGTAACTCCTCCACCAAGAGAAGCTTTGGCTGCCTCTTGCTGTATGAAGGGTTCTGCACTGTCTGAAGTTCACCTTAGGAACCTCCATCCTTGAAGCTCAGTAGCAGGGCCACTTTGCCATCGCCCCTGCAGGTTTCTGAGCTCTTCTCCTCTGGGGAGGACAGGATTTGCAAGGGAGGCTGGAGGCTGCCTGGTTGTTTTGACATAGGCCAAGGTGGATCCAAGAGGTTTAATGAGCTCCCATTTGGAGGTAGACACTCAGCCGCCATGCACTGCGTGGTCAGGACATGAAGTGTGATGCAAGAACCTGGTGAAGGCTCCCTCGAGCATGCAGACATGAATAGGACGCAGGGACAGGCTCAGTGACCTCCACCTGCTTTCAGATGGACTTTCTCTGATGGAATTGAGCCAAACTTGGCTGTTCCCAGCTTGGTCTGCTTGCAGATCACCCAGTGCTGCCTGGAGGAGCTCTGGGCAGCAACAGTGTGTCCCTCTACAGTCTGGAATCACAGCTTGGGGACCCACCTCTATCTTCTCCTCTTGTTGGGTTTGTTTCACTGAAGCTCAGGTGATTCAGTCAAGCCTAAGTGTTTTTCATAGAATCACAGAATGGCTCAGATTGAGAGTGAGCTCCGAGATCATCTGAGCCAGAGGCAGGACAGCTCTCACCTAGACTTGGTTGCCTAATCTGGCCTTGAACACCTCCAGGGAGGGGGTTCACAACCTCCCTGGGCAACCTGTTCCAGGGCCTCACCACCCTTCTGCTGAAAAACTTCTTTCTCAGTCTAACCTTGCTCTACCTCAGCTTCAAATCATTCCCCCTTGGCCTGTTTCTAGACACCCTCAGCAAAAGTCTCTCTGCAGCCTTTCTGCAGGATCCCTTCAGCTATTGGAAGGCAGCTCTGGAGTTCCCCTGGACCTGAACACCTCCAGCTCCCTCAGCCTATCTTCACAGCAGAGCTGCTCCAGCTCTTGGACCATCCTTGTGGCCCCTGCTCTCTCTCCAACAGTTCCATGTGCTCTCAGTCAAGCCCAGGTGTTTTAACTTGCTGTGGGGCTGAGCTGGGCTGGGGCTGCAGGTGACACAGGAAAAGAGGACACATAGGTGTTGGGAAACATGCAGCTGGTCCTTTCCCCCAGGGAAGGGACTGAAGCAGATGAATTTGCTGGTCTGGTTTGCAAGCCAGGTGGTGGAGATGCTGCCTTGTCCTCCTTAGCCTCCTTTGGTCTATTTTTAGGACACTCTTGTGCCCAATTCTCTCCCAGTACCTTAGAATACAGAATCAGAGCTGCAGCAGTGGTTGGACTCTGTCAGGAACCTGCAGTTGCATCATGGCTTTGCCGTCAGCTGCCTTCAGAAACCCCAAAGAATCAGAATTAGCTTGCAAGGGACCTCTAAGGGTCATCCAGCCCAACCCCCCTGCAGTCAGCAGAGACATCCTCCACTAGATCAGGTTGCTCAGAGCCTTGTCCAGCCTCACCTTGAATATCTCCAGGGATGGAGCCTCAGTCACCTCCCTGGCAATGCTGCAGATGGGGAGAACCCCTCAGAGCACTCCCACTGATGAAGCTCCTCTCTTGCCGGCCAGGAGGGGGAAGTGGTGTAGGAAATGTGGCAGCAGGAAGATCTTATCCCACCTGGGGGTAACAGTCGTGGCAATATCAGGCCAGCAGAGCTCATGGCTCAGCCAAAGCAGAACCCAAGCAGCCACTTGGCCCTGTTTATGCCTGAGGCTAGTGAGCAACAGCAGAGCTTTGCAATGACTCAAGGAGCTGCAGTGGAAACCCTCCTGGCAGGAGGCTGGGGCAGAGCACTGCACACACACCACATATTCTTTCAACTAATGAAGTGACCAGCGTCAGGAGAGCCCTTCCTTGCTCTTGCCACATGAAGGCCTTCCCTTGGTGAGTAGCACAGGGTGACTAATCTTGAAGCTTTCTCCTTTTTTCCTAGGTCAGCAGTTGGATTAAGAATGTTGGCAGAAGAAGGCTGAGGGAAACCTGCAACCTGGATGATTCTCTGGAGATGCTACTCCAAACGCAAAAGCAGTTCAGGGAGTTTGATCTTGTTGCCAGTGTAAGTGTTGCCTGGTGGGGAAAATGTTCTCCAGAGGCTATGTGCCTTGGAGTGCTCAGCCAAACCTGGGATCGTGGTAGAGGTTCATCACCAAGGCCAGTAATGGGCACTGGCATCCTAGAAGGCCAAGGGCAGCCTGGACTGCGTCCAAAACAATGTGGTGAGAGGGGATTCTACCCCTCTGCTCTGGGGAGACCTCACCTGCAGGGATGGGGCCAGAACTGAAGTTCTCTGCACAAGAAGCGCATGGACCTGCTAGAGCAGGTCCAGAGGAGGCCACCAAGATGCTCAGAGGGCTGGAGAAGCTCTGCTGTGGGGGCAGGATAGAAGAGTTGGAGCTATGCAGCCTGGAGAAGAGAAGGCTGCAGGGAGATGTAGAACTATATCTCAACAACTGCAGGGGACCTCCAGGCAGGCTGGGGAGTTACTGTTCAGAAGGGCCTGTGGGGATAGGCCAAAGGCAGTGGTTTGGAACTGGAGCAGGGCAGAGTTAGGTTGGGCATCAGGAGGGAGTTGTGCACAGTGAGGGTGGGGAGAGACTGGCATAGGCTGCCCAGGGAGGTGGTTGAGGCCCCATCACTGCAGATACTCAAACTTAGCCTGGATGTGTCCCTGTTCAGCCTGCTCTGGTTGGAGGTGTCCCTGCTGCCTGCAGGGGGATTGAACAAGATGCCGTTGGAGGGTCCCTTCCAACCCAGTGCCATCTGTGAAACTGTTCCTTCACTCTGCTTAGCCTCCTTCCTCTTGCAGCCAAAGCCACCAGCTCAGCTGGGAGACTTGATGCCAGACTTGATGAAAATCACAGCTGTGGTGCAACAGCTTCTTAGTTATTGCCTTGATGTGCTTGTCACATTTTGGGGTGTGCCATAGAGTCACAAAATGGTTGGGGTTGGAAGGGTGCTTAGAGATCATCTAGTTCCACCCCTCACCCCCTGCAGTGAGAAGGGACACCTCCCACTAGACCAGATGGCTCAAAGCCTCCTTTTCCCACCTGACCTTCAGTGCCATTCCTAATTTTGAACCTTACTGACCTCTGGCCTGGCTGAGGAGGCTTTTACAAGCTTCTGTGTGCCTGCTATAAATCATCCAAGAGTTCAAGCCTCCAGAATCCTCCTGACAACGAGTGCAGCCCTGCAGAACAGGAGGAGGACCTTTTATCATTTAAGGGTGATGGTGCACTGGAGCAGGCTGCCCAGAGAGGTTGGAAGTCTCCCTCTTTGGGCACATTCCAAACCCTCCTGGACATGTTCCTGTGTGACCACCCCTAGGTGACACTGCTTTGGCATGGGGGTTGGACTTAATGATCTTCAGATGTCCCTTCCTACCCCTACCATTCCAGTTAGCCCCCAGCTGGTGATGGCCTTGAAGGCTGTCTAGGGAGGTTGGACAAGATGACCTTTAAAGCCCCCTTCCAAGCCAAACCATCCTATCTCCTAGCCACACCAGGCCTCTATCCTCACAACCAATCCCATTTTCTTTTCAGGAATACTGCAGAAGGGGGCAGGAAGCCCTGAAGAAGATGGATCGCTGGGAAGACTTCTCCTCTGTGGATATGGATTCATACAAGGGCAAGCTTCAGAGCCACAGAGATGAGCTGGAGGAGTTCTGCACTCAGCTGGATGAGCACAGGCACCGAATCTGTGAGACAGTCAGGCTCTATGAGTTCTTTGACAAGGTAAGAGAAGGCAGCTGCTGCACACAGGAGGCTGTGAAAACCCTGCCTGGGCTGGGTCCAGAGCCTGGTTGGTTGTGGAAGGTGTGAAACATGACAGAACTCAAGCTGTGCTCTGCAAAAGGCCTCTGCTACTCACCCCTCAGTCTGTAGAGGAAGGGGTGAGTGGTGTCTGTTCAGAGAGACACAGAATGGGTGGGGTTGGAAGGGAACTTAAAGGTCATAGAATCATAGAATAGTAAGGTTGGAAGGGACCTCAAGGATCATCTAGTTCCAACCCCCTGCAGGGACACCTCCCACTAGCACAGGTTACTCAAGGCCTCATCCAATCTGGCCTTGAACACCTCCAGGGAGGGAGCAGCCACAACCTCCCTGGGCAACCTGTTCCAGTGCCT
>VWZE01023390.1:22038-73750 GCA_013396675.1 Eubucco bourcierii
GGGTCCCACATTGTCCCTAGTTCTCCTCTTCTCACTAATATACCTGAAGAAGTTCTTCTTGTTCCCTTTAATGTCCCTGGCCAATTTCAATTCCAGCTGTGCCTTAGCTTTCCTTACCACAGCTCTGGCTGCACCAACAGTATCTTTGTACTTGTCCCATGTCCCCTGTCCTCGCTTCCATTCTCTATAAGCCTTCTTCTTACTTTTAAGTGTATCCAGGAGCTCTCTATTCATCCATGCAGGCCTCCTGGCATTCTTACCTGCCTTCCTCTTTTCAGGGACGCATTTTTTCTGAGGTCATCCAGTTCCAACCTCCCTGCCACAGGCAGGGACACCTCCCACTAGCCCAGGTTGCTCAAGGCCTCATCCAGCCAGGCTTGAAGCCTCCACAGCTTCTCAAGGCAGCCTGTGCCAATTCCTCACCACCCTCCTGGACAAGAATTTCCTCTTTATGTCTCATTTAAATCCAGTTTCTTCCAGTCTGAAGCTGCTACCCCTCATGCTCTCACCATGTCCCTTTGTCAAAAGTCCCTTTCCAGCTATCCTGGAACCTCCTTCCAAGAGGATGTCCACATCTGTTAGGAACAGGTCTCCTGCTCTCCTGTGCTGGAACCTTTAGGCTTTCCTCATGGCCACAGTGGACAGAAGACTCATGGCAGTGCTGGCTCTGACACCAGGGGTCAGGAAGCTTGTATCCAGTGTTGGGCGTCGTGCCAGGGCTGACTGTCTGCATGTGGCTCATACTGTGTCCTCACAGCCTGGGTAGGTGAAGCATTTCGACCCCTCATGAGCAACCTCTTGCTATTCAGCCCTACCCAGACCCCAAACCTCCCTCCTGGAGGCCTGCATGACCAAAGAGAGCAGCAGAACAGGGTGCTGGGCGCTGTGGCTGAGGGAACAAGGCTGCTGAGTTGAGCCAGAGGTGTGGGAAGCAGGGGGAAAAGGTGCGTGAGTGTGCTGAGGGCCTGACCTCCTCAGCTCTTTGGTTCAGTTCAGAGCAGCAGTGGGCTCTGGAGGCTGCAGATGAAGAAACAGCAGGATTTGTTCAGTGCCTTTTTAAATGCAGCTTTGGCAAGCACAGGAGACATGGGAGCCTGGGCTCCATTTCTTTCACACTTGTACAAACATTGGGGGCTTGAAGTTCTCAGATTCCGGGAAGAACAGAGACTGGGAGTTAAGCTGTAGCAGATGGAGGTGCCACTTAGCTGCTGGCCCTGAGCTGCCTTGGCAACCAGAAGGGCTCAGAGGGGAGATTCAGAAATGAAACCACAGAGCAGCATCTTGTGTGGGGGAGGGGATGTGGAGAAGGCAGCCCCAGAGCGTGGCTGGCAGACGTGTGCAGAGGGAGTTTGGGTGGGGATGCTTTGCGGGTCTGCTCCAGCTCATCTGTGGAGGATGCTCTGGCTGTGGCAATGTGTTTGGAGAGCAAAGTGCCTCCTGCACTGGCGGGGAGCAGTGAGAAGCTGCAGTCTGCTCACTCACCCAGCACAGATGCTCCAGGGCTGTTCTGGTCCTTGCCCACCGTGAGATCCTGGTTTGAGTGGAGGTTGTCAGGATTCTTTCTGGGTATGCCTTAGAGCAACCTTCCAGTATTTGAAGTGGGCTGCAGGAGGGCTGGAAGGGGACACTGTACAAAGACATGGAGTGACAGAATGAGGGGAGATGGCTTCCAGCTGGAACAGGCTGGTTCGAGATGAGACATAAGGAGGAAGTTCTTCCCCAAGAGGGTGGCGAGGCACTGGAACAGGTTGTCCAGAGAAACTGTGGAAGCTTCAAGCCTGTAAGTGTAGAAAGCCAGACTGGATGTGGCCTTGAGCAACCTGGGCTAGTAGGGCCCCCCCTCCATGGCATAGGGGTTGGACCTAGATGACTTTTAAGGTCCCTTCTATCCCAGCCTGTTCTGTGATTCTTCTGCTTGAACCAAGGCACACGAAGGTGCCAAGCCGTGCTTGGCATGTGGGCAGTTCTGTGTCCAAGCGTGGGGCACAAACCTATGGCTCTGGGACTGAGTCGTGTCTGAAGCCAGCCAACCAAAGCTGGAGGTGTGTGGGGCACACAGTGACTCCTCCATTCCACATGTGGGCAGGGAAATGATGTCACAGTGGCAGCTTTTGGGTGAGACCTTCTCCTGCAGCTTCGAAATCTTCAGAACCTGGGTACAGATGTTACCCAGAGCTGGCCCCTGGGGCTCATTTAACACCTCTCCTACAGTTTCTTTCAGAGGATGCCAACCAGGGGATGCAGCTTGGTGGTGCCTTCCAGGCTGGGGAGCTGCAGTGAAAGCAGAGTGGTTGTGGCACAGGGTGTTTGCTTTGGTGTGGAGGAGAGGAGGAGGTTTTGGACCTCTCTGGCATCAGCTGAACTACAAACAGTGCTGCTGGTGTAGATCCAAGGTGTGCTTGGTGAGCTGGTGGCCAGCTGAAAGCAGGGATGTTGGGGCAACACATCCTGCAGCTGTAGGCTGAGAGCAGGAAGTGGGAAGGTTCTGTCAGTGCTGGGTGGCTTGATCTTCTGCCCTCCCAAAGCACAGCCTGGGCTGTGAGGTGAAGGGAAGTCAGGAGAGGTTAGCTACAGTGATCTCACTCTTCTGATGCTGAGCTGCTTGGACCTTCCTGCAGTGAGCTTCTCAGTGCCTG
This sequence comes from Eubucco bourcierii, assembly GCA_013396675.1. Classification (NCBI taxonomy): domain Eukaryota; kingdom Metazoa; phylum Chordata; class Aves; order Piciformes; family Ramphastidae; genus Eubucco; species Eubucco bourcierii. Next base: position 24,675 of record VWZE01023390.1, read on the forward strand.
CCTGCCCCCTTCTCTCTTCCCTAAGATGTGAGAGGACAACAGCAGCAGGAGCCTACCCTGAGCAATGTCCTTGATGTTCCTTTCACAGCTTCACAGATTGCCTTGGGTTGGAAGGGACATCCAAAAGTCATCTTGTCCAAACCCCTGCAGGCAGCAAGGACACCTCCAACCAGAACCATGTGCCTAGGGACACATGGAACCTGATCTTGGATGTCTGCAGTGATGAGGGCTCAAGCACCTCCCTGAGCAGCCTACACCAGTCTCTCCCCACCCTCACTGTGCACAACTCCCTCCTGATGCCCAGCCTAACTCTGCCCTGCTCCAGTTCCAAACCATTGCCCTTGGCCAATCCCCACAGGCCCTTCTGAAAAGTCCCTCCCCAGCCTGCCTGGAGGTCCCCTGCAGATGTTGAAATGCAGCTTTACATCTCCCTGGATCCTTCTCTTCTCCCAGCTGCACAGCTCAAACTTTCCCAGCCTGTGCCCTGATGTCCAACCTGTGTCTGCTCTGCTCTTGTTAACAAGATGATAGGGGATGGATTAAAGCATGAGGAGGGCAGATTGCAAGTGGAACTGAGGACGAAATTCTTGGCAGTGAGGATAGGGAGACAGTGGCACATGTTGCCCAGGGAGGTTGTGGCTAACCCTCTCCCTGGAGGTGTTGAAGGCCAGGTTAGATAAGCAACATGTGCTGGTGGGAGGTGTCCCTACCCATGGCAGGGGGATTGGAACTGAACGACCTTTAAGGTCCCTTCCACCCCAACCTATTCTATGACTCCATGATCTTGCAGCCTGCCAGTCCCCAGGTTCTGGAGCAGAAGCCAAAGAACACCTAAGCAGTGAACACTGCAGTGGGGAATGGGCTGGGAGGGTCAGAGCCCTCCAGACAGAAGCCACCATGGGATCATGGAGCTCATCCCTCAGGCACCTTGCTGCCTGCTAGGAATGGGAGGCTTTATTCTGCTGCCCCCCTCCTTCTGCATGTGCTGGGCAAATGCTTGGTGGGACCTTCAAGGATCTTGAAGGACCACAAGCTCATGTGGTCCTTCAGGATCCTCTGCTCTGTTCTTTGTTGCTTGGCATTCACTAGTGGCCTGCCAGAGCTCAGAGGCAGGATGAGCTGGGCCAACCCACACGGAGTTTCCACATGGGCTGGCAGGGTTCCTTCCCTGGAGTCACTGGTGCCAAGCTGGAGGTTTCCATTTGTCCCCTCTTCCTTTGAGGCCCCAGTTCTTGGTGCTGGGTGCTGGCTGAGCTGGGGCAGGAGGAGCAGAGAAGGGAGCTGCCTTCCCCCTCTCTCTGGCTGATTGTTTCTCATGGCCACAAACTCAGCCTGGCCATCCTGGGGACCTGCCATCTTCCTGTGGCATCAGGCCTGGTTGGCTGCTGTCCCTTGTTCCCTGGATTCCAGGCTTGTATAGAGATCTGGCACCACACAGTGCTGGGGGCGGGGGCAGAGCAGAGCAGGCAGGGAGGGTGTCCTGCCAGCAGCGCTGAGCTCTGCTGTGTGCTGAGCTGCCTGCAGGGGCAGCCCCCAGCACTGTGCTCCCCCACTACCTGTCTTGCCTCCACCGTGACGTTGCCACAGGGACACCAGCACTGCCAGGAGATGCTAGGGCAGGGCTCCCTCTCCTTGCCTACCTTGGTAGCATTCACGTTTTGTCCTTTCTCAGGCTGGAGAAGAGAAGGCTTCGAGGAGACCTTGGAGTGGCCTTCCAGTATCTGAAGGGGGCCTGCCAAGAGGGCCAGGGAGGGACTATTTACAAGGTCTTGTTATGACACAACAAGAAGTAATGGGTTTGAACTGGCAGAGGGGAGGTTTAAAGTGGATGTTAGGAAGAAGCTCTTTACAGTGAGGGTGGTGAGACACTGGCACAGGTTGCCCAGGGAGGTGTTCAAGGCCAGGTTGGATGAGGCCTTGAGCAACCTGTTCTAATGGGAGGTGTCCCTGCCTATGGTGGGGAGGTTGGAGCTGGATGAGCTTTGAGGTCCCTTCCAACCTAAACCATTCCATGTTTCCTTTGGGTGAAATAATTTCCCAGATCATTCTTTGATCTCAGATCTCTGCATGCTCTTGGCTTGGCCATAAGGATCTTCTCAGTGCTTATGAATAGCATTCAGGGAGCAGCATCCTGCTTCCGTTCTCCATATGGAGATGGCTATCATGGGTCTCACATGCAGGATGAGTGAGGTGCTGCTGTTAGCAGCTCGTGTTTGTCCCTCAACCCTGCTGCGGACACATCTGGAGGACTGGGTCCAGTTCTGGACTCCCCAGTTGCAGAGAGACAGAGAACTGCTGGAGAGAGTCCAGGGCAGGGCTGCAAAGATGCTGAGGGGCCTGGAGGAGCTCTGTGAGGAGCAAAGGCTGAGAGCCCTGGGGCTGACAGCAGCCCCAGAGGGGATCTGAGCAATGCTCAGCAAAAGCTACAGGAGCTGTGGGGGGCAAGAGGCTGGGGCCAGACTCTTGTCAGTGGTGCCCAGACACAGGCCAAGGGGCAATGGGCACAAAGTGGCATCCAGGAGGTACCATCTGAGCAGGAGGAGAAAGTTGTTTGCTGTGAGGGTGCTGGAGGCCTGGAGCAGGCTGCCCAGAGAGGTTGTGGAATCTCCTCCTCTGCAGAGCTTCCAAACCCCACCTCGGGCATTGTGATGCTGGGCAAGCTGCTCTGAGTGCCCTGCTTGAGCAGAGGGGTTGGACTGGGTGATCTCCAGAGGTCCCTTCCAACCCCACCACGCTGGGATTCCATGTGCCAAGTAGTGTCTGGACTGCACAGCTTTGAAGGCTCCTGCGAAAGCCCTCTCAGGCCCACGGCCTCTAAACTCCTACAGGTCTGTCTGGCGACTTGGAGCACACAGTATGGTCTCCATCAGCCCGGGGAGGACAACCAGTCCTGCAAATACTTGGTGCTAGAAGTCACCCTGGAGGAAAGGAGTGACTCATCCAGAAAGGGCAGAGTCCCAGCGCACAGCTCAGCACCTGTGTGCCCCGAGCTGCTGTGCTGCCTGGAGCTCAGCTGCCTGTATCATTACAGGAGAGCCTAGGGCAGCTCCAGGGGCTTCTTCCTGCTCCTTAGGATGTTGTGCAAGATGCTGCCTCGTTTGGTGCTCAGGGAAAGTGTTGGCTGTGTCCTGGGAGCCACTTGCAGTTTGAGCTCTCTGGGGGAAGCTGTTCTGAGTGCCCCTCTTCGGGGCTGGTAGGACCCAGGCTGGTCAGGGAGAGGTAACATTGCCCTGAGTGGGATTGCTTCGGGCCCTGCTCCACGAGTGGCTCCTTCAGTGGCATTCTCTGTCTACCATTCCTTTTATCTTATCCCTCAAAGCACCCCCACGCTGTCAGCCTGTGCTGGTTCCTCGCTGGTGATCTCCAGGCATTCCCAGCTTCTTTATGCTGTCCACAAGGAACTGCCGCTTCTGAGCTCTGCTGGGAGCTGGCATGAGCGCTGCCCACCTGTGTTGACATCTCTGGTGGTGCCATCTACCTGCGTTCACCGGGGCTCTGCCCCCACAGCGGCTTCTCCTCCTCCTCCTTTCCTCCTCGGCCACTCTGTTCTTTGTGGCTTGGAAAACAAAGCCTTTGGCGAGCGCAGGAGGTGCCTGCCCTCGCTGGGGGAGGGCCAGCTGGCCTGCATCTGATTCTGGCAGCGCCTCCCCAGCCCTGCCCATTGTCCTGGCTGCCGTAGGAATGCCAGCCCTGCTGCGCTCCGGCCCCTGAACAAGTGCTGCTGGCTCTGGGGCTCAGAGGAGAGGGGCTAGGACCCTTCTTCCCATCGCTACCAGCCCTTCTCGACACTTCTCCATGCACCTTCCCTCCCCCCGGCGCGGCTCCGGCAGGGAACGGCACAGCGAAGCCTCCTGGAAGCGCCTGGCTGGCCCCGGCTGACCTGTGAGTTGGGTTGGGATGATTGGGAAACGATGCGAGGAGGCTTCTCAGGAGGTGCTGGGGCGTCCAGCGGGAAGCAGAGTGCTCTGTGTGCCTCCTTTGTGCACCGGGACAGAGTCCCCGGGAGCACCTCTGCTTGCTCCTCTGTCCTCTCTTTCAGAGGTCCCTGTGTGGTGCTTTCAGGGGGCTGCAGCCCAAAGCTGCTTCTGGAGCTCTGCTCCTCCAATTGTAGCCATAGGGTTGGTGGGACCTTGCTGGCTGCTAAGGCTTGTCTGAGAGCTTGTGGGCAGCACAAAAAGGAGGCTGCTCTCCTCCACTGCTCACAGGGTTGCTGGGCTCCTGTGCTTTGAGTGAGGAGTCCTCTGAGACCTGTTGGCACAATGTTTCCAGCCTGAGGTGTGACAGCAAAGGAACAGAATGGTAACTGATGAGAGAGATTGAAGCTTGAGGACGGCAGATTGAGAGCAGAGATGAGGAGGAAATTCTTGCCAGTGAGGGTGGGGAGAAACTGGCACAGGTTGCCCAGGGAGTTTTGTGGATCACAGAATTACAGAATGTGATTCTGTGATTCTATGATCCACGACCTCCCTGAAGGTCTTGAAGGGCAGGTTGGATGAAGCTCTGAGCAACCTGGGCTGGTGGGAGGCATCCCTGCCCAGGGCAGGGGGTTGGCACTGGATGATCTTTGAGGTCCCATCCAACCCAACCCAACCCATTCCATGAATCTCTGAATCTGTTTCAGTGCTACCTGTGATGCTTTAAGCTTTGCTGGCTGCAGCAGTTGAGTCTCCTTTGCTGTGAGCCAGACTCACCTTGCTCTCCAAGCTCACTGCTGCAGTTCAGGACACTTAGAGTGAGCACAGTGGTGGTAAGAGCAGGTCTTGTGCAGCTCTTTATTGCTGAGCTGTCTCAGGAGCTGAGTGGAGCACTCAAACCATTCTGTGAGCCTCTGAACCCAGCTGCTTTCTGCCATTGTCTCTCACTCCTGCCCAAAAAGATGCAGAGCAGTGACCTGCTGGTGCCCTGTTCTCTGCTGGGCTGTTTCAGGTGAGGTACCAGACAGGATGTGCTGGAGGGGTGGAGGGGGTGGGGGAACAGGAGACGTCAGATCTCCTTCAGGAAAGAACTTCTTGCTGCTTTTGGTGAAGCCCTTGGTGAGAGGAGGAGAGTTTGTCAGTGATGCTCTGTGGGAAGCTGGGAAGGATTTTGGGGGGGCTGCCACCTGGAAGTGTGATTTGATTTTGTTTCCCTTTTAGGCACAGTTTGGGAAGTAATTTTACCCACAGAGTGTTGTGATTCCCTACTCTGGGAATGTGCTTTCAGGAGTGGAGAGCAGAACAGCAGAATGTAGCCCCAAAATGGAAAGTGAAGGCATTTGCTGTGCCATGTTGGAGTGTGATTGTATGTACAGTTCTGGTGCCCCCAGCACAAGAAGGACATGGAGCTGTTGGAGAGGACAGCTGGCCAGAGAAGGCCACCAAGGTGGTCAGAGGGGTGGAGAAGCTCTGCTATGGGGCCAGGCTGGGAGAGTTGGGGCTGTGCAGCCTGGAGAAGGCTCCAGGGAGACCTTAGAGCAGCCTTCCTGTAGCTGAAGGGGTTCCAGAAGAGCTGGGGAGGGACTTCTGACAAGGGCAGGCAGTGCCAGGATGAGAGACAATGGCTTTGAGCTGGGAGAGGGGAGATTGAGGGTGGAAATAAGGAAGAAATTGTTAGCAGTGAGGGTGGAGAAATACTGGCACAGGTTGCCCAGGGAGGCTGTGGCTGCCCCCTCCCTGGAAGTATCCAAGGTCAGGCTGGATGAGGCCCTGAACAACCTGTGCTGGTGGGAGGTGTCCCTACCCGTGGGAGGGGGATTGGCACTGTGTGATCTTTAAGGTCCCTTCTAACCCAACCCATTCCATGAATCCATGAACTTAGCCCAGAGTGGAGCATGAGGTGTCTGTGTCCTCTTGCAGTGTGACCAGCAGCACCGTGACCATGTCACCATGCTAGTGTCCTGCTGCCAGCTCAGAAGGTGGCTTTGTTCCCAGCACCCCTGAGCAGGTGTGGGTTGTGCTGTCACTGCCACGAAGTGTCTGGGAGAGGCTTGGCACCTCTGCTCCTCCAGGGATTACCTTTGCTGTCCTGGGGATGAGCTGCACAGCATTCACAGTCACAGCTTCCAGCCAGGTACTGGGCAGGTGCTAAAGATGCTGAAGGTGGCAGCAGCATGCAGAAGGCTGCCTCCTGGCCCTCCCTGCTGCTGTCAGACCAAGGAACGGCCCAGACTGGAAAGACCTTAAAGATCACAGAGTCCAAGCATCAGCCTCACACTGTCAGGTCCTCAGCAGCACATCTGCATGAGTCTGAAACCTCTCCAGGGATGGGAACTCCACCACCTCCCTAGGCAAGCTGTTTGGGTTCAGCATTGTTTGACAGCAGCTGTCTCAGCTCTCTTTCTCCTCGCTCCCTCCTCAGTTAACCCTTGTCAGGTCGTGCCCTGGGTAGCCTGATTTGCTCTCCCGTTTCAAGGGTGTCCTTTTTCAGCCCCAGCCTGCAGCTCTTGGGGGTTAGGATATGCATCCTCTGGCTGAGTTCATGCAAGGTTAATGCCTGAAATCTTTCCCTTCTCCTTGCTGCCAGTTTTTTGCTGGGGAAGTCTTCTTTCGAGGTCAATAAGGCTCTGATGTTTATTTTCCCATCAAAGGGTGTTTATGGATCAGGAAGTTTCTGCTTTCCCTTGCAGTCTGAGATGGTTCCCTCTACACAAACATCTACATCTGACCTGTGAATTGGTCTGGGAATTCTCCAGTGAGTCACTGCTAGATCACAGAATGGCTCAGGGGTTGGAAGGGACCTCAGAAATTACCAACTCCAACCCCCTGCCATGCCCAGGGACAGCTCTTAACTAGACTCAGTTGCTCAAGGCCTCATCCAGCCTGGCTGGATGAGGGAGGAGGTAGCCACAGCCTTCCTGGGCAGCCTGTGCCAGAGTCTGACCTCCCTCACACTGAAGAACTCCTTCCTCAGCTCCACTCTAACCCTGCTCTGCCTCAGCTCCAAACCATTCCCCCTTGGCCTGGCTCCAGACACCCTCAGCAAAAGTCTCTCTGCAGGATCCCTTCAGGCACTGGCAGGCAGCTCTGAGGTCCCCCTGGAGCCTTCTCCTCTCCAGGCTGCACACCCCCAGTTCCCTCAGCCTGTGCTCACAGCAGAGCTGATCCAGCCCTGGCATCACCTTTGTGGCCTCCTCTGGCCTCATTCCAGCAGCTCTGTGTCCCCCCTTGTGCTGGGGACAGCAGAGCTGGAGGCAGGATTGGAGGTGAGGTCTGAGCAGAGCCAAGGTGCACAGTCCCCTCTCTAGACCTACTGGTGCCCAGGCTGTTTTCTTCTGTGTTTCATGAGTGCCTTCCTTGGCATCCCAGCAGTGCCCCTGGCTGCCCCAGGCTCTGTGGCAGGAGGTGAAAGCCTTTGGTGCTCCTTTCTGCTTGCATAACAGGGTGCAGAAGTCTGTTCCTCAGTGCTGCAGGGCAGCAGGGAATTAATTAGGGTTTTTCACTTGGTAAACCCAAGCACAATATGCAGTCAAAGGTGAGGGGTTCATGGGGTGAGATGCTTTTGAGCAGCTGTCCCAGCACCTCAGGCTCCACTTGAGTGCAGTTTGAGGTCCTGTGTGATGTGTCTGGGGCTTGTGCAGGGAGGCAAAGACTTGATCTGTCTGTCTGGAGACCTTCTTCCTCCTGCTGTGCTGGCCGAATCCTCCCCCTTGCTGGAGGTCACAGCAAGGAAGAAGACTGGAGAGCCAGGGTAGCATCTTTTGAGGGCCAAAATGTCCACCCCTCAACCACCTTCCCTGATCCCAGCGGCATTTCTGTGTTGTGCCACTGCCTGGTGGGCTGAGAGCAGTTTCTGCCTTCACCCTCAGCAGCAGAGCCCCTCTGTGAGTGCTTCTTGCTGGCCTTGGCTTCCCAGGAGCCACTGACAGCTGCTTGAAGGTCTGGGGCTCCTCTTCTCCAAGTGGGCTGGGATCAGATCTCCTGCAGGATCAGAGTTGGCAGGCAGGCAGCAGTGCCAGGGCAGCAGCTTGTCCTGCCACCAGGTTTAGGATTTCCCAACTGAGCTGCACTTGGGGTCTAAGACCTGATGCTGGCAGAGATCTTTCCTCAGCTGCCCCCAGCCTTGTGCCTGTGTGCAGAATGTTGGCTTTGGGTGCTTCTTTCACACTGAAAGCTGGGCTGGGAGCTGCACAGGCTGCCAGATTTCCTGAATGGTTGTGTGCTGGCATCCATCTGGATGCTGGGAGCCTCCTGCAGGCTGGAATTCCCTTTAGTCACGGGAGTGAAATGGATCTGTTGAAGCGTCTGGATGGGAAGCTCCCCTCGGTGCACAGATGGGACTGAGGCTCACAATGGCTGCCATCTGCATATCAAAGCCCTGGACATATGGACAGGGCTCTCCCAAGCACCCACGGCCTCTGCCTGGGCTCTTTAGGCTGCTCCACTGGGGTTTGTATCCTCTGAGTACATCAGAGTGTCCTCTTGCACCAGGGTTGGTATCCTCTGAGTACATCAAAGTGTGCTGTTGCACCAGGGAGCTGTTCTTGGCTTCCTGAGCTGCTCTGCAGGAGGGAGGCCAAACAAACACACCTGCAGACTGCCTGGCTTCAGTTTCGGCCCAGAAATGATCCCAGCATAGCACTGAATAATTAAGTGGCATTTGGCTCAGCTTGCCACAGGGGAAAGGACATTGAATGGAAGAGTACAGAGCAAGCAGCCTCAATCCATCCCCTCTTCAGCCCTCCAGGGGCTCACTGGAGATTCCACAACCCCCAGATGGGCTTTGGAGGACCTCATTAGGAGGGAGCCAGAGCGGAGCAGACGGGAGCCACCCTCCCATCCTCAGGAGCCACCTTAGCCCAGTCCAGCCTGTCCTGGGGAGTTGCCTGCCCCGGTCCAGCCTGTCCTGGCTGGCCTGAGGTGGCAGCAGAGTGTTTGTGGAAGCGCAGTGCTGTGGCTGTCGGGACGCATGCAAGGGTGGAGCATGCAAAAGGCCCAGCCTGACAGTGCCATTAGTCTCCAAAGCAAGTGATTTGGTGTCATTGTGCAAGGTGCCAGCTTGGGTGGCTCACTCCTCTCGCTGTGACTCCATCCCGAAGGTGGTAATGTGAGGCTCTTGGCTCTGTCCAGGGTGGAGACTTCTTCCTTTCACTAAGAGAAGCCTGAAAATGTGCTGTCCTTTCCCTCCTCCTCCTCCTCTAGCAATGATTCTGCATTTACAAATCCAACCCCTCCCACCTGCTTCCTCAGCCAGCAGTGAGTTCCTCTACAGGTGCTTCCCTTCTTTTGAGCCCATCTTCAGGTGGGGACATGACTCTGTTGGGGGGTCAGAGGACCACAAGTCCCCAGATTCTGGTTGTTAGAGATGGAGAGTGGCCAAGGCAAGACTTGGAACATGCAGTTTGGGGTCTTAACTGGTGAAGCACCAGGAAGGAGAGTGGCAGAAAAACAGCCTCTGCTCCTTGAGCACACAAAGCTGGGTGGAATGATGGGCAGTGCTCCAAGCTGGGTCTGCAGCGAAGGCAAACATGAAAGGTTCTGATTTATCCTAGCAGCAAGCTCAGCCCAATTCTCTGCCTTCAGAAGTTTTTTAACACAGAGGGAAAATGCCCTTGGTGAGACCAAAAAAGACAAGGAGGGAGGAAATCTCTGCAGAATCTACTCAGAGGTGTAAAGTCCTGGGGACTGGGGAGCAAAATGGGAAAAGTGAGGGCGAGCTGCACATTGGTGGCTGTTGGGAGGGTAGCTGCAGTGGGGAGGGAAGCTCTGAACTATGACAAAGCAAAGGCTGTTGTGGCTTTGTGTGCAAAAAGCCTTGGAGGTGTTGGGTGCTGAGCAGCTCCCCAGGAGCCAGCAGTGCCCTCATGCAGCCCAGCAGGCAGCTGTGTGCTGGCTGCAGCCAGAGGAGTGTGGGCAGCAGGGCAAGAGAGGGGATTGTGCCCCTTGGCTCTGCTCTGCTCTACTCAGACATCACCTCCAATGCTGCCTCCAGCTCTGCTGTCCCCAGCACAAGGAGGACACAGAGCTGCTGGAGTGAGGCCAGAGGAGCTGGGGGTGATGCCAGGGCTGGAGCAGCTCTGCTGTGAGCACAGGCTGAGGGAGCTGGGGGTGTGCAGCCTGGAGAGGAGAAGGCTCCAGGGGGACCTCAGAGCTGCCTGCCAGTGCCTGAAGGGATCCTCCAGGAAGGCTGCAGAGAGACTTTTGCTGAGGGTGTCTGGAGCCAGGCCAAGGGGGAATGGTTTGGAGCTGAGGAAGGAGTTCTTCACTGTGAGGGTGCTGAGACTCTGGAATGTGTTGACCAGAGAGGTTTGTGGTTGCCTCCTGCCTGGAGGTGTTCAAGGCCAGGCTGGATGAGGCCTTGGGCAACTAAGTTTAGTTGAGAGGCATCCCTGGGCATGGCAGGGGGTTGGAGTCGATGATCTCTGAGGTCCCTTTCAACCTGAGCCATTCTGTGATTCATTCATCAGTTGAGTCAAGTGGCTCCAGGTGGAGCTGCCCCGGGTGTCGCCTGTGGAGGAGGACAGGCAAGAGTCCTGCCCGCTGAGCCACCACTGTCCTCGGGCTCCTCCTGCCTATGGTCAGGAGGGCACAAATGAGGTGCAGATCCCATTTGATCCAATTATCTTCTCCTGTAATTAGACTCTCCCGGACTTGTCAAGCCTGACAGCCCCCTGGGGATGGGGCAGGAGAGGCAAAGGGATTGTAGGGCTCTGGTGGTGCTCACCCAGAGAGCCACTGCAGAAGAGTTTCCAAGTAGCCTGCTCTGATGATCATCCTTTGATGGTGGCTGTGGCGTGCTGAGACCAACCCTGAGCAGTGCTGCTTCCCTCACCCCTCAGAATCACAGAATAAGAGTGGTAAAGGTTGGAGGGGACCTCTGGAGAACATCCAGTCCAATGCCCCTGCCAGAGCACTGGGGGCAAGTCACACAGGAACACATCCAGGTGGGTTTGGAATGTCTCCAGAGAAGGAGACTCCACAGCCTCTCTGGGCAACCTGCTCCAAGGCTCTGGCACCTTTGTTGTTCTTTCTGCTCTGCTGTTGCCATCTCGGTGTTCTCTTTCCTTGTCTTGAAATGCAGGCAGCTTGCAGTCTGCTCTTGTCCCTCCTCCTTGGGCCTCCTGCAGTGTTTGCACAGCCAACAATTCAGGAGACTGCCCTCGGGGGCAGGCAGAAGTGCATATACGGGACCTGAGCTTTGTTTTCCTTAGCAGCTCGTTCTGGGCAAGCTGCTGAGCTTAGCGGTCTGGCCTCTTGGGGACAGGATGGGGAGGCACTGGGAGCTGCACAGCCCCTCAGAAGTAGTTCATTCCAGGAGCCCTCCTCTTGGTGTCTAAAGCCAAGCTTCTGCCAGCTGCATGCCACACAGGAGACACTTTGGGTGAGTTTGGTTTCTGCTGCTGATGGATCCCAGGCAGGGCTGTGTTTTAGACCCTCACTCCCAGAAGGACATTGAGGGGCTGGAGCAGGTCCATAGAAGGGCATCAAAGCTGGAGAAGGGTCTGGAGAAGAGGGCTGAGGAGGAGCAGCTGAGGGAGCTGGGGGTGGTTAGTGTGGAGAAGAGGAGTCTGAGGGAGACCTCATTGCTCTTTGTGGCTCCCTGAAAGGAGGCTTCAGTGAGGTGGGGTTGGGCTCTTCTCTCTGGGCTCAGGTGACAGAAAGAGAGGAGCTAGCCTGGAATTGTGCCAGGGGAGGCTTAGGTTATAAAGGGGGAAAAATACCTTTGCTGGTGGAGTGGTCACGGGTTGGCACAGGCTGCCCAGGGAGGTGGTGGAGTGCCCATGCCTGGAGGTCTTCCAGAACCGTGTGGCCATGGCACTTGTGGCCGTGGTCTGATGCACCATGGTGGGTTCGGTTGCTGCTTGGACTGGATGATCTCAGAGAGCTTTTCCAACCTAAACCATTCTCTGATCCAAATGGAAAAGTCAAATGGTGCAGGGTGAGGGAAGAAGCTACCAGCATAGAGGGGAGGTTGCTCTGACTGTGGTTTTGCTGAAGGACTCTGCTCTGAAGTGATGTCCCTACCCCTGCTCCTGGGGCCATCTGCCTCTTCTCAGCTGGAGAGGAGCAGGAGCTTTGGCTTTCAGAGAAGTGGGGAAGGCAGCACAGTGCCTGGGAGGGGTCTCTCTGTTCTCCTACTGTCAGGTGGGAGGACTGTCAGGTGATGCCTTGCTCTGAATCTTGCTTGAATTTGGCCTTGGAAAGAAAAGGGATCTGGCCTGTGCCCCAGCTGTTGAGTTGTCCACACACATGAGGTTTGAGCTTTTCTTGGGCTCCCAAGCACACAAGAAGGAAGGGGTAGGGAAGAGCAAGACACGCACCCCCCAACCCCTACCCCCGATGTGTCCCTGGTAAGTTGGTTGCTCTGGTGAGATGCTACCTGCAGCACTGCACCTATTTCTGGTGCCTCCAGAACAAGGACATGTTGCTGCTGGAGAGGGTCCAGAGGAGGCCATGAAAATGATCAGAGGCTGGACAAGCTCTGCTGTGGGGACAGGCTGGGAGAGTTGGGGCTGTGCAGCCTGGAGAAGGCTCCGGGGAGACCTTAGAGCAACCTTCCAGTAGCTGAAGGGGCTGCAGGAGAGCTAGGGAGGGACTTTGAACAAGGGATGGGAGTGAGAGGATAAGGGGCAGTGGCTTTGAGCTGAAAGAGGGGAGATGGAGACTGGAGATGAGGAAGAAATTGCTGGCAGTGAAGCTGAGGAGACACTGGCACAGGTTGCCAGGGAGGTTGTGGATCACAGACTCATCTCCCTGGAGGTTTTGAAGGGCAGGTTGGATGAAGCTCTGAGCAACCTGGGCTGGTGGGAGGTGTCTCTGACCATGGCAGGGGGTTGGCACTGGATTATCTTTGAGGTCCCATCCAACCCAACCCATTCCATGAATCTCTGAATCTGTTTCAGTGCTACCTGTGATGCTTTAAGCTTTGCTGGCTGCAGCAGTTGAGTCTCCTTTGCTGTGAGCCAGACTCACCTTGCTCTCCAAGCTCACTGCTGCAGTTCAGGACACTTAGAGTGAGCACAGTAAAAGCATTGAACACTGATAAGAGCAGGTCTTGTGCAGCTTTTTCTTGCTGAGCTGAGAGGAGCACAGGAGCTGCACAGAAGCTTGGTCAGGGCTGGTTGGATTGGTTTCTTTTTGTGTCCTCAGCCATGTCCTCACTGTTGTGTTGCTCTCTCTAGGCAGTAGAAAGCAGCAAAGTGGGGAGCTTGCAGAGTTGGGACATGGCCATAGAAGGGTGAAAGGCTGCTTCTGTCTTGTGGCTGTGCCCCAGCCATCACACCCAGAGCAGTATTTGTCCCTTGGCTTTTTACCAGCCCTCTCTCAGCAGTCACTTTGGAATCAGCAGGAAAGCTTCTCCCAGCACACTTAGACAACCACCCAGGGACATTTTCCTTCTGCAGCAAGCTGGAGGGTTTGGGATCTGCCTACTCCACCTGCCTCTGCCTATTCACACCTCCACTTTCCTGTGTGACAAGAAAAATAGTGTTACCACTATCATCATCATCCTGTCTTCCCAGAAAGAGGTGGAGAAGGTTTTAATGGCCCCTTCTGGCCTCTGCCTGCAGATGCCCAGGGACTGCCTCGTGTTTTGGCCTCTAGGACACCTTCTGGACTTTGACTGTGAGAGGAATCTGATGGACTTGTGACAGGTTTGGGCTGAGGAGGTGTGATGTGGTTAGGATCCAGGACCCCTGGAAGGTTTTGTGGCAGGTTTGGGCTGAGGAGGTGTGATGTGGTGAGGATCCAGGACCCCTGGAAGGTTTTGTGGCAGGTTTGGGCTGAGGAGGTGTGATGTGGTGAGGATCCAGGACTCCTGGAAGTCTTTGTGGCAGGTTTGGGCTGAGGAGCTGTGATATGGGGTCTCAGATGAGGAGCCAGGACCCCTGAAAGGTTTTCTGTGCCCTACTGGCAATGTGCCTTGAGCTAGGCCTGAGCAACTTCTCCTGGCCCATGTTTGCAGATCATAGAATTGTTTTGGCTGGAAAAGACCTCTGAGATCATCATCAACCCAACCAGCAACCCAGCAGCACCATGGCCATTAAACTGTGTCCCAGAGTGGCATGGCCACACCTTTCTGCCAGTGGTGCCAAGGACAGCAGCCTCCAGCAGCACTGCAAGCCCTGAGGCCCTGGCTCCCTTAGGCAGTCTGGCAGGACCAACCTGTTGCTGCCTCCCCAGGCAGGTGCTGGGATGGGTCAGCCCTGGGTATGCAGGAAACAGGTTTGTCTTTAAGCCTCTAATTGAGAGCTTTAGTAACTGCTTGGCTTTTAAAGATCAAAAGCTGGGGGACAGGCTCCTTCCTGCTTGCATCCAGATCCAGCATTCCCAGCAGAGAGGCACCTTCTCTTGTATCCCAGCAGCTCTTCAGCTCTGCAGAGAAGCTGCAGGGCTGCCTGCTCCCCAAAACCCCCACAGCTTGGAGGGCAGCATCATGTCTTGGCTGAGCATGGTTAGGAACCTTGGCAGCACAGAGGTGACAGCAACAGCACTCCTGCCTGTACAGGGATCTTCCCTCTTGGGTGCCCCATGCCCGATCTTGGAGAGAGTTGTTCTGTTGTGTGCTAAAAGAGGCAGATTCAGAGATTCACAGAATGGGTTGGGTTGGAAGAGACCTTGAAGCTCATCCAGTTCCAACTCCCCTGCCATGAGCAGGTACACCTCCCACCAGCACAGGTTCCTCAAAGCCTCATCCAGCCTGGCCCTGAACACCTCCAGGGAGGGGGGATCCACAACCTCCGTGGGCAGCCTGTGTCAGTGTCTCCCCACCCTCACTGCCAACAATTTCTACTTCCTCTCCACTCTCACTCTCCCCTCCCCAGCTCAAAGCCATTGTTCCTCATCCTGGCACTGCCAGACGTTGTCAAAAGTCCCTCCCCAGCTCTCCTGGAGCCCCTTCAGCTACAGGAAGGCTGCTCTAAAGTCTCCCTGGAGCCTTCTCTTTTCCAGGCTGCACAGCCCCAACTCTCCCAGCCGGTCCCCATAGGGGAGGTTCTCCAGCCCTCTGATCATCTTCATGGCCTCCTCTGGACCCTTAAGGTCTCTTGGCAGCCTGGCACTCTTGTGTGATTCTATGAGACTGCAAACCCGACCTCGAAGCTTGTCCAGTTCCAACCCCCTGCTATAAGCAGGGACACCTCCCACCAACACAGGTTCCTCAAAGCCTCATCCAGCCTGGCCTTTAACACCTCCAGGGAGGGGACAGCCACAACCTGTTCCAGGTGGCCCCACACAGACCTGCACAGTTTCCTAGAAGAAAAAGCAGCCTCTCCTCTCTCTCCCTAGGAGGGAGATCTCCAGCCTCAGAGGAGGCCTTCACAGGATGCTTGCCTTCCCAGGTGGCTGCTGTCAAGGCCAGGCTGGCTGCTGGTCTGTGCCTCTCCTCACGTTGCTCTCAGCACCCTCCTGCAGGGGACTGTGTGGTTTTTAAGCTCAGGTTTTCCTGTCAGTGAGCAAAAGGGAGCCATGGTGCAGCCTTTCCAATCGTCAGGGACCTCTCTGGTGAGCCAGGACTGGTGGAAAATGATGGAGAGCAGCTTGGCCAGCTCATCTGTCAGCATCTCAGCACCCTAGGGTGGATCCCATCTGGTCCCATGGACTTGTGGGTGTCCAAGTGGCTCAGCAGGTCCTGAACTAATTCCTCATGGATTTCCAGGGCAACACACCGCTCCCCGACCGCATCACCCAGCTCCAGAGGCCACTTGTCCTGAACTCCTCCCTCCTCACTGTTGAAAATTGAGGCAAAGAAGGTATTCAGGACCTCAGCCTTTTCCTCATCTTCAGTTACAGTGTTCCATGGACCTTCCAGCGATTCTATGAATTCTACGATTCTGTGTTCTCTGCCCACCCCTTCCCACCCTAGCAGTACCACATTGAGAGCACAAAGCCCTAGATCAGGAAAGGCAGGTCAGAGGCCATGCTTGGCAGGGTGATAGGAGGAGAGGGAGCTGCTGCTCCTTCCCTGAGCGGTTTTCCCTCAGCAGCTGCTGGGCTTTCTAAGCAGCTCCTCAGCCCCTGTGAGTAATGGGGCTGGCTGCAGGTGCCCTGCAGCTGCAGCTCCAAGCAGCGATGTGGCTCTGGGAGCTGTGCTGGAATCTGGCCCTGGAGTGACTCTGCTCAGTCTGCAGGCTGCCACCCTTCATGTGCTGGTATTCAGCTCTCACACAAACAGCACTGTTGGCTCTCCTGGCTGTCCCCCAGCCAGCAACTGGGCACCATAGGGATGAAGCATCTCCTCTGCCTGCCTCTGTCACTCAGCAGAGAGTGAACCTGGCACCTGATCTGCCTGAGCACCACATGCCTGAAGGCTATGCAGTGTCTGCTCCACATCTGCATAAAGCTTGGGTGACCTCTCTTGGTGCTTAAGGCTCTGTTCTGCATGAACCTAGAAGCTCTCAGGTGTCTGAGTGGAGGCTGTCAAAGAAAGGTCACCCAGCAAGTGGAGGATGGTCTAAGGCTGCTCACTTCCTTCCTGGCACTAGGCACAAGGGATGCTTCTCTGTGGAAACATAGCAGGTACCAAGGGCTGGAGATGGTCTGCCTCACCTGAAGGGCAGCCTCTGCTGTTTCCTTACATCTCTTGCTCTTGGGCAGGTGGTGAAAGGTGCCAGATGATCCTGACATGGATTTTTTTTTTTCCCTACATTGTATGTCTGATTTTAGCAAGTAACTCTGTGGTGTTCCCACTGATGAGCTGTGAAGTTCCCTGGCCAGACCTGGTAGTAGCTGGTCACACCTTAGTCACTTTGCTTATATCTTAGTCGCTCTAGAGCTGAACCTTCTCATCATCCCTGCTTTCCAGAGAAAGCAGTGGCTTGGGAGCTTGACTACCTCAGGAGTCTGCATTTGCTCTTGGTTTGGTCAATGTCTTGTCAGGTCTCAGTGCCCAGTGTGGCACCACTGCTGTGGTGGTGAATCACTCTGGTGACACTGGACCACGTTTTGCCTCGCTCCTCTTGTTCAGCAGAGCTGTTTTAGCAAGGCCAGCACATGGAGCACGAGTTAAGCCTCATGAAGCTGCTTCCAGCGTTCCTGGAGCATTAGAAAGGAACTACTGAGCTTGGTGTTACCAGCAGGAGCATGCAGGGCAGTAGCAAGCAAGGCCAGGCAGGTGGGTAGGGCACAGCATGGTGCCAACAGGCACAGAAAAGACAGCCTGCAGCTGGGGTTGTGTGGGCTCTGATACCTGCTTGATGCAAGGGTGGCTCACAGGAATCAGGGTGGGCTGCAGAGCCCAGCTCTGATGCAGCTCCAGACCTCTGGGTGCCATCTGCTCTGGGATAATGGCATGGGAAGCAGGAATCCCATTCACTGTAGCTTACTGATAGTCCTTTGATCTTGTCCTGTGTGGCAGTGGTAGGAATTTCCTTCTGTACTGGACATTGGTGGGGCCACACCTTGAGTACTGGGATCAGTTTTGGGTGCCTCACTCCAAGAAGGACATTGAGGGGCTAGAGCAGGTACAGAGAAGGGCAGTGAAGCTGGGGAAGGGTTTGGAGAACAGGGCTGGGAAGGAGTAGCTGAGGGAGCCGGGGGTGTTCAGCCTGGAGAAGAGGAGGTTGAGGGGAACCTCGCTGCTCTCTACAGCTCCCTGAGAGGAGGCTAGGGTGAGGTGGGCTTGGGCTTTTTTCCCGAGGAACCAGTGATAGCATGAGAGGAAATGGCCTCAGGTTTCCCCAGGGGAGGTTTAGGTTGGATCTCAGAAGAAAATTCTTCACTGAAAGGGTTCTCAGCCACTGGAAGGGGTCTCCCCAGGAAGGTAGTTTGATCCCCATCCCTGAAGGGGTTTCAAAGCCATGGCGTTGTGCTGAGGGACATGGTTGGACCTGGCAGTGCTGGGCTAATTGTTGGACCAAGTGCCCTCAAAGGTCTTTGCCAGCCTAAACAATTCTCTGGCTCTATGGTGGGCAAAGGAAGAGGATAAGTTCCAGGTTCTCTTTGGAGCAAAATCACACTGAGGTGTGGACTACAGTGGCCTTCCAGTACCTGAGGGGGTTACAGGTTGAGCTGGGGAGAGACTCTCTTCAAGGGAATTGTGGTGACAGGACAAGGGACATTGGCTTTGAGCTGGGAGAGGGGAGACTGAGACTGGAGATTATAAACAAATTGTTGGCAGTGAGGGTGGGGAGACACTGGCATAGGTTGCCCAGGGAGGCTGTGGCTGCCTCCTCCCTAGAGATGTCAAAGTCTAGGATGGATGAGGCCTTGGGCTGGTGTGAGGTGTCCCTGCCCATGACAGGGGGTTGGCACGGGGTGATCTTTGAGGTCACTTCCAACCCAAACCATTCTCTGAATTCCTACAGCCTTGGCAGCAGCTTCCCTTGGGCTTTCCTGCCCAGAGG
Organism: Eubucco bourcierii; assembly: GCA_013396675.1. NCBI lineage: Eukaryota > Metazoa > Chordata > Aves > Piciformes > Ramphastidae > Eubucco > Eubucco bourcierii. The sequence goes on from VWZE01023390.1 coordinate 42,931, forward strand.
GGACAGTCCCAGCATTGCAGGGACGTGGTGGGGTGATGGTGAAGCAGCAGGCAAGGTGGTGGAGAGCAGGGAGGGTGGTAGTGGAGCAGACAGTGGTGGTGGTGGAGCAGCTGTGATGATGGTGAAGCAGGCAGGGTGGTGATGAAGCATCCAAGGGTGATGTTGATGGAGCAGGCAGCACAGCTGAAGCCCTCTGCAATAAGGAGCTGTTTGTTCTGCTGGGTTGTTAAAGCCCTATTGACAATGGCAGCTCCCACTCTCCTCTCCCCTCCCCTCCTCTCCCACTCGAGGAGCTGCGGCGGCCGCACACTAACTCTTTCTCTTGCCTCTAGGCACCCTGTTGGGCTTTCCCCCGGGCAAGTGCCCGCTCTGAGTGCCCTTCGCCCTGTTGTTGTCTTTGCAGGCCTACGAGTGGGCGCTGGAAGGGATGCGGCACCTGGCAGGCGTCAGCATGGAGGAGTGCAGCTCTGCCCAGCACTGCGCCGCCGCCCTGCGCTGCCTGGAGAGCTACAAGGGGCAGCATCCCGATATCAGCGCCGCCCGCTTCCAGGAGATGAAGGAGCTGGCCTGCGAGCTCAAGAGCGACAAAGGGCTTAAGCAGTGGAAGTTCGCCTGGTCCAAGTGTCAGGAGACCAAGCTGGTCTTTGAGAAGAAGCTGGAAGCGGCACTGAGAACCAGGAGGTCGCTGCTGCCCGAGCGCAAAGCGACGCCGGGGGAGCAGCCCGGGGCTGCCGTCGAGACCAGTGGCCCGGCCCACCGCAGGCACTCGGAAGGGGCCAGCCCTGGCTCCCCCTGGGACAGGACTTCTAGCGCTGGGGCATCATCCCCCTGCCACAACAGGCCTGGCTGCTCTCCAGGGTGGGCAAAAGAGAGAGCTGCCTCCTCCTCCCTCAGCTGCCTTGGAGACGCTGCTGCTGGGGAGGAATTACCTTGCCAAGCTGCTCTGGACTCTGGTCCTCACTCCGGCAAAGTCCCTTTTGCCAGCGAGACCTCCAAGTCTCCAAAGCTGCCTGAAGAGAAGCCAAACCTGGAGAACATGTTAGAAACCCTGGAGATGAAGCCATCCTATGTGTCGACTCCGGCCCCTGGCAAGCTGCCTCCCAGGAGGATGCTGCGGAAGGCGCAGAGCTTTGACCTCCCTTGTGGCGAGAGCCTGTGGTCGGGCTGCCAGAGGACGCTAAGCGAGCCGGCCAGGTACGGCAACACTGGCGTCTTCATCAAGGGGCTGGAGGTGAGCAGCACCGAGCTGGTGGACAGGACCTTCGCGCTGCGGCAGCCTGCGGCTCACAGCTGGGCTACTGACTGCCTGCTGGAAGGACAGAGAGGCTACAGTGCCGCCGCCGAAGCCAAGAGCTGGGGCAGGTAAGGGGCTGGGACGCTCTGCACTCCCTCTAGACCTCAGAGGGAGTGAGGAAGAGCTGTTGATCTTCCCCCATGGCATGGACCCTCTGTAAGAAGGGAAAGAGAGGGTCTCAGGCAGGAGAAGGGAGTCTCTGAATGCAGGATGGTAGGGGCTGGAAGGGACCTCTGGAGATCTGCCAGTCCAGCCCCAGCCAGAACAGGACCAGAGAGTCTAGCACAGATCACACAGGAACACAGACAGGATTGGAAAGGCTCCAGAGAAGGAGACTTCACAACCTCTCTGGGCAGCCTGTGCCAGCACTCTAGGACCCTTACAGTCAAGTTCTTGCTCCTGTTGAGTTGGAACTTCCTGTGCTGCAGTTCCCATCCCTTGTCCTTGTCCTATACCAGGGCACAAGTGAGCTGAGGCTGTCCCTGTCCTTCCCTTCCTGACTCCCAGCCCTCAGCTATTTACAGACATTGCTCAGCCTTCTCAACCCTCTCCTCTCCACACTAAGCATCTCCAGGGCTCTCAGCCTCTCCTCACCAGGCAGAGCTGCAGTCCCTTCGGCATCCTTGTAGCCCTCCCTTGGCCTCTCTCCAATAGATTCCTGTACTTCCTGAACTCACAAAATGTTAAGGGTTGGAAGGGACCTCGAAAGATCACTGAGTCCAACCCCCCTGCCAGAGCTGGATCACTTAAAGTAGGTCACACAGGAATACATCCAGGTGGGGTTTGAATGCCTCCAACCCTTGCCATGAGGTGGGAACACCTGTGGGCACCGAGGCAGTCCTGCTCTTGGATCATCTGACCAACTGTCTGCGGGTGGGGGGGGAGGTTGAGAGGCAGTCAGGGAAGGCAGGAACACCTTGGAGTAGTTAATGTTTGGTGCTGCACTGCCTCGCAGTGGAAACATTGAGTACCTACCAATGACCCATTCAGAGGAACTGCTGGGTGCTGAGGAAGCCACACCAGGTTCATTTTCCACTCATCTTGACTGGGACAAAGCCAGCAAGCACCTGGCTCCAGAGCTTGTGTTCCTCCAGGGTTAACACCATGCCCTTCACAGCATCCACAGTCACCAGGCTGACTTCTCTTTACAGAAGTTCTGATTTCTGCTCTTTTTGTTTCAGAACTGCAGCACTTTGTGTGTAGAATGGGGTCTGGGTGGGCTCAGAGGTGTATGTCCTGCTGAGATTGGGTCGGGATCACAGCCAACCTGGCTTGCTGAGCAGAAAGTCTAACAGAGCTCCTTGGGTCAGCTGGGAGCTTTGTCAGTGCTCAGGGTCATAAAATCATAGAACAGTATGGATTGGAGGAGACCTCTGGAGATCATCCGGTCCAGCCCCCCTTTCAGAGCAGGATCCCCCAGGGCAGAGCACACAGGAACACATCCAGGGGGGTTTGGAAAGCCTCCAGAGAAGGAGACTCCACAACCTCTCTGGGCAGCCTGCTCCAAGGCCTCCAGCACCCTCACACCAAACAGCTTTCTCCTCATGCTGAGGTGCAACTTCCCTGGGTTCTAGCTCACTCCTGTTGGTCCTTGTCCTGTCACTGGGCACCACTCCAAAGAGCCTGGCACCTTCATCCTGACACCCACCCCTCAGATATTTACAGGCACTGATCAGGTCTTCTCTCCAGACTAACCAGCCCCAGGGCTCTCAGCCTTTCTCCACAGCAGACATGTTTCAGTCCTTTCATCATCCTCATAGCCTGCACTGGACTCTCTCCAGCAGGTCCCTGCCCCCCCAGAACTGGGCACAGCACTGCAGGTGTAGTCTCAGCAGGCCAGAGCAGAAGGCAGCAGAACCTCCCTAGCCCTACTGGCCACACTTCCCTCGCTGCACCCCAGGAGCCTATTTGCCCTCTTGCCACAAGGCCACATTGCTGTGCTATGGGGAATTTGCTGTCCCCCANCTTGCGAAGGAGCTCTCTGAAGCTGCCACAGCCGTGCCCTGTGGGCAGAGAGCTGACAGATACCCCTGCCTACAGGAGGTCTTTTCTTTCTCTTGCCAGTGCTGTTCTGCTGCCTGCTGTTCCTCCCCAGGTGCAGTTTTCTTGATGCTTTCTCAGGTGATTCTTCCCAGTGACAGCAAAAAGGGAAATGTGTAGAAGCTGAGGCATAGGAAGTTTCATTTAAACATGAGGATGAATTTTTTCGTTGTGAGAGTGACAGAACCCTGGAACAGGCTGCCCAGGGACCTTGTGGAGTCTCCCTCACTGAAGATAGTCAAAACCTGCCTGGCTGTGTTCCTGTGTGGTCTGCTCTAGGTGATCCTGCTCTGGCAGGGGGGTTGGACTGGATGAGCTTTGGCGCGGTCCCTTCCAGCCCCTGACATTCTGTGATTCTCTCTTCCTTCTTCTGGTAGCCTGCAGCCATCAAGCTGACAGAGAGCTGTGGGGAGCCCGAAACTGAACAGGGTATTCGAGGGGCAGAGCTGCCACATACACACAGCCTGGCTGAGGGATTAGGGATCACCTCCGAGAGCACTCCCGTAGGGGCTGTGCCCTGCGCAGGCAGCGCCGTCCTGCCGCAGCCCCACGCCGATTGTCTCCCTTCTTCCCCTTGCAGCAAGCTGCGGCACATCATCGACGAGATGGTGAGCACGGAGCGGGAGTACGTCCGCTCCCTCTGCTACATCATCGACAGCTACTTCCCCGAGATGGAGCGTCCGGACCTGCCGCAGGACCTGCGCGGCAAGCGCAGCGTCATCTTCGGCAACCTGGAGAAGCTCTACGACTTCCACAGCCAATACTTCCTGCGGGAGCTGGAGAGCTGCTGCAACCACCCCCTGCGCGTCAGCCACTGCTTCCTGCGACACGTAAGCCCTGCCCCTAGCGGGGGGAGGGAGGTTCTGCTGCCTTCTGCACTGGCCTGCTGAGACTACACCTGCAGTGCTGTGCCCAGTTCTGGGCTCCCCAGTTCCAGAGGGGCAGGGACCTACTGGAGAGAGTCCAGTGCAGGCTATGAGGATGATGAAAGGACTGAAACATGTTTGCTGTGGAGAAAGGCTGAGAGCCCTGGGGCTGGTTAGTCTGGAGAGGAGAAGGCTTAGAGGAGACCTGATCAGTGCCTGTAAATATCTGAGGGGTGGGTGCCAGGATGAAGGTGCCATCCTTCATCCTGTGTGCCCACTCATCCTTTAGTGGTGCCCAGTGATGGGACAAGGACCAACGAGTATGAGCTGGAAGAGTTCTACCTTAACATGATGTTTGGTGTGAGGGTGCTGGAGGCCTTGGAGCAGGCTGCCCAGAGTGGTTGTGGAGTCTCCTTCTCTGGAGGCTTTCCAAACCCCCCTGGATGTGTTCCTGTGTGCTCTGCCCTGGGGGATCCTGCTCTGACAGAGGGGCTGGACCGGATGCTCTCCAGAGGTCTCCTCCAATCCATACTGTTCTATGATTTTATGACCCTGAGCACTGACAAAGCTCTCCTGTGGCTGCGCAGCGCTGCCTCAACCTTCGGCTGGGTGGGTTCCTTGAGTGCCACGTTGGGAGGGACCCCAAAGATCGCCAGGGCCAACCTTTCTAGGCAATGGTGGAGTTGGAATGTGCTGACTGAACACCGTGTCAGTATGAGCCTTCAAACTGCCCCAGTGCAGAGCACTCCACTGCCTTCCCCTGGGAGATGGTTCCAGTGTCTGACTTGCTCAAGGGGAAACATTTCCTTCTGGAGCCCAGTGGGAATCTCCCCAGCAGTAGCCTCTCCCCAGTACCCCTTGTCTTCTCCATGGGACTCCTTGTACAAAAGGAGTCTCCATTCCTGTAGTGACCCTCCATGGTGATAAGGTCTCCCCTAAAGCTTTCTCAGGCTCTGCCAGCCTGACCACCCTCAGCTGGCTTGCTTTGTGCCCTGGCAACTTGAATGCCTGGTGGGGCTGGGATGGCTCTGCAAGGTTCTTTGCCTTTCCTGTTGCTGTTTGCTACCGAGAGACACTGCCAGGGAGGCTCCTTGAAGCCCACATGCCTCTCCAGGGACACCCTTACCCTGACTACTCTCTGTGGTGTCTATGTGGAATGACTTTGAGTGGAGAGGTATAGACCTGCTGCCATCAAGGCTGCTGGGGAGGGGCATGGGACACTGGTTTTAAACTAAACTGCTCCACCTTTGCTGCTGCCAGCTGAACAGTTTCTATTGGGCTGTTAAGGGGACAAGGGTATCAAAAAACTCCACCTGCTGTAGGAGTAGGAAAGTCATTCCTGGTCTCTCCCAGGAGCAGGCTGTCAAAGGCAGAATTAGAGGAGTGACCCAGCCAAGGCTGTGGCTGTCACTGTGTGCTGGCTGTGCCTCACAAGCTGCTGGGGCTGGGTCTCTTTTTGCAGAAGGACCAGTTTGGGTTGTATGCTCTGTACAGCAAGAACAAGCCCAAGTCGGACGCTCTGCTGGCCAGCCATGGGAACACTTTCTTCAAGGTCAGTGCCACTGCCTGTGCCAGCCTTGCCCCTGCTCTTTGGGGCCCTGCTGAAACAAACTGCAGTGGGTTAGGAACTTTTCCCCCTCCCCTCCCTTTCCCCACTCTTGGAATTTACCAACTAGCTCAGACATCTTGGAAGTAAGATGAAGCTGTACTTACAGCAAAGCTTCCAAGCAGATGTACACAATATATTTACAAATATTTACAATCATATACAAATAAGAAATAAAACAGAGATCCAAACTCCCTCCCAGACAAAGGAAACTGCCCAGAAGGGGCTCACAGCTACTCTCTGTTTCTCCCTCTGCTTTCCCAGACAGACAAACCAAACAACCGACAAAGCTCAAGTTGTTATTTGTTACTGGAGAGATTAGAGCATAGTGGAGAGGAAGCAAATAGGAGCAGCTTTGCAGACCATAATGGGACAAGTCATTGGCATTTTGGCTTTTTATCCCTCTCAGCAAACCAATGAATGATGCAGACTTCATCATTATTTTGTTTTTACAACCAGTGATCTTATTTCGCTCATTAAAATATTCCAGTTAGCCTCCAGCCAGCATGCAAGCCCCAGCCCATGCCCTTTGGGGCCTTGCTGAAATGAGCTCAGCTTCCCAACTGGAGGCCCAGCACAGCCTTCTCTCCTGGCACAGCTCTCTGCTGCCATGGCAGGGCAGGGGCACAGAGTGGTGGTGAGTGGAGGGGTGCTCAGCACACAGCAGCACTGCTCCTGGTTCCCTCCTCCCTTGTCTTTCCATGCAGAGCAAAGGGCATATCCCAGGCAGGAAAGCTGTGGGGGGTCACCAGAGAGCTCTGCCTGGGAAGCTGCTGCCCTCACTCCACTGCCTTTTTTCAGTTCAAGCAGGTGCAGCTTGGAGATAAGATGGACCTGGCCTCCTACCTGCTGAAACCCATCCAGAGGATGAGCAAATATGCCCTGCTGCTGAAGGACCTCATCAAGGAGTGTAGCGAGGCACAGGAGCAGGAGCTGGGCTACCTGCGTGCAGCTGAGGAGATGGTGAAATTCCAGCTCCGCCACGGCAACGACCTGCTGGCCATGGATGCCATCCGGGACTGTGATGTAGGTCCTGCTGTCCTCCCCTGCCCTTTCCTCCTCTCTAGCCTCTGGGTCTGTGGCTGGAATGGTGAGCACCACCCTCCCACCTCAAATTCTCACAGCAGCCAGGGTGCTGACTGCCAGCACAGGGCTCCCAGGGCACAGGGAATGAGGAGAGCTTGGAGGTCTCTTTGGGGTGCCAGGACAGGCAAGCCTGCATGGTGGGACTTGAGGTGGCAGAACTGCTTGCCACAAACACAGTCCCAAGTGCTTACTGGAGGTGTGAGGCAGACTGGCAGCCTTTGCAGATGGTGTCCTGCAGGCTTCCCTGGGCCCTTCCGGCTCCCTGAGCTGGTGAGAAGACTCTCAGGCAGATCCTTACAGTCACAGACTGGTTTGGATGGGAGGGAACCTTTAAAGCTCATCCAGTCTAACCCTGCTGCAGTCAGCAAGGGCATCTGCATCTAGAGCAGGTTGCTCACAGCCCCAAAAACCCCTCAGCTGCAGTGGTTCCAGCTGTGGGACGTCTCCCATCTCTCTGAGCTAGGCTCTCCCCACCCTCAGTGTCAAACATTTCTCCTTTCTCTCCACTCTCAGTCTCCCTCTTGCAGTTCAAATCATCACCCCATGGCCTGGCACAACAGACCCAGCTCCAAAGACTGTCCCAGTCTTACAGAACCCCTTTTTCCAAGAAGGGATTCAAACTGATGGTGATTCCCCAGGGCTAGGCCAAAATCAGCTAGGTGGAACTTCAGAAAGAAATGCAGCACTGGAGCAGGAGAAACCCCAATGCTCAGGGTGGAGGAAGAAGGGAGAACTACCTGCCTGCCCTGGCAGTTTGACAGACTCATTTCCTCTTTAGCTCTCCCCTTCCCCTTGTGATAATGCTCTGCCTGCAGTCACCACCCCACAGGCTTGTCCCAGGTCTGCACAGGGTGACAGCAGAGCTCTGTGTGTGGGCTGTGCCTCAGGGAGAGGTGTAGCTCTGCCCTGAGCTCTGGGCCGCTTCCAGCCCAGCATGGCCACTAACAGTGACACACAGCCCTGCCTCTTCAAGAGCCCTTCTCACATGGCAGGGAGCTGCTGCTGCATTTTCACCAGCTGCATCACACCTCTGTGGTCCCCTGCTCCCCAGCCTGAGGCTGCCTGGGCCTGGTGCTGCTGGGGTCTTAGCAGGCTTTTCCCTGCATGCAGGTGAACCTGAAGGAGCAGGGGCAGCTGGTAAGGCAGGACGAGTTCACCATCTGGCTGGGCAGGAGGAAGTGCCAGCGACATGTCTTCCTCTTCGAGGACTTGATCCTCTTCAGCAAGCCCAAGAGGATCGAAGGTGGCTTTGATGTCTACATCTACAAGAGATCCATCAAGGTAAGGGCAGCTCTACAGCTCCTCATGTGCACAGAATCACAGAGTCCATGTCAGGGGCTGGTAGAAAAACTCATCCAGTCCAACCCCCCTGCCAGAGCAGGACTGCCTAGAGCAGCTCACACAGGAACACATCCAGGTAGGTCTTGAATATCTCCAGAGAGGAAAACTCTAGAACCCTCCTGGGCAGCCTGTTCCAGTGTTCTGTCACCCTCACAGGGAAAAATATCCTCCTGTTTACATGGAACTTCCTATGCACCGGGTGGCCCTGGCTGGTTTGCCAATGGATGCCTGTCTCTGAGGGAGCAGCAAGAGGACATTCAGCAGCAGAGCTGCTCCCACCAGTGCTAAGGCTTCATCAAGCCATGCTGTGATGCCAGAAGGGAATTACTGCTTCAGGCAACTAGTGTGGGAAGATGTGGGGGCAGGATCACAGGATGTTAGGGGTTGGAAGTGACCTCTGGAGATCTTCCAGTCCAGCCCCTGCCAGAGCAGGACCAGAGAATTCAGTGCAGGTGGCGCAGGAACACATCCAGACAGGGCTGGAAAGTCTCCAGAGAAGGAGACTCCACAACCTCTCTGGGCAGCCTGTGCCAGAGCTCTGGGACCCTTACAGTAAACAAGTTCTTCCTTCTGTTGAGGTGGAACTTCCTGTACTGCACTTTCCATCCCTTGCCCTTGTCCTACGCCGGGCACAAGTGAGCAGAGGCTGGCCCTGTCCCTTCCTCCCTCTTCTGCTTGTCCTTCTTCTGAGGGATGAAGGGTGTGAGGGAAAGGCAATGTGTGTGTGTCAGGGAGGTGATGCGCGCTCTGATGAAGCACTGGAAGTAGCCTGCTGTGTGTCACTGCTCAGTTGTGTTTTACACCTGTGTCTGTCCGGCCCTCAGGCTCCATCCCCTTGGGTCTGCTGAGCAGAGGACACCTCTGACACAGGGCACAGGCACTCTTTTCCCTTTCTGCTCCTGGTGGAGGCTCACTTCATAGCGTCACAGAATGGTAGGGATTGGAATGGTAGGGATTGGAAGGGACCTCTGGATATCGAGTCCAACCCTCAGTCAGGTTCACCCAGGACAGGTCACACAAGAATGCATCTTGGGGGATTTTGAAAGCCTCGAGAGAAGGAGACTCCACAACCTCTCTGGGCAGCTTGCTCCAGGCCCCCAGCACCCTCACACCAAACAACTTTCTCCTCATGTTCATGTGCAGCTTCCTGGGTTCCACCCCAAAGAGCCTAGCACCTCCATTCTGGCCCCTACCCTGCAGTTATTTATAGACATTGATCAGGTCTCCTCTCAGCCTTCTCCTCTCCAGACTAACCAGCCCCAGGGCTTTCAGCCTGTTTCCACAGCAGAGATGTTCCAGGCCCTTTATCATCCTCACATCCTCCACTGGACTTTCTCCGGCAGTTCCCTGTCTCTCTCTTGAGCTGGAGAACCCAGAACTGGACACAGCATTGCAGGTGTGGTCTCAGCAGGGCAGAGCAGAGGGCCAGGACAACCTCCCTAGCCCTGCTGGCCACACTTTCCTTGCTGCTTTCTCAGTCAATTGTTCTCTCTGCCTGCTCCCGGCAGACGGCAGACGTGGGGCTGACGGAGAGCTGCGGGGACAGTGGCCTGCGCTTCGAGATCTGGTTCCGGCGGCGCAAGTCCAGCGACACCTACATCCTGCAGGCCAGCTCAGCTGACACCAAGCAGGCCTGGACCAGTGACATTGCCAAGATCCTGTGGCAGCAGGCAGCCCGCAATAAAGGTGTGGCTCCTTCCCGGGGCGTCTCTGCCGCCCAAGGTGCGGGAGCCCTCAGGAGGTTTGGAGCTCTGCGGAGCGAGCAGCTCTCTGCTGGCATGCAGCCTGAGGAGCATGCGCTGGGCTTGGCTGGGCATGGCCCTCTCCTGCCACTCAGCCCCCCACAGAACGCTTCTGGTTGGAAGAGCCCTTTAGGATCAGCAGGTGCCAACCCTTAAGCCAGTGGTGCCAGGATATCGTGGCCCCCAGCACCACTTCTACACAGCTTTGAAACCCCACCAGGGAATGGGGACTCCACTACTGCCATGGGCAGCCTGGGCCAGGCCTTGGCAATGCTTTTGGGGAAGAAATTGTTCCTCATGGCCAACCTAAACCTGCCCTGAGGCAACCTGAGGCCGTGTCATCTTGTTGCCTGGGAGAAGAGACCAACCCCACCTCAACCCAGCCTCCTTTCAGAGAGCTATAGAGAGCCAGGAGGTCTCCCCCCAGCCCCCTTTTATCCAGGCTAACCAACCCTAGGTCCCTCAGCTGCTACTGTGCTCTAGACTCCTCACCAACTTCATTGCCCTTCTCTAGGCGCACCTCAACGTGACCAGTCCAAGCTCTGTGTGACTATAGACACCCACCTGGGCTCCATGAGAGAACCAGGAGATCCCAACCCTGTGAGCTTGGATTGTGCTCCTGAGAAGTCCTCCCTGCCACCTAGGCAACTGCTGGAGTGGCAGCTGCCTGAGTCAGGCTGGCTGAGCCCCTCCTCTCCACCCCGGGCTTCCCGCTTGGCAGGACGCTGGCAGGTGGCATGGCACCGAGCTGCTTGCTTGGCCAGAGCAGGGCATGACTGCTTGTCCCTGGGGCCCACTCAGGGCTGGGGAGCAAGGGGAGGACAGAGCTAAGATGGGAAGCAGCCTGGCCCAGCTGTGCTTTGGCCTGGGGCTGCTTGATAGCCGTGGGGAGGGCTGGGCCAAGCTGATGCCAGGGCTATGGGTCTCCTCCTCTGCAGAAATCCGCATGCAGGAGATGGTCTCCATGGGGGTGGGCAACAAACCCTTCCTGGACATCAAACCCAGCGAGGCAGCAATCAACGACCGTGCTATCGATTACATCATGAAGGGCAGAGGTAGGTGCCAGCCCTGCCCTTGCACACCCCACCCCCCACCCCCCCCAGAACTGGCCAAGCCTGGTGCTGAGACCATTCTGGGCTATTTCCTGGCAGGTGCCAGGACCAGAGCCTCGATCGCAGTGTCCCTGTTCGACCATTCCAACCCCTACAAGAGGACACAGGCACAGCTCTCTGCTGGCAGCACCCCTGCTGCCTACAGCCCTTCCTCTTCCTCCTCCTCCTTGCTGGGACCCCTCAACCTCCACATGTACCTGGACCAGGCTCTGTTACCAAGTGTCCTGGCCCCCAGCTGCCCCTTCGACGTCAGCGCCTGCATCGAGGAAGATGAGCTGGAGCACGAGACCAGCAGCCAACCCTCGCTGAGTACGTGTGCCAAGGGAGGGCTGCCCGGGCCCTGCACCACATCACCCTCACCGGGCTCACAGCAGGCCCTCTCTCATGCCCACTCCCCCTCTCGTGCCAGCCCTGTCTTTGCTTTCATGGAAGGGAGCTCATGGGGTTGCAGGAGGTGGGCAGGTGCCTATGGGTCTGAAGCATCCCCGTGGCGGAGGCTTGGTGCCACATACTGGCTTTGGAGACTGGAGCCTGTGTCTCTACCCTTCTAGTATGAGGTGCTCTGCCCCCTTGCCCTCACCAGCATGGTCCAGTGACCCCTTGCCTTCTGGCCAGCCTATCCTCCAGCGCCCCCCGGTGCACTCCCATGAACCCATGGGATGATGAACCCACGATCTTCGTTGCCTGTGGCTTTAAGAGAGGCCCAGGCAGGAGAGTGGCTTATCTGGAGGCTGGCGCGGCCAAGCGCCTCTGCCAGCAGATCCTTTGGCAAAGGTCACGGTGGTCGGGGAATGGTTTGGGTTAGGAGCGCCCTGTAAAGCTCAGAGCCTCCTTCCTCTCCTCCCCCAGCCACCGAGAGCTCCGAGTCCTCGCACTGTCTGTCGGGCAGCGGCTCCAGCGGCTCCGACAGCGGCTGCGTCTCCAGCGTCCCGCAGGAAAGCTTCTGCGAAGACCTGAGCTCTCCGTCCTACATCCCGCTGGGCTCCCAGCACCGCTCTGGCGCGCAGGAGAAGCCCAGGTTCGGCAGCGGCAGCAGTAGCAGTCAGTACATCTCTGCAGTAAGTGCTGCTGCCCGCAGCTCTCTCTTCGCTCTGCCTCTCCCTGAAGCCACCCCCCCGGCTCCGGCCGCTGCCGCTCGCAGGGGAGCCGAAGATACTGCTTTTGGGCTTGGGGTGATGGTGGGGAAGTGACCTCTCCTCTCACACAGACTCAGCACCTCTGGGGCAGGTGAAAGCCTCTCTCTGATGAGAGCCTCCCCTGCGGTGCCTAGGATCCTCGAGAAGAGGCACTGGAAGGGACCTGCAGTGCTAGAGGGTGTGGGACAGGAGCTTTAATGCTGCCGCGGGCTGGGGTCCACGCAGAGCCTGTAGGAACTGTGGAGCCAGCCCCTCTCGGCATGGTTTGGGCTTTGCTCCAGGTGCTGCTGAGCTGCATTCCTGGCAGGGTTGGGGCTTTTCTGGGGAGTGAGGAGCTGGAGGAACAGGAATCTTGCTCTGAGATGTCAGTGTGTTTCCTCCTTAGGTTCCTGGCAGTTCTCGACCCCTTTTCTGGCGCTGTTGTGCTCTAACCCTGGACTAACGCTGGCTTCTCTCCTCTGCAGAAAGCAGGCCAGGTCACCATAAGCCCCTCGACAATGGTGTGAGCCCCTCTGCACACCTTGCCCGCCTCAGGAAGCGCAGTCGTTGTAAGTAGCCCCCAGCAGGGGATTTCCCAGCGGCTCTGAGTGCTGCTCAGCTTTGGCAGGAGAACCTCCTCCCCCACTGCTTCTCCTGGAGAAGTTTGGCACACGGGTTCCTGACCAGTCTCTGGAGGCTCTGATCCACCTGCTTAGAGGAGAGCAGTTCCCATGGAGAAGGCTCCAGCAGAGCCCTCACCTCAAGCAAGCCTCTGCTGCTTCAAGCAGAAGCAAAATGAGCAGAATCCCTTCCAGGTAGCAGAGGTTTGAGCACCTCCTAGTCCTCAGTGTCTAGACAAGCTGCTTCCCTCTGAGCGCTGCCCACCTCTCTAACCACTAATCTGCTTCCTGTGGCTGGTTGCCAAAATCTTGCCCTTCCTTTTTCCCTCTGAAGTGCCTTGGGGGGGTCCCTGGGGTTCTCCCTGAGCTGCTTTATCCCACAGCTGCCTCTGAACCGCTAGAGGAAGCTGCACAGCACAAGCAGAGGAACTTCTCCTAGGTTATGTTCAGCGTGTCCTAGGGGAGCTGCCAGATGTTGCTCCTGACCTCTGCAGGGTGCCTCACCTGCAAGGAGATGGCGGCTGAGGGCTGGTGAGCCCTGGGCACCACTTCCTGCACATCTGGGTGGTAGCCCTTGGGCAGTTATCTTGGGGCCCACTCAGAATGACCTGCTTCTGGCTCAGCTTTTCCCTCTCTGTCCTAGGACTGAGGAGCAGAAGGCTGTGAAGATGAGGCAGGCAGGCCTAGGGGTGCTCAGGGCACAGGCTGGCAGCTTTGGCACTCTGGAGGTCTTCCAAACAACGCAGGCCTATGGCTTGTGACCTGGAGGTGCTAGAGTTCAGATAAACTCTACCAGCTGTGGTTAACATTTAAGATCCAGACCCTTTCTAGGAGGGAGGGGACACAGGCAATGCGTTTCCAGAGGCCACAGTGGCAGTGGAGTTGCTGGGGACAAGGAGGCAGCCCCTGGGCCAGTCCTGAGGCACAGCCAGGGGGCAGAGCTGCACTCCTCTTGCCAGGCTCTGCCACCTCTCCAGCTTCCCTCACCAAAGCACAGCTATGCCCCGGGTGCTTTTCCAGGTGTCTTGCTGAATCCCTGCTGGCCAGGACAGAGTGGCTGGGGGGAGCCTGCTCTACCCTGGGAGTTCAGCTGGTCTAACCCCACTGCCTGGTGCTGTCTTCCAGGTTTGAGAGCCATTTCAAACCCACCCCCCACACAAACCACGAAGACCCCAGGCCTCTGACCAGCAGGAAGGGAGAATCTTCACCACGAAGATAAATTGTTTCACACATAATCAGGCTCTTGCAGAGAGCCTCAAATCTGACCTCTGGCTGTTGAGGTTGGGGGAACCCCCAGGAAGATTCCTGCTGGCCACATGTAATAGCTTTGGGTGTTGGATGGGACCTTAGGCAGCCAAACTTCGTTAGCTCAGTATTTATGAGTAATAAATAACGTAGAGGCTTGGAAAAAAAAAAAAAAACCAAGCAACCCCAACCCCCTATATGATTTGGACATCTCTGAGCTGTACAGATTTTTGTTGAGTGTCTCTGTTCTGTTCTGTTTTGTTCTGTGAGCTGTTTTTGGAAAGGCTTGAAGAGACCCTGAGGTATTTAAGAGAAGTAGAGTCGATGTTTCAGGGTTTGTCTTGACCTGGAGCTGGAAGTTTAGCATCCTTCCCTGTCTTCTAAAAGATGTCTATGATAGCAATAATTTATTTTCTTGGCTTAACACTTCTGGTTTAATAAAAGCAGTTTCGTTGTTAGGATGGATCCTTCCTTCAGGTGGTTCCTCCAAGTGCCTCATAGCTGAGCTTAAGCTCTGGCTTTGACCCCTCTGCCAGCTCTTGACTCTCTCCCTGTACAATTCCTGCAGCTAAACTCTGAGCCTCTTCCCCTGGAGAGGGGGAAGAAGCTCAGGAGGAGACTTCCTCCCAGTCTTGTCGGGAAGGCAGAGGTGGAGCAGGGAGTCTGGAGCAGCCAGCAGAGAGACCTTGCTAGGAGCTGCTTGCCACAGGCCCCTTCCTCTAATTGGAGCCACTTCCCTGCATAGCTCCTGCCTTGTATCTCTCTGGGGTCAGCCTCCACCTGCATGGGCTGCAAAGGGGCAAGGTCAGGCTCCAGTGTGGGCCTTGTGGCAGCAGCCAGGCTCTTCCCCTCCCATGTTTTGGACTGGCAAGGCTGGCTGCTTGCTTCACCTCTCCAGGTACTTCACTCTTACCCTTGTGGCTTGTTTGAGGAGCTTTGGGTGGTGGTGGTGGCGGCACTTGAGTCCAGCACATTTTGAGCAGTGTGGGCCTTGCTGTACAGTGGAAGTGAAGCACTGAGTGTGTGCCTCAGATGCCCACTCAGTAACATAAGAGCTCCCAGTGTGGTTATGGCTCCATATCCCTCTCCTGGGAGATGAAAAATCAGCATTTTTGGAACCCAGAGCTCCCTGCCGCCAAGCCCCCTGGGTTGCTGCTGCTTCGTGCTGTGGCCATCATCACCCTCCCTGAGCTGTGAGTGGCTGCCACCTATGGCTGAGGAAGAAGATGGAGCAGGAACATCCTCAGCTGCAGTTTTCTTGCTTCTGGCAGAGCCCTGTTGTGATCTGGGCTTGTTCAACCTCACAGCCACCCTAAGCCTGACCACCTCTGGGGTTTTCTGGTTGACTTTGATGCCCTGGGGGTCATTTTTGCACCTGGTTCTTATTTCAGGCAGCAGAAAGAGGTTAACTTAGCACCTCTCTACAAAACCATGTGGGCACCAGTGGCACAGGGAGAGGTGGAGATGGCACTGGCTTAAAACACTTTGCTAATGCCAGCTGTGGGGCTGTCAGTGCACAATAGCTGGTGCCTCAAGGGAGAGAGAATTAACTCATGCAACAAGAGGAGCAGGAAGCAGCCTGGAGTTCCCAGTTCCAAAGGTTCCTGCATTGCTGGAAAACTCTTTTGAGTCCTGTTTACCTGACACTGTGTTTTTTCAAGGTTTGATGGATTTGTCTAATAAAGGTTATTTTCTTTATATGAACCTCGTTTGCATGGTGCTGAGCTTTCAGGCTGGGCAGCTGGGCTGAAGCAGAGGGAAGAGGGTGGGCACTGGCTGAAGGGCAAAGCATGGAGGGTTGTGAGCAGCGCTGCAGGGTCTAGTTGGAGGCCTGGAGCTTGTGGTGTTCTCCAGGGCTCAGGACTGGGGCCAGGCTTGTTCAGCATCTTCATCAGTGACCTGCATGGAGGGCTGGGGCTGCAGGGCTGTTGAGCCTGGAGAAGGCTCCAGGGAGACCTGAGCAGCCTTCCAGTACCTGAAGGGACTCCAGGAGAGCTGGGGAGGGACTTTGGACAAGGGCTGGCAGTGCCAAGATGAGGAAGAGGGGAGATTGAGAGTGAAGATGAGGAGAGACTTGTACAGGTTGCCCAGGGAGGTGTTCCACGCCAGGCCGGACGAGACCTTGGCACCCTGTGCTGGTGGGAGGTGTCTGTGCCCATGGCAAGGGGGTTGGCACTGCATAATCTTGAAGGGCCTTTCCAAACTGCTCTGTGATCCTTTCTGAAAACCTGAAATGAAAGGCTCATTCAGAAAGTTTAATTCAGTTCCTTCAGTTCCTTCCGTCCTCACACACCTGAGCCACGTTTTCAGTGGAACAGTTCCTGGAGAACTCTCAAGACCACAACCCCAACCTAGAAATGGTTCCAGAAACCACTGCCAGCCACACTCAGACCACTGCTAAGAGCAGTCTGAATCACTTCATTACTGGTCACTTTATTTCCAGAACAAACTTTTTTTTTTTTTTTCCCCAGCTCCCTCCAGCAATTCAGTGCAGCACAAGCAGCAGCAGCAGTCAGATCCTGCAGAGCAAGAGCCCCAAACCCTGCTGAGCTGCTGGCTTTGGCCTTTCCTCCTCTCCCTTCCCCAGGTGAGAAGCAAACTCAAGAGCTCCATCAACTCACAGCTGCTTCCCCAGGAGCAACCACACAGATAAAGAGAGCAGTCAGAACTGGTGCCCACACATCAGCCAGGAGTGAAGTTTTGCTGTGTTCTTACTGCTAGGACACTGCAGGTAACCACCACCAGAGGTGCCAGCCTCAGCTTGCTCTTGTGGACAGGAAGGTGTAGGAGGATCAGGCAGACCAGGCTTAATCTGAGTCTGTCACTGCGATGGGACCAGCTGGGAGCAGGGGATGCCACAGGCGAGGCTCCTAAAGCCCTCGGAACCTCCCCGTGCCTGCCAGGCTTGGCCAAGGCCAAGTGCCCTGCCTGCTCCTGCCTCCAGTAGCAGCTGCTGAGCCACCTCTGTGCGGCAGGCAACTGCAGCAAAGGCAGCAGGAGCACGGGGGGGTCACCTTGAAAGCTGAGCCAGAGCTGCTGAGTCACCAATCCCTGTGGACAGCCTGGGCATGGGGAAGGAGGGGTCCTGCCACACCACCACCAGGGCAACCTGATGCTTGGTTCTGCTTCGCTCTGCTGGTGGCACCTGCTGTGCTGTCCCACTACCGAGTCAAGGCAGCTAAAATGAAGTCTAAAGTGAAGCTTAACAGCTACAAGAGTACTTCCCACCAAAGCTGAGCAGCTAGCCCGTGGCTGATGCCAAGTGTCTGTACCCACAGTGGCCCTGCCCACAAGAAGCATGGGCTGGAGAACATGAGTTGGAGAGATGAGGACCACTGCAGGAAGGAGCTCAGAGTGCTGGGAAAGCAGAGGATGTCCTTCAGAGGGCATCCACAGATGGTTTATTAGGCATCATGCAGCTGGTTCTCTTTCAGGAGGATCTTCTCCCCAGGCTTGAAGGCAGGCATGCCCAGGTAGGGGCAGCTGGCACAACGGAAGGCATCCCCCAGGTAGCACTGGCAAGAGAAAGAAAAGACCTCCTGTAGGCAGGGGCATCTGTCAGCTCTCTGCCCACAGGGCACGGCTGTGGCAGCTTCAGAGAGCTCCTTAGCAAGGAGCATCAGCACAGATCCCTGTGTAGAGTCCTGCCCCTGGGAAGGAGCAGCAGGCAGCAGCAGCACAGGTCAGGGGCTGACCTGCTGGAAAGCAGCTCCATCGAGATAGAGCTTGGAGTGCTGGGGGACAGCAAATTCCCCATAGCACAGCAATGTGGCCTTGTGGCAAGAGGGCAAATAGGCTCCTGGGGTGCAGCGAGGGAAGTGTGGCCAGTAGGGCTAGGGAGGTTCTGCTGCCTTCTGCTCTGGCCTGCTGAGACTACACCTGCAGTGCTGTGCCCAGTTCTGGGGGGGCAGGGACCTGCTGGAGAGAGTCCAGTGCAGGCTATGAGGATGATGAAAGGACTGAAACATGTCTGCTGTGGAGAAAGGCTGAGAGCCCTGGGGCTGGTTAGTCTGGAGAGAAGACCTGATCAGTGCCTGTAAATATCTGAGGGGTGGGTGTCAGGATGAAGGTGCCAGGCTCTTTGGAGTGGTGCCCAGTGACAGGACAAGGACCAACAGGAGTGAGCTAGAACCCAGGGAAGTTGCACCTCAGCATGAGGAGAAAGCTGTTTGGTGTGAGGGTGCTGGAGGCCTTGGAGCAGGCTGCCCAGAGAGGTTGTGGAGTCTCCTCCTCTGGAGACTTCCAAGACCTACCCAAATATGTTGCTGTGTGCCCTGCCCTGGCTGCCCCTGCTCTGGACACTACAGAAAAGGCTTGTGAGGCACTAGCCATGGCCTGCAAAGCACAGGTAGGAACCAAGAGGACTATTTACATTTCCACAGGCAGACTTGGGCTGGGAGCTCCTCTTCTCCTGCTCCAGCTCTTCAGCCAGGCCACAGGTACTGCAGAAAACCAAAAGTCAGCTGCTGCTTCCTGCTGAGAGGCTGAGTGTCCTTCCAGCCCTGCTCACAGGCAGCAAAGCCCTCCCCTGCCACACTGCAGCTCACCCCAGCACTTCCACGCTCTGCATTTGGCTCTCTCACCCCATGCTGAGGCTGGCTGCGGAATAGCTCCGCGGCACTTGTGTGTGTGCTGCCTGCCAGTGCCTGAAGGGAGCCTCCAGCAAGGCTGCAGAGGGACTTACCTTGAGAGTGTCTAGGGACAGGCCAAGGGGGAATGGTTTGAAGCTGAGGCAGAGCAGGGTTAGATTGGAGCTGAGGAAGAAGTTCTTCAGCAGGAGGGTGCAATAGGCTGACCTTAGAGCAACCTTCCAGTATCTGAAGGGGCTCCAGAAGAGCTGGGCAGGGACTCTGGACAATGCCAGGGTGAGGGATAATGGCTTTGAGCTGGGGGAGGGGAGATTGAGAATGGAGATGAGGAAGAAGCTTTTAGCAGTGAGAGTGGGGAGACACTGACACAGGTTGCCCAGGGAGGTTGTGGATCACAGAATCACAGAATCTGTGATTCTGTGATCCACAACATCCCTGGAGGTGTTCAAGGCCAGGCTGGATGAGGCCTTGAGCACCCTGGACTGGTGGGAGGTGCTGCCCCTGCCCATGGCAGGGGTTTGGCACTGGATGAGCTTTAAAGTTCCTTCCAACCCAACCCATTCTGTGGATCTGTAAGCTGAAGGTTGCTGAGGTTTGTGCAGCAGAGCTGTGTCACTTCCCAGATTCTGACTATGGCTCTACCAAAACACTGATGGCCAGAGAGGAGGACACCCTTTGGCCTTCCTCCTGGAGGCCTGAAGTCCCTGCTGGCCTGGGTGCTCTCACCCCTCCAGGAGAACACCTCACTGCACCCCACACTCTTCCTCCCACCTCTAACTTAGAATCACAGAATGGTTTGAGTTGGAAGGGCATTGGCACTGCATGATCATTCAGGTCCCTTCCAACCTGAGCTATTCTACGTCTCTATGCTCTGCCAGGCCCAGCACTGACCAGTTCTTGCAGGCTTTCTTTTTGCCCAATTCTTTGCAGGATGGAGCTCTGAGGGATGCTGGATCTGGCTTCTTCAAATCCTCTGAATCCAGCAGCTCATCAGAGTCAAGAAGATCCTGAAACACAACATGGAAGAGAACACAGGGGACTGAGCTGTCATCTGCCACTGCTGGCTTATGTCCAAAGACAGGTTTAGGTTTTGGGCATTGGAAGCCAAGCCTGCAGCCCTTTGTTAAGGGCTCCAGAGCTGCTCAGTGCACTGGAACAGCTCTGCGGGAGGAAATGCTGAGAGGATTTGGGCTGTTTAGCCTGGAGAAGAGCAGCCTGAGGGGGATCTCATCACTGCTGATCAACACTTCAAGGATGGGTGTCAGGAGGGTGGCACCAGGCTTGTTGCAGTGGTGCCCAGCGACAGCACAAGGGGTAATGGGCACAGAACTGAACATCAGAAGTTCCACCTAAACACGAGCAGGAATTGCTTTAAGGGTGATGTAACCCTCAAAGGGCTGCCCAGAGGGGTGATGTAGGAGTCTCCATCTCTGGAGATATCCCAAATCTGCTTGGACTTGTTCCTGTGTGACCCTCTCTAGGTGCCCCTGCCTTGGCAGGGGGGTTGGTCTGGATGATCTCCAGAGGGCCCTTCCAACCCCAACCAGTCTGTAAAATGCTGCTGTCTGCAGCAGTGGCACTGAAGCGCTGCAGCTGTGCACTCCAAGTGTCCTCACCACACTGCTGGGCGCTCAAGACTTCAGGTAGCAGATGAAATATTTTGCCCTGGGGGGGATTCTTTTCTACCTTTTAAGTTAAAAAGCTTCCCAAGGGGGATGACTGAAAATTGTTTGGGGTGAGAAAGGGGAAGAAACAAGAGCAAAGCCACCCAGATCAAACCAGATACCATCTCTTCATCATTCATATCATTAGCAGACAGAGTCCACAGTTTGGCAGCAGCTGGGTCCACAGAGGGTTTTCCTGGAGCCAAAAGAAAGCAGGAACAGAAGTCACTCCTCCCTTTGCCCCCACCAGCTCCCAACCAGTGGCAAACAGCTTGGCAAAGCCTCACTTCCTAGTTTTTCACCATAGTCTCCCTGCTGAAGGGATTCTGCCCACCTCAACTCCTCACCTGAGGGAGCTGCTTTCTTGGCAAAGGAAAGTTGGAGCTGACTGGAGGATCCCACCTCGAAGTTGGGCTTCCTGCCTTCCAGCTGGACTATGAGGAGGTCACTGCCTTGGTAACCCAGGTGCTCTTGGACTGCCTGGGTCTCCTCTGGGCTCAAGGCTTCCTTTTGCAGCTGCAGTGTCAAGCAGCAGGTTAGTCTCAGGCCTTATTCCAGCACCCAGCCCTCCAGTGAGTCCAGACAACGGATATTTTCCACCCTAAACCCCTACACACACACACACACACACACACACTCCTCCTGCAACTCGAGGCTGCAGGCAGCACCCAGCCACAGCCACAGCAAAGAAGGGTTTAACCAAGCCAAGTTTGGCACCCAGCAAGGCCCCAGGAGGCAGCAGCTCCACTGGCTGCCGAAGGCAGTTAGGACACATTTACCTCCTTCACTTCCACCAGCCCAGAGAGAGTCAGAGCTGTGGGCAGCTTGGTTGCTGTCTTCATTCTGCTGTTGTTTGCTGGAAGAACACAAAAAGCAAGAGGTAGGAGGAGGGAAGAACCAAACTAGTGGTCACTGAGGCACCTGGAAGAGGAAGAGCTTTAGAAGGGAGGGTTTAGAAGCCAAAACCCTGTTTCTGCTGCTTCCAGCACTGCAGATGGTGCCCCAGTAACACCAGCAGCAGACACTGTATCTTCTTAGCAAGTGGCTTTACGGTTGCCCACTTCCACCCTGAACCGGGTCCCTGTGCCAGCAAGGGCTGAATCACAGAAACATTCAGGCTGGCAAAGCCCCTCAGGATCACCAAGTCCTGCCCAGAACTCTACTCTGCAAGGGTCACCCTAAACCATATCCCCAGGCACCACACCCAAACAGCTTTTAAACACCTCCAGGGCTGGGGACTCCACCACCTCCCTGGGCAGCACATTCCAGTGCCTGACCACTCTCACTGGGAAAAAATTTCTCCTAATGTTCAGCCTTAACCTGCCCTGCTGCAGCTTGAGGCCATTCTCTCTTGTTCTGTCACTATGAGAAGAGAACCAGCACCAACCTCTCCACAACCTCCTTTCAGGTAGCTGCAGACAGTGATGATGTCTCCCCTCAGCCTCCTCTGTTTCACACTAACCATCCCCAGCTCTTTCAGTCTCTCCTCATCAGGTTTATTCTCCAGGCCCTTCACAGATTCCTTGCCCTCCTCTGCTCTGGCTCCAACATCCTTCTTGTATTGAATACCCAACACTAAACACAACACCCGAGGTGTGGCCTCACCAGAGCAGAGTCCATGGGGACAATCCTCTCCCTGCTCCTGTTGGACACAGCATTCCTGAACCCAGCCAGGATGCCTTTGGCTTTCTGTGCCAACTGGGCACACTGCTGGCTCCTATCCAGCTGCTTGTCCATTACAGCCCCCAGGTCCCTTTCTGCCAGCAGCTTTCCAGCCACACTGCCCCAAGCCTGCAGCATTGCTTGGGGTTGTCATGACCCAAGTGCAGGACCTGGCACTTGTCCCTGTGGAAGCTCATTCCACTAATGCTGGCCATGGATCCAATCTAGCCAAGTCCCTCTGCAGAGCCTCCCTACCCTCCTGCAGATCAACACTGCCACCTAACTTGGTGTTATCTGCATACTCACTGCTGATACACCCTGTGTCTTCCATCAAGATCAGGACAACCATAAGATAGAGAAATAATCTTGGGGTCACCTCCCTGGGTGCTGTTCCAAGGCAGGATGATTTCTGCTTTCCTATTAAAATCCAGCCCAGACACTTCTGCCTTTCCTGGATAGCTACTTCTCAGCTGGCATCTATTGGCTGCTTTTAAAATCACTTAAGAAGCTTCTCAGAAACACAACTTGGAATTGTTTAGGCTGGAAAAGCCCTCTAAGATCATCCAGGCCAACCAGCAACCCAACACCCCCATGGCCATTAAACCATATCCCCGAGTGCCACAGCCACATGGTTCTAGAACACCTCCAGGTTGTGCTGACCTCACCACCTCCCTCAGCATCCTGTGCCAGTGCCTGTCTACTCTTTTAAGTTGTTGCATATGTGTAGCAACTGACCATACCTTGCCCTAGGAGAAGAAGTGTCCACTGAACTTTTAGATGTGGTTTAGGAACTGCACTTTTGATAGAAGAGTGACTGCAAACCCAGCTGACAGCTACCAGCTGAAACACAGGACACAAACCTGTGACTCAGGTCAGTGTCAGGAGAGTGAAGATCACAGAATCACAAAATGGCTCGGGTTGGAAGGGACCTCACAGATCATCTACTCCAACTCCCTACCATGGGCGGGGACACCTCTCAACTAGACTTGGTTGCTCAAGGCCCCATCCAACCCCCAGGGAGGGGACATCCACAACCTCCCTGGGAAGCCTATTCCAGAGTCTTCCCACCCTAGCACCGAAGAACTTCCTCATCTCCAGTCTAACTCTGCTCTGCCTCAGCTTCAAACCATTCCCCCTTGGCCTGTCTCTAGGCACCCTCCTGGATCCCTGAATGTCGCTCAGGGTTCCTGTCCTCTTCGTTTCAGCCCCATCTAAAATGGAAAGGAGGTGGTTTAGTGGTGGTGGCTCAGCAGCAGTGGTGACAGGGTGAACTCTGGGTGAGCAGTTGGACTTGCTGATCTCCAAGGTCTCTTCCAACCTCAACAGCTCTGATTCTGTGATTGATCCTCACCTGACCTGCTCTGCTGCCATCAAAAGCAGGGCTGATGTGGGTTGTCTCACCTGATGCTGTAAGCACAGGTTCCTTCAGGAGGACTCTGCCCCCAGGCTTTAGTATGCGAGCGATTTCTGCCAGCACCTCAGGGCTGTGCTGTGCTGCGCTGCCCGGCACCAGCCCCGAGAGGACCACATCAAAACTGGACTCCCTGTGGGATGCTGTAAAGGAAGGTAAAGGAAGAAGGGTCAGTTTTACACACACAGAACCTGCTTCAGCACTCAATTCCACCTCCCTCCCCTCTGGCAGCAGGAAGTGATGAGAGACAGCAGGAGCTGAGCTATTCCAAACGCTGACTTGCAAACCAGGACACTCACAGCTGGCATTGGGATGGAAGGGACCCTCCAAGGGCATCTGGTCTAATGCCCCTGCAGGCAGCAGGGACACCTCCAGTCAGAGCAGCCTGCCCAGGGACACATCCAGGCTGATCCTGAATGTCTCCAGGGCAGCCTGTGCCAGTCTCTGCCCACCCTCACTGTGCACAACTCCCTCTTAATGCCCAGCCTAATTCTGCCCTGCTCCAGTTTCAAACCATTGCCCTTGGCCTGTTCCCACAGGCCCTTCTGAACAGTCCCTCTCCAGCCTGCCTTCAGGTCCCCTGCAGATCTTGCAACACAGCTCTAAGGTCTCCCTGGAGCCTTCTCTTCTCCAGGCTGCACAGCCCCAACTCTCCCAGCCTGCCCCCACAGCAGAGCTTCTCCAGCCCTTTGATCATCTTGGTGGCCTCCTCTGGACCTGTTCCAGGAGGTCCATGTCACTGGTGAGATGTCAGCTCAGAAACACCCTCAGCCTTTAAAGACAACTACAGCTTATTCTCACACTGGCACAGCTGGTTGACATTCTCCACAGAGACACTGCCAGCAGCTCCCACCAGAGCCCGGATTTTATCCACCAAGTCCTTCAGAGCCTCCACTGGTGAGGAGCTGTCCCAGACGATGGCCACACGCTGCCCTGCTGTGATGCCATACTCGCCCATTGCCACAGCAGCAGCAAACCTGCAGAGGCACAGAGAGAGGAGGAGAAAGGGTGAGAGAGCCAAATGCAGCAGGAACTTCTGTGGGCTGTGCCTTAACCAGAGGGCATCGACTTGTCTCAGTAAGTGGGGGTGATCTTCTGGAGATGGGCAGCACAGAGCCAGCACGGGCTGAGCATTACCATGACATTAAGAATCAGAACCACAGAACTGTTGGGGTTGGAAGAGCCCTTGGAGATCACTGAGCCCCAACCACCTACCCAGAGCTCATAGTGTCACCACTGCTGCTGAGCCACCACCACCAAACCACCTCTCTGAGCACCACATCCAAGCAGCAACACCTCCAGGGGTGGGGACTCCACCGCCTCCCTGGGCAGCCTGGGCCAGGGCGAGAAACATTTTGTGAAGTTTTTCCTCAACTCCAACCTGAACCTCCACAGCACAATTTCAGGTCAGTTCATCTCCTCCTGTAACCTGCTACTAGGGAGAAGAGTCCAACCCCACTGACTCCTTTCAAGAAGTTGTAGAGGGCAATGAGGTCTCCTTCCAGCTTTCTCTCCTCCAGAATAAACAACCTCAGTTCCCCCAGCTGCTCCTCACAGGACTTATGTTTAAAGCCCTTCCCACCTTTGTTGCCCTTCTTCTGACTTGCTCCAGCCCCTCCATGGCCTTCTTGGAGCGAGTGGCCCAAAACAGAACCCAGCACCCGAGGCATGACCTCACCAGCACCCAGCAGAGGGACACCATCACTTCCCTGCTCCTGCTGGCCATAGCTTTGCTGATCCAGGCCAGGCTGCTGGTGCCCTTCTAGGCCACCTGGGCACACTGATGGTTCTTCTTCAGCTGCTGCCAACCAGCACCCCCAGGTCCTCCTCTGCTGGGTGGTTTCCAGCCACTCTGCTCCAAGCCTGTAGCACTGTCTGGGTGTGTTTTGACCCAAAAGCAGGACCCAGCACTTAGTCTTGTTGGATCTCATGCAACTGATTTGGCCCCTCCATCAGCCACCCAGCTTGGGATCATCTGCAAACTTCCTGAGGCTGCACTCAATTCCCTCATCCAGATCATTGATAAAGCTATTAAAGAGAACTGCCCGCAGCACTTTTGGCATTCCCAGCACAAGAAGTTCCTTTGCAGCCTTCCTGCAGGATTCCTTCAGCTATTGGAAGGCAGCTCTAAGTCCCCACAGAGTCTCCTCTCCAGGCTGAACACCCCCAATCACTCCAATGCCCCTGCCATGCCCAAGGATGACTCTCAACTCAACTTGGTTGCTCAAGACCTCATCCAGCCTGGCCTTGAACAATTCCAGGCAGGAGGCGGCCACAACCACCTTGGGCAGCCTGTTCCAGTATCAGCAACCTCACAGTGAAGAACTCCTTCCTCAGCTCCACTCTAACCCTGCTCTGCCTCAGCTCCAAACCATTCCCCCCTGGCCTCGCTCTAGACACCCTCAGCAAAAGTCTCTCTGCAGCCTTCCTGGAGGATCCCTTCAGGCACTGGCAGGCAACTCTAAGGTCCCCCTGGAGCCTTCTCCTCTCCAGGCTGCACACCCCCAGCTCCCTCAGCCTGTGCTCACAGCAGAGCTGCTCCAGCCTTGGGATCACCTTTGTAGCCTCCTCTGGCCTCACTCCAGCAGCTCTGTGTCCTCCTTGTGCTGGGGACAGCAGAGCTGGAGGTGAGGTCTGAAGAGAGCAGAGTCAGGGGGCAGAATCCCCTTACTTGAGCTCCAGCTCCAGACTGCCAGGACCCGGCTCTCTCCACCAGCAGAGGGCTTAGCTTGTACCACACCAGCAGCATCCCTGCCGCGCCAGGGAGGAGGCTCCGTGGCTGGATCCATGCTGGGCTTGGGGAGAGGGCGGGGTAGGGGCCTTATCTTTCCTTCACACGCTTCTGACAGTCCTTGAGGAGCAGTACTGCCCAAAACAGGGCGAGGAGGGGGCCTGAGGCACTACTGCAGAGCCACAGTGCACAGCGCGGAAGCCTCCTGAGCACTCCTCGCCTTGTGGTGTGCAGCAGGCAGCTTCCAGCGGCCTAGACAAGACCCCGGCCCGAGGGCAACAACTGCCCCGGCCCCGTGGCTGCTGCTGATCCCAAACACAACCCTCAGCCCTCGAACCACCCAGCCGGGAACGGCTCAGAGGGACAAGGAGGCAGACACAGGGAGGAATTTCACACCCGCCCAGGAGATCAGGCCCTGAGAAGACCATTTGAAGGGCCAAGAAGGGAATATGGCCTAGGCAGGACGCGGCCTTCGCCCCGCTGTCTGCCCTCCGCTCCTCTCTCTACCCCTCGCCCTTCTGCTTGCCCTCGCCTCCGTTCTCTGCCTCTCGCCCCGCTGCCTGCCTTTGGCTTCGATCCGGGCCCGCTGGCTCAAGTCGTTACCCCTCGCCCACCCTCGGCTCCGATCCCTGCCCTCGGCTCCGACCCCTGCCCCCCACTCCCTACCTGCTGTCGGTTCCAGTCTCCGCCCTTCGACCCCTGCCCGTCCGTCGGCTCCGGTCCTTGCCCCTTGCCCCTTGCCCCTCGCCCCCTTGCCTGCCCTCAGGTCCAGGTGGGGCACGGCTCTAGCTCCACTCACCTCCTGCCGCGCTCCGCTCCGCTCCGCTCTCCCCGTCCCGGTCTGACGCCGTCACCACAAGTCCCGCCCCCGGAGACGTCATCGCCCTCTGCCCGCTTCCAAGATGGCGGCGGCGGCAGCGGGCAGCCTGCGGCGGGCGGGCTGGCGGCTGTGGCGAGGCCGAGCGGGTGAGGAGGGCGGGGTGGGGGGCGCGCCTGGACCGGGATGGAAGCGCGCTCGTGCTCCTGCCGCTGCCCGCGTGCGTGCCGAAAGCGCTGCGGGCGGGGCCGGGACGGGCGGGGGAAGGTGACGTGAAGGGCAGAGGCAGAGCGCCGCCAGGGGGCGCCGTGGGGCCGGTTCCAGGCTCAGGCCTGGGCGTGGTTCCAGAGCGTGAAGCCGGGTCGAGGCCTGGCTGCCCGCAGCGCACATGGGCCCCCGGTGGCCTGGGAGGTCTGAGTGGCACAGCCTGGCCTGTGAGGGCCTCTTTGTAGAGCACAGCGCTGGGAGCAGTGTGAGGAGACCCCCTCCAGTGTGCTTGGTATCTGCCTGGCCCCTCACACCTCCCTGGCAGCGTGCAAGGGAACACGAAGAGGAGGGTGAGGGCTTGAGGAGAGGTGGGTTTGAGGGGATGGTTTGGTGGTGTGTGTTTTTTAAGTGTGGGCCATACCAGCCAAGCCTATTAAACCAAAACAAAATCCCGCTGAGTTAAGTGAGAGATTCTTGCAAAGTGGCTGTGGCCAAGAGCTGGGTTGCCCTTGAGAAACCCACATCTGCTAACACAGCTCACTCTCCAGCCTGTTACTCACCTCTTGCGCCCAGCTCAGGGCTTGGCACCTTTCTTCTAACTCTCCTCCCTCCTCAGGGACCAGAAAAGGAGAGGGCTATGGGATGGGGCGGGGGGTGGCTACAGCACATGTTTGTTCCCAGTCCAGGATTGGGAAGGTCCTTTCTGTTTGCAGTATGTGCCACCTGCCTGCTTCTTCCCCTGACAAAATACTGCCTCTTTATTTTCAGAGTGCATGTGAACCCAGCTGAGAGGAGCACTTCTTGGAAGTGCAAAACCAGCCTGGCTCTGCACATGTCTTGTTCTTTTCAGCTGTGTTTACTGCAGCCCTCTCCTTCACCTTTCTTTTCTGTGCTTCCTCTCCTGGGAAGGAGGTGTCTGACTCTTGGTTTCCCTTGCAGTGGTCAACTGGCAGCTCTGCCCACCACAGCGTGCTATCCAGGCCTCAGCTGTGCTGAGGAGAGTCTCTGATGAGCAGAAGAAGGAGCCTACTGTGTCTTCCTCTCAGTTTGATTTGCATCCAAATGATTACCAGCCTGAACAGGAACCTCAGGGCCCTCACCCCAGGTAACTCAGTAGGTGTTTCTAGTGCTGCCCTGCTGGAGTGAGGCTGAGAGGCTTTGCTTTCCCTGAACTCACACCTGAAACTTGGGACGCAACAAAATTCGGAGTTAGTGGAGCCCCAGACTTCTGGCTTGCTCTGGCAGTGCAAATTCCACTGTCCACCATGGAGACAGGATGGGACTTACTTTCAAGAGGGAACCTTTGTGCTCTGCAAGGCACAGACCTTCACTTCTGGATTTTTGTGTCCATCCACACCATACGTAGGCAATAAATTGTCCGCAAGCCTGTAACTACAAAACACCCCTTAGAAATTCTTATAGGTTAGCTTTGATTTTTATTAAAGGAATGGGAATCTGAGAGCTGGCTGGTCTCCAGGATTGAGTCCTCTCTCATTTTTTTCCCCTTCTCCTTTCATGGCAAAGGTTCCTTTTAGAATCCTTTCTCCTGAAAGGGAAGGAAGGAGAAGTTTTTACTGAGCAGCTCTCTGGGTGTGGCAGCAAGTTGAGTGGCAGAGTCCAGGTTGCTGGTGGCTGATGGTGACCTTCCCTTCACTGTAACAATAACCTTCTCATAGTTACACTGGCCAGGGGGGCCAGGAGTCTGAGGACTATGAGAGCGAGGAGCAGCTGCAGCATCGAATCCTTACAGCAGCGCTGGACTTTGTGCCTGAACATGGCTGGAGTGCAGAAGCCATTGCAGAGGGAGCCAAGGTATGTGGGGAGAGAAGCAAGGAACCAGTGGAAAAACTGGATGGAGCTGAAGTCAAAGACAGCCAGGCCTGCATGCTTCCCCCACATACTCTTGAGTGATGCACCCTAGGCAGGAATGTGTCCAGGTTAGCCCCGTCAGAGTGAAGCTGAGGAAAATGTGCACAGGAAGCACTTTTGAGTGCAGTCAAAGAAACATTGAGGCTGGAAAAGACCTCTAAGATCGTCAAGTGAAGCCTATAACCTAACACCACCACATCAGCTAAGCCATGCCACCAAGTGCCACATCCAATCTGTCCTTAAAGACATCCAGGGATGGTGACTCCACCACCTCCCTGGGCAGCCCGTTCCAGTGCCTAATCACTGTTTTTGTGAGGAAGTGCTTCCTAATATCCAACTAAACCTCCCCTTTGGACCACGCCCTCTTTGTGTTGCTTTGCTTACATTAATACACTTCCATCCGTGAAATGCATCCTGGCTCCTGCTGAGCGGTGTCTGAGCTGCTCTATGCTTCTCCCCTCCCTGCAGACCCTGGGTCTCTCAGTAGCTGCTGCGGGGATGTTTCACAGCGATGGGAGCGAGCTGGTCCTGCACTTCGTGTCTCAGTGCAACACCAAACTCTGTGAGTTGCTGAAGCAGGAACAAAAAAAAGTGCAGCTGGGTGAAGAAGAGTGAGTATTGGGTCTGAAAAGACATCTTCCTTGGTAGGCTTTGGGGACTGGATAGACAAGAGGCCGCTGGGGACACAGATACTTGAAGTAAAAAGTGTCATTTGCCTGAATAAAATGACCTTGCCGGGTACAGAGCTGGACCAGAAGCCCCAAAGGTGACATAATTAACCCAGCTGAGGCAGGCAAGAGATGGATCTTGCAAGTTCAACTTGAGTTTAGCTTGGATGTTCTTCATATCATCCAGTCAGAGAATGACAGGGGTTGGAAGGGACCTCTGGAGATCACTGAGTCCAGCTCTTCTGCCTAAGCAGCACTGCCTAGGGCAGGTCACGCAGAGACACATCCAGATTGCCCCTGAAGGTCTCTAGAGAAGGAAACTGCATAACCTCTCTGGGCAGCCTGCTCCAGGCCTCTGGCACCTTTAGTTTTCCCTCATGTTGAGATGGAACTTGCTGTGTTGTCGTGCCCGTTGCCCCTTGTCCTGTCACACCATTGTAGCTTTGTGTGTGTTTGTAGCTTTGTTTGTAGTTTATGTAGTTTTCTATTATTTGTTTGCAGTTTTTATAGTTTTGCATTATTTGCAGTTTTGCATTGATTGCAGTTTTGCATTTTGTTTGTAGTTCTGCATTGTTTGTTTGTTTGCAGTTTCCCATTCTTTGTTTGCAGTTTTGCATTGTTTGCAGTTCTGCATTGTTTGCTTGCAGTTCTGCGTTGCTTGCTTGCAGTTCTGCATTGTTTGCTTGCAGTTCTGCATTGTTTGTAGTTCTGCATTGTTTGCTTGCAGTTCTGCATTGTTTGTAGTTCTGCATTGTTTGCTTGCAGTTCTGCATTGTTTGTTTGCAGTTCTGCATTGTTTGTTTGCAGTTCTGCGTTGTTTGGTTGCAGTTCTGCATTGCTTGCAGTTCTGCGTTGTTTGGTTGCAGTTCTGCGTTGTTTGCTTGCAGTTCTGCATTGTTTGCTTGCAGTTCTGCATTGTTTGCTTGCAGTTCTGCATTGTTTGCAGTTCTGCATTGTTTGCAGTTCTGCATTTTTGTTCGTTTGCAGTTCTGCATTGTTTGTTTGCAGCTCTGCATTTTTGTTTGTTTGCAGTTCTGCATTGTTTGTTTGCAGTTCTGCATTGTTTGTTTGCAGTTCTGCATTGTTTGTTTGTTTGCAGTTCTGCATTGTTTGTTTGCTGGTCTGCTTTGCTTGT
>VWZE01023390.1:84883-97808 GCA_013396675.1 Eubucco bourcierii
GGTTGAGGCCCCATCCCTGGAGACATTCAGGATAAGCCTTGATGTGTCCTCGGGCAGCCTGCTCTGGTTGCAGGTGTCCTGCTGCTTGCAGGAAGGCTGAACAAGATGCCCTTGGAGGGCCCCTCCAAGCCTGGGTAAACCCTGTACCCAGGTGCCATGGCCACAGGTTTCTTGAACACCTCCAGGCATGGGGACTCCACCATCTCCCTGGGCAGCCTGTGCCAATCCCTGACCACACTTGCATCAAAGAAGTTTTTTTCTCCTCTCCAACCTAAGCCTCCCCTGGCACAATTCCAAGCCATTCCCTCTCCTGTCACCTGAGACTAGGCAGAAGAGCCAGACCCCACCTGACTGCAACCTCCTTTCAGGACGCTGTAGAGAGCAATGTCATTTAGAGCTAGGCGTGTAACCAGCAGGGCTGAGGTCTAGAGCCGGACGTGTAACCATCGGGGCCGAGCTCTAGAGCCGGACGTGTAACCAGCGGGGCCGAGCTCTAGAGCCGGACGTGTAACCAGCGGGGCCGAGCTCTGGAGCTGGACGTGTAACCAGCAGGGCTGGGCAGAGTCTATCGTGGCCCAGGGAGCGCAGCCTCTTCCCCGGGCACACCCCTCTTTAACGCCCTTCTCCCTCTGTCCCGCAGCTCCGAAACCTGGCGGGGCTGAACCAGCGCCGGTGAGGACGGCGCGGACGGCGCGGACGGCGCGGACGGCGCGGACGGCGCGGACGGCGCGGAGCGAGAGCAGGCCGTGCCCGCCTCTTCCCCGGCACCAATAAAGCCGCACTCCAGCCTCGCACGGACTCTTTTTGGTGGCACACGGGTGGCGGATGGGGCGGGGCGGGGCGGGGACGCGCCGGGCGGGGCGGGGCCTCCAGGAAGCGCTTTCGGGAGGCGGCGGCGGCCGCCATCATGCCGTATGCCAACCAGCCCACGGTGCGCATCACCGAGCTGACGGACGAGAACGTGAAATTCATCATCGAGAACACGGACCTGGCGTGAGCACCGCAGCGGGGACTGGGAAGGGGCCGCGGAACGTAGCAAGCCGCGCTCCACCCCGGGGGTGGTCCCAACGGGCTCTGGCTCCCGGTGCAACTGGCCGGGGATATCTCCACCTCGGGTAGCAGCTATTTCGATGGCGGGACAGCCCCGGTGCCGGTCCGGTCAGGGCTTCTGTAGTCAGCCACGGGCCTCAGTCGCGGGCAGGCGGGTGCGTCGCGAAGCTCCCCGTTCAGTCCCGGCTAAACGCGGCTCTTTCCCTCCCTCAGGGTGGCAAATTCCATTCGAAGAGTGTTCATCGCAGAAGTGCCCATCATAGGTACTCCAGGCGCTTACCTCGGGTCACGGTCCCCAGGGCAGCTGTCTCTGTGTGCTCATCACTTCCCTCTACGTCTGGGGAGGTTCTGCTCCTCTGGTCTGTCCTCCTCAGACCACACCTGCAATACTGTGTCCAGTTCTGGGCTACCAGTTCGAAAGAGACAGGGAACTACTGGAGAGAGTCCAACAGAGAGTTATAAGGGTGATGAGGGGCCTGGAACATCTCTGCTGTGAGGAAAGGCTGAGACCTCTGGGGCCCTTTAATCCGGAGAGGAGAGGGCTGAGAGGGGATCTGATCAGTGTCTATAAATATCTGAGGGGTGGGTGCCCAGTAACAGGACAAGGAACAACAGGTATGAGCTGAAACCCAGGAAGTTCCACTTCAATATGAGGAGCAAATTGTTTGGTGTGAGGGTGCTGGAGGCCTGGAGCAGGCTTCCCAGAGAGGTTGTGGAGTCTTCTGCTCTGGAGGCTTTCAAAACCCACCCTGGATGTATTCCTGTGTGACCTGGCCTCGTTACGCCTGCTCTGGGAGAGCTCCAGAGGTCCCTTCCAACCTCTAACATTCAGTCATTCTATGATTCCCCCTCTGTCTCCAAGCTGCCTTCTGCTCACCTCATCCATTTCCAGCCTGTCCTGTGTATTGCCAGGTCTTGTCTCAGCTTCACCCTAGTCTCCATGATGTTTTCTGTTCTTTCCTGAGCTGCTTCACTTTCTCTTACTGAAGTTTTTCTCAGCTTGTGACATTTTCCTCTCTGCAGCCATCGACTGGGTTCAGATAGATGCCAACTCCTCTGTGCTCCATGATGAATTCATTGCACACAGGCTGGGTGAGTTCCAGGACCTGGAGGTGCTGCTTGACAGCAGCTGATGGTGAGCTAGCAGTGTGCTCAGGTGGCCAAGAAGGCCAGTGGTATCCTGGCCTGAATCAGCAATGGTGTGGCCAGCCGCAGACTGGGGAAGTGATGATGCCCCTGTAGTGGGCACTGGTGAGGCCACACTTTGAGTGCCATGTCCAGTTTTGGGCACTGCAGTGTGAGGACATGGAGGTGCTGGAACATGTCCAGAGAAGGGCAGCAAAGCTGATGAGGGGTTTGCAGAGCAGGTCTGAAGGAACTGTAATTGCTTAGCTTGAAGAGGAGGAGGCTGAGAGGAGACCTCCTTGCTCTCTACAGCTCCCTGAAAGGAAGTCAGAGCAAGGTTGGTGTTGGCCTCTTCTCCCAAGTGACTAAGAACAGTACAAAAGGGAATGGCCTGATAATGTGCCAGAGGAAGTTTAATTTGGAGATTAGGAAAAATTTCTTTCCTGCAGGTGTGATCAGGCATTGGAAAAGGCTGCCCAGGGAGGTGCTGGGAGTCCCCATCTCTGGAGGTGTTCCAAGAAAATGAGCAGATGTAGCACTTGGGGACACAGCCCAGTGGTTATGGAGGTATTGGGGGGAAGATTGGCCTTGATTTTAAAGATCTTTTCCAGCCTTCATGATTCTCTTTGCCAGGAGGCTGCCCCGACAGCAGGAGGCTCAGTGCTGCTCTGGCCTCACTCCTATGTCTCTCTCATTTCCTTCTTCCTACAGGTCTCATCCCACTCACCAGCGACGACATTGTGGATAAGATGCAGTACTCCAGAGTGAGTTCTGGCTGCTTGTGGTGGTGCTGTGGGGTGCCTGATCTTGGGAGGAAGTGCTGCTGGTAGGAGGCTTGATGTGAAAACCTTACCTTGTATGTGTGTGTGCCCCAGGACTGCACCTGTGACGAGTTCTGCCCAGAGTGCTCGGTGGAGTTCACCCTGGACGTGCGCTGCAACGAGGACCAGACACGGCACGTCACGTCCCGTGACCTCATCTCCAACAACCCCCGCGTCATCCCGGTCAGTGCCAGCCCTCTGCTCCCCAGCAAGCCCCCTCCCCCTGCTCCTCTTGAGGCCAGGGAGGGGTCAGCACCTGGGATATCACAGAGTCTCTGAGTTATTCTAGTTGGAAAAGCCCCTCGGGATCATTGTGGTGGATTAGGAACTATTCCTTCCCACTACTTGAAATTTCCCAAACTAACTCAAGACAGTTTGGAAGTAAGGTGAAGCTGTATTTATGCGTGACAAAATATACAAGCATGTATACACAAGTATTTTCAATTATATACAAGTTAGAAATGATACAGAAATCCAAATTCCCTCCCAGACAAAGAAAACTACCCAGAAGGGCTCAAAGTTAACTCTCCTCTCTGTTTCCTTCCCCCTCTATCCCAGACACACAAACATGAGCAAAGCAAAGCTTTATGCCTTAGCTTCTGAGATTAGAGGTGACATACCAAAGCAGACTGGGGTTAATAGGAAACAATTAGATCTAATGACACAGACCAGACAGAGAAATGGACAGGGCAATGTCCCAGGACAAAGTGAAGAGAACATTGTTTTATGTTTTGACTTTTTATCTCTCTCAGAAAACCAATGAATAGTAGAGACTTNTCAAACCAGCACAGTCATCAAGTCCAACCCATATCCCTACTCTACAAGGCTGACCCTAAACCATAACCCCAAGCACCACATCCAAATGGCTTTTAAACACACCCAGGGTTGGTGACTCCACTGCCTCCCTGGGCAGCACATTCCAGTGCCTGACCACTCTTGCTGGATGTTTCCTAATGCCCAGTCTAAACCCATCCAGTGGCAGCTTGAGGCCATCCCCTCTTGTACTATCACTAATTACCTGTGAGAAGAGACCAGCACCAACCTCTCCACAACCTCCTTTCAGGTAGTTGTAGACAGCCATGAAATGTCCCCTCAGCTTCCTCCTTTTCACACTAAGCGTCCCCAGCCCTTCAGTCTCCTCGTCAGATTTATTCTCCAAATCCTTCCCCAGCTTCCTTGCCCTCCTCTGCACTGGCTCCAGCATCCTCCACATCACTCTTGTAATGAGGTGTCCAAAACTGAATGCAAAATGAGACCTTCAAGCACATTTCACATTGCCTGAGGCCTCACTCACACTGCAGTGGTCTCCCAGAGCAGGAATATCTGCAGAAATGGCAGCATGGGCCAGTGGCCTCCTCTCTATTTTTTTTTTTTTTTTTTTTTTCCCTGTTGTTCTTCCCTTGCTACTTGATGATGTGTCAGAGCAGTATGGTCTTGTTAAAGCCTCATCCTGGACCCTTCATCTGAAACTTGGTCTCACTCAGATGAGTGAGAGACGTCTAAGTAAGACCTCAGCCTGATCTAGTTGAGGACATCCCTGCTGACTGGGAGGATTGAAGTAAATGACCTTTGCAGGTCCCTTCCAATTCAGCCCGTTCCATGATTCTGTGAAACTCTTGGGAGGATTTGGTGGTGTCCTTCCACTGCAGCCTCAAACACTTGTGCCCTGCTGCTATGATGTTGCCTTTTCCTGCAGCTGGGGCTTGGGCAGAGTTGGCCTTTTCAAAGGCTCTGAGGTTTGCTGGTTCTTGCCTTTCACCACAGCAAGGAGTGAGGAATCCAGGCCAGGCCACTGCTGCCAAGCAGCTCTTGCCTTAGTTGCCCTGGGGAGGGTGGGTGGAGCCAAAGCAGAAAGAGTGCAAAAGGGCTTCACGGGGAGTGTGTTTTAAAGTGCTACTGAGGCCACATCTGGTTGTCAGCACCACGTGGAGGGTGTTTCTGGTGGCTGGTGGCAGTGTCTGCCTGGGTAAAGCCTAGCTGTGGGCTGCTGTCCTTGCTCAGCTCAGCTGAGGTGCTGTGGGTGCTCCCTGTCGCCTGCCAGCAGTCATGGGGGTGACTCTGGGCTGTCCCAGAACCACACAGTGACACCGGGCTGGAGGACTCTCAGTGCTGTGGGAGTGAGCAGTGAACTATGCCCTGCCTAGCTGCAGTTACCTCAGCATCCTTTAAACAGAGTGGCCCCCTCCCTGGAGGTGTTCAAAGCCAGATTGGGTGAGGCCTTGAGTAACCTGAGCTAGGGGAAGGTGTCCCTGCCCATGGCAGGGGAGTTGGAACTGGGTGATCTTTAAAGTCCCTTCCAACCTAAACCACTCTATGAATCTATGACATAAAGTTACACTCAGGAGTGGCTCTCTGTAGTCCCTTTGTTTTTGTAGGCAGCTGAAAAGCTGAGATGAGCATAATGCTTCTGTTCTTCTGCAGGTAACATCTCGGAGCAGAGACAACGACCCCAATGACTATGTGGAGCAGGATGGTAGGTGGAGATTGACTGGCACTAGAAGCCCAGATACTAGAGAGAAATTACAATGAGGCTGGAGAACAGGTTGCCCAGGGAGGTTGTGGCTGCCCTCTCCCTGGAGGTGCTCAAGGCCAGGTTGGATGAGGCCTTGAGCAACCTGTGCTGATGGGAGGTTGGAAGAGACCTCCAAAAGTACAGCCCTCCATCAAGTACAATCCCCTTGCACTCAGCAGGGACGTCCTCCACTAGATCAGGTTGCCCAAAGCCTTGTCCAGCCTCACCTTGATGGGCCCTCAACCACCTCCCTGGGCAACCTGCTGCAGTGTTCCAGCAGCCTCCTGGTGCAGAACTTGTTCTTCATATCTGATCTCAATCTGTTCTGCTCTAGTTTGCAGTCATTGCCTCTGGTTCTGTCCCTGAAGGCTTTTGGAAACAGTCTCTCTGCAGCCTTCTTGTAGCCTGCTTCAGCTGCTGGAATGCAGCTCTAAAGTCTCCCTGGAGCCTTCTCCTCTCCAGGCTGGACAGACCCAACTCTCCCAGCCTGTACCCATAGCAGAGCTTCTCCAGCCCTCTGATCATCTTGGTGGCTTCCTCTGGACTTAGTCCATCAGGTCCACATCTCTTTTGTGCTGGGGGCCCCCATAGCTCCCCCTAGCAGGGCAAGGGAGGGGATTCTTCCCCTGTACTCTGCTCTCCTGAGACCCCACTTGGAGTCTTGTGTATAGTTCTAGAACCTCCAACACAAGAAGGACATGAAACTGTTGGAGTGAGTCCAGAGGAGGCCACAGAGATGCTCAGAGGGCTGCAGCAGCTCTGCTATGAGGACAGATTTGAGAAAGTTGGGGCTCTTCAGCCTGGAGAAGAGAAGGCTTTGAGGAAACCTTGTGGCCTTCCAGGAGGCCTACAGGAAGGCCCAGGAGGGACTATTTACAAGGTCTTGTAATGACAGGATGGGGAGTAATGGGTTTAAACTGTCAGAGGAGAGATTTAAACTGGATGTTAGGGAGTTCTTTACAGTGAGGGTGGGGAAAGACTGGCACAGGTTGCCCAGGGAGGTTTGGATCACAGATTGTGATCAAAGATCTGTGATTCTGTGACCCACAAGCTCCCTGGAGGTGTTCCAGGCCAGGCAGGATGATTCCTTAAGCACCCTGTGCTGGTAGGAGGTGTCCCTGCCTGTGGCAGGGGGTTGGAACTGAATGAGCTTTGAGGTCCCTTCCAACCTAAACCATTCTGTGGTAGCTGGCCCCAGCACTGCAGGTGAGGGTCTCAGCAGAGCAGAGTCTCCTCCAGCTGCCTGTGCTTGCCCGCAGACATCCTCATCGTGAAGCTGCGGAAGGGGCAGGAGCTGAGGCTCCGAGCCTATGCCAAGAAGGGCTTCGGCAAGGAGCATGCCAAGTGGAACCCCACGGCCGGCGTGGCCTTCGAGTACGACCCGGACAACGCCCTGAGGCACACCGTGTACCCCAAGCCAGAGGAGTGGTATGGCCTCATCTCTCTCTGAGGGCACTACAGGAGGTTTTCCAGCAGGCACCTGGACTGCTGGACTGGTTGGTGGCCACCTCTCGGCCTCCCCCCAAAGCCCTGTCACTGCTGCTTTGCTTTGTGGTCTTTGCCACTGCTTACCTCCGTTGTTTCTTCCCTGCCTGAGTGGAGTCAGGGGGCAGGAGGAGAGGAAATGGCCTGGAGATGTGCCAGGGAAGGGTTAATTGGAGAGCAGGAACAGTTTCTTTGCTTCAGGAGTTCCCAGGTATTGAAACAGGCTGGTTTGGGTTGGAAGTGACCTCCAAAGGGCATGCAGTCCAAGCCCTCTGCACTCAGCAGGGATGTCCTCCACTAGATCAGGTTGCCCAGAGCCCTATCCAGCCTCACCTTGAATATTTCCAGGGATGGGACCTCAACCTCCTCCCTGGGCAACCTGTTGCAGTGTTCCATCCAGCAGCCTCTTGATGCAGAACTTGTTCCTCACATCCAATCTCAGTCTGCAGTGCTCTCATTTCAAACCATTGCCTCTGGTCCTGTCCCTGCAGGCCATTGGGAACAGTCCCTCTGCAGCCTGCTTGTAGCCCCTTCAGACACTGGAAGGCAGCTCTGAGGTCCCCCTGGAGCCTTCTCTTCTCCAGGCTTCACACCCCCAGCTCCCTCAGCCTGTCCTCGTAGCAGAGCTGTTCCAGCCCCCTGAGCATATTTGTGGTAGTGATGGATTTAGAGCAGTGGAGATGCTGAACATCAGGACAGGGCTCACTGATGCAGCCGTGGGGAGACACTGGCACAGGTTGCCCAGGGAGGTCATGGATACCCGCTTCCTGAAGGTGTTCAAGGCCAGTTTGGATGAGGCCTTAAGCAACCTGTGCTGGTGGAAAGTGTCCCTGCCCATGACGTGGGGGTTGGAACTGGATGAGCTTTTAAGGTCCTTCCAACCCAACCCATTCTGTGAATCTATGATCCCCATCCCTTTGCTGTTAAGGACCTGCCAGATTGTGCCAGTGTGAGTGGTTGGAGCCACAATACCCTGCAGAGGGCTCAGCCAGGTTGGGCAGAGTGGAGCTGATCCTCTTCCTCCTGCACTGCTGGGTGACTCTGCTAGAAATTGGCTTTTTTTATTGTTTGTTTTTTTTTTTTTCCCTTGTGACTCCATGTCTGATGTCTGCTCTTGTGCCTGCTGGGCCTCAGTGCCTGGTGCTGCAGCAGGCCTGGGTGCAGCTCTGTGCTGCCCTTCCCTGCTCTTTGTATGCAGGCCCAAGAGTGAGTACTCGGAGATCGACGAGGAGGATGCACAGGCTCCCTATGACCCCAATGGGAAGCCAGAGAGGTAGGAAGCTGATGGTGCTACTGCAGCTGGAAAATCGTGTGGGGGAGGGGGTACTGACTGGGTGCATCCCATCAGCTTCCCAGCCATAGAATTAGAGAATGGAAGGGGTGGGAAGCGTCCTCCTGAGATCATCTAGTCCAACCTCCCTGGCGTTGGCTGTGGCCTTGCTGGGAGAGGAATGATGCTGATGGTGTCCAGCCATGGGAATGGTCAGGGAAGTGGCAGCTCTCTGCCCTGTGAGGACAGGCTGAGGGAGCTGGAGGGTGTTCAGCCTTGAGAAGGCTCAGGGCAGGCCTTGCCACCATGGATGGTGGCTTCCAGTAGGATGGAGACTCCCTTTTGTACAAGGAGCCCTGTGGAGCAGACAAGGGGTGCTGGGGGATGAGTTCCTGCTGGGGACGTTCCCATTGGGCTCCAGAAGGAAATGTTTCCCCCTGTACACAGCCAGACACTGGAACAGTCTCCCAGGGGAAGGCAGTGGATGCCCCATGCTGGGTACTATTCAGACCCAGCTTTGCCATGGGCCTGGGCCAGCTCATTTCAGCTCCACCAAAGGTTGACCCAAGGTAGTCCTTGGGGTCCCTTCTGACCTGACACTCTGCAGTTCTGTGGATGGGCGATTCTCCAGCAGTCAGGATGGTCTGGGAGTGCTCTAGTGGGTGCTCTGTAGGGTTGCAGAGCAGATGGTGACTCCCCCCCCTTGGCCTTGTGACCTCAGGTTTTACTACAACGTGGAGTCTTGCGGCTCCCTGCGCCCAGAGACCATTGTCCTCTCCGCGCTCTCCGGCCTGAAGAAGAAGCTCAGTGACCTCCAGACCCAGCTGAGCCACGAGATACAGAGTGACGTCCTCACCATCAACTGAGGTGGCCTTTTGTCACAGTGCTGAGCTGTGAGTGTTGCAGAAGCCCAGCAGTGCTCTGGGAAAGCAGCTTTTGCCTCTCCCCATCTTCCTCTGCCTGTCCAGGTGGTACTGGCTCCTGCCCAGGGAAAACCACCACAATGTGTAGAGGGTGAAGCAAGAAGGGTTCTGGGTGAGCATCTTCATTGTCTCTGAGTGATCCCAGAGCCCTGGATTCTGGCCCATTTTGGGTAGGGGAGTGTGTTCCTCACTTGCACAACCCCACCTGATTTGCCATGGTTGTTCTTAACTATGCTGAATAAAACCTTTACCCCTCCCACCCCTGCTCTTCTGTCATCCCTGAAAGCTCCTCCAGGGCTGCAGGAGGAGATGTGACATCGTTTGCTTCTCTCCAGTAGACATGAACTCAATGAGCTCTGCTTTGGAGGAAGCACAGCTCTCTCTCCTTCTGGTTGCAGCTCTTGCCATGATAACCTAAGGAGAGCCCCTTCCAGCCTGTCACACACCCATCCAGTGCTGTGCTCCGAGCAGACATTTGAAGCTGGGGACGCTGCAGGGTTGCCAACATGGGCCCAGCCAGGCTTAGCTGTGTTTAAAGACTCCTTTTAGAGCAGGCTCTACCTGTGCCCTTGTATGATCTTTTATGTTAGGAGCTGGGAGAGCAGGGAGCCTGTCATTAGTAACCCTAGCTGGCAGCTTCCACTGTGCCCGTAGACAAAGGCTGGGCCAGGAGCCTGATGCAGGTCACAGAGGCATAGAATTGTTTGGGTTGGAAAAGCCTTCCAAGATCATCCAGTCTGACCTGCAACCCAACCCCTCCATGGGCATCAAACCCTGGCCCCAGGTGCCATGGACACACCTTTCTGGAACACCTCCAGGCATGAGGACTCCACCACCTCCCTGGGCAGCCTGTGCCAATCCCTGACCACTCTTGCAGCAAAGGAATTTTTCCTCCTCTTCAAACTAAGCCTCTCCTGGCACAGTTTCACCTGAGCCTAGGGAGCAGAGCCCAACCCCACCTCACTGCAGCCTCCTCTTAGGGAGCTGTAAAGAGCAATGAGGTGTCCCTCAGCCTCCTCCACACTAACTACCCCCAGCTCCCTCAGCTGCTCCTCCACAACCCTATTCTCCAGACCCTTCCCCTGGACCCTCTTCAACCCCTCACTGTCCTTAGAGTGAGAGGCCCAAACCTCACTCCAGGATTCAAGGTGTGGCCTCACCAGTGCCCAGTCCAAGGGGACAATCACTTCCCTGAGGTGGTCCCAGACCATGGCCACTGGCAGCAGAAGGGCTGCAGCCTGCTGGCCTTGCCCAGGTCACCCTTCCTCCTCCTATCTGGCAGTGCCCGGCAGGACTTGGGAGGAGCTTCTCTGTGTTGCTTCCCTGTGGAAATCTGCTGCTTCTTCCTTCCCTTGGTGGCTGGGAGGGAAGGCAGTGCCTATGTGCCACTGTGCTCAGCCTAGCTTGGGTGTGGGGCCTGGGGGAGCAGGGATGGGTCCCTATGCTGGGGAGAGCAGCCCCAGCCAGCACTGCCACCCCCTCCAGGGAGAAGTCAGTCTGCTGCTTTGGTTTCCTCAACCCTGGCATGGCTCCCAAGGCCTGGCCCTTCAGGGAACTCTGGTGTGGCTGTTTCCCTTTGAGGCTCTTCCAGACAGTCAGGGCATGGACAACCACACTGGCACCATTCTGGGAGAGCTGGGATGCAGAGTGGCTTGAAACTCCTTTGCCTGGGTACTTGCAGCCACCATTGCTCTGGCACAGCCCCGGAGCCACAAGGAGTGACAGTGGGGTGCTGGCATCGTTGCAGTTGGGGTTATTTCAACTCACTCCACCCTTCTCAGGCCATTTTAGGGCTTCACTTGATGTGCCCTGGCTGTGGCTGGAGGCAGAACAAAAAAAGCTGTGAGCCACAGTGGCTGGCAGGAGCTGTAGGAAACCAACACCCCCTCCCCCCATCAGCATTTTTCTTTCTGGCAGGCTTCTCTACCCTGGCTTACACTTCCTTGGGATGGAGCAGACTAACAGGAAGGGGTGGATAAGGTTTGTTTATTCACTCAGCAACTCCTTAAAAAAAAGAAAAACAAAGGGGAGAGGGGTTGGGAAGAAAGAAAGAAAATCCAAACATTTTTTGGTAATAAATGTGATTTTTTTTTTCCCCAGAGGTGTGGAGCCAAGAAAAGAGCAGCTTACACCTCAGTGCTACCAAGGGTGCCAAGGAGCCCCCTCCACACCCCTAGGGCAGCGCCCCTTCTCCATGCCACCCATCCCCTCAGCCACCAGCTACACCAACCCAAGACACTATTTACAGCCCACAGGTTCCCCCCATGTCACAGGATGCTCCTCGACCCCACCCCCCTCCCCAAAAGCATGGACCTGGAGCAGAAAGAAACCCACCAAGCACCCAACCAACCCAGATCAAAAAGAAGAGGCTGAAGGACCCAGCAAGGTTTGCACAGCAGTTAAGAAGTTAGCCCTTGGAAAGGAGGTCAATAAATAGAAGTAGGAACAAAAATCAATTGCTCTTGAGCTCAGCACATGGAGCCCAGCTCCCCACCATGGGCACCTGTGGGTGAGGAGGGAGAGCGAGGGCTGGGAATGCACAGCTCTGCCCCCACTGCTGCCATGGCTGCTGCCCAGGGACTTCTCTTATCTGCAAAGCTGCCCCTCAAGGGATAGCTGCTACTGGCCAAAACCGGTCCCTAGGTTGCCCACCAGCAGATTGAAAACCAGAGGCATGGCCAGAGGAGCAGCTGTGGGTGGAGGAGCAAAAGGGTACTGGGGTGGGAGGGTGGTTCAGCTCTGCCTGGCTGCTCGCCCCAGTCAGACTCTCTGGGAGGAGCTCTCTGAGTCGTCTCAGTTCTACAGCAAAGTGTTTGAATAGCTTTCGAGAAGTGCAAAAACATCAGCTCCGGGGTGCTGGGGTGGCCCCAGGAGCACCCCTACTCTTCACAGGGGGTGGGAGGGTGCATGAGATGCTGGGAGCCTGCAGCTCCAGCCTGGCACAGCAGCATCCTCCAGCACTGCCCAGGCCCCCCCTAGCAGAGTGATGCCTCCTTCCTCTACCCTTGCAGAACAAACAGCACATTTTTTGACACATCCCCCCCGCCTCTTCCCTGCCTCCCAGCTGTCTCCCCGAGAGTCAAAATCCTTTGGGCATGGCTGCCCCAGGGCTCTGCAGCA
Organism: Eubucco bourcierii; assembly: GCA_013396675.1. NCBI lineage: Eukaryota > Metazoa > Chordata > Aves > Piciformes > Ramphastidae > Eubucco > Eubucco bourcierii. Next base: position 97,190 of record VWZE01023390.1, read on the forward strand.
GCCACGAGGTCTGCAGTCAGTGTGAGAAGGGAAAATCTCTTCTGATAATTCAACAGATTCCAAGTCAGTCGAGGCTGAGCAGCCCTCAACCTCCACCAGCGTCATGCCAGGGCACCACCCAGCACCTGCTCCCCCAAGGCTTTGGCATGGAGAATGCCCCAGCTTGGTCCCTCTTGGGGCAAGTGCCTGGATCCTTGCCATTCCTCAGGGAAGAAATAGGGCACCCTCCCTGTGCTTCCCCCTCCCCACCAGCTGGCAGCTCACGGGGAGGCTGTGGGCTCCCTGCTTTCTGGCTGGTCGCTCTTGGAGGACTTTGGCTTCAGCAAGATGAACCTGTTGAGGAGGTCTGTGTCTGAGCTGGCCTGGGCCCCCGCATAGGCATCTCCTGGGGACAGAGCAGAGGGTGGGCTGGGGTCAGCTGGGCTGGGGTCAGCTGGGCAGGGGCAAGTATGTCCCAGGGGCTGCAGGAGAAGCTGGCTCCTGGCTGGGAGGGGGTGCTGAGGACACTCACCAGCATAACTGGAGGACTCTGCCATGTTCTGGGAGCCGGTGATGTGGTGCCAGTAGGCACTGCGGGGCAGCATGGTGGTGGGGGTGCAGGGGTAGGAGAAGTGCTCGG
>VWZE01023391.1:0-18240 GCA_013396675.1 Eubucco bourcierii
AGAGTTGGGGCTCTTCAGCTTGGAGAAGAAAAGGCTTTGAGGAGAACTTATCCTTCCAGTATCTGAAGGGGGCCTACAGGAAGGCTGGGGAGGGACTATTTACAAGATCTTGTAATGACAGGACTAGGGGCAATGGGTTTAAACTGGAAGAGAGGAGATTTAGACTGGATGTTAGGAGGAAGTTCTTTCCAGTGAGGGTGGTGAGGCACTGGAACAGGTTGCCCAGGGAGGTTGTGGACGCTCTCTCCCTGGAGGTGTTCAAGGCCAGGTTGGATGAGGCCTTGAGTAACCTGTACTAGTGGGAGGTGTCTCTGCCTATGGCAGGGGGTTGGAACTAGATGATCCTTGAGGTCACTTCCAACCTTACCATTCTGATTCTAAGGTTCTGTGTATTTTATTTAGATGACATGGCAATGCATTCAAAACAACATTGTGAAGGAATGGTGTTTGGGGCACATGTACTTATTTTCCTAGAAAAGTCACTTCTGAAAATGTGGTCGTAAGTATAAATTGCAGTTAGAGAATTTTTGGAAGATGTGTGAAAGATCTGTGAAAGAAGATGCCTTGTAAATTTATTGTGACCAAGTCAAGTTGTCCTGTAAAATAGGAGGACTGGATGATACCCTGGGATGTATGAGTATTCGCTATCAGAAATCCCATTATGCTATAAGTCACATAAATATAAATACATTTTCTTACTAACACTCATGTTTATTTTCTTACTAGAATATTTGTGGGATTTTTTTTGTTCATTTGTTTGTTTTTTAACAGCATTTTTTGATCTCTAATTTGAATTTAGATGTGAGGAGAGTAATACTAGAAAACTCATGCAGATACAGGGCATCTTTCATTCTTGATGCTCTCCTCTGAAAATTTAAAACCTCTTGCATGCTTTCTCATACAGACTAGAATTTCAAGATATGTTCGAGATATGTGTTCAAGATATGGGAGATCCATTGATTTAGACATTACATTCTGTTTCAGAGTGTTATTTTTTTCCTAGATGGTCTTTAGATTTGGATATTTCAGACTCTAAGAATGTCTTATGGAGAAGTAGAAAAGAGGTAGATTCTGTATGGTGAGCTGGCAAGACATAGTATCTGGTCACTGTTAATGGGAAAAAACCCAACCTCAGAGAGAAATTAAAATCAGATAATCCCCTGTATATAATCATTTATCTAAGAGGTGATGCCCCCTCCTAGGAGAGACTGGGCATCACTTGACTCAACATCATTTAAACTTTGCGAATGCTGAGATGAACAGAAGATGTATCATGGTTGTTTCTACTTTAAATCTGTTCTGTTGTTTGTCCACTGCTTGTCACCTTCCTACCCAGGTTGAAGGTTGAGCTGGATATTTATCTGTTCTTGACTGATTAAGTTACAAAGGTACACAGGAATGGATACCATCTATCAAATCCATTTATGGCACCCAGGAATTGTTACCATCTACACCCAAGAAGCAAATCGTAATTGCAACCCTCAACTACCAAACTCATTGGACTATGGAACTGCAGAGGATTTCAAAGAAGGGTACATTTCCCTCAGCAATGTTTCTGCTGAAGCAAAGTGCACTTATACATGTAGAAAATGGTTGGATATGCAATACAGGCATTGGACAGAAGAATGTTACTAGGAAAAAAAAAAAACCAAACCCCAAAAAACCCCACAAAACAAACAACCCAGAAACAAACAAACAATAAACCCCAAGCCAAACCAAAAGTACAAGGAAAAAATTTTAACAAATAAATTATGAATGGAAAATTGAAGTTTGGGCTTAGCCAAAATTTGTTCATAATTTATGTTGAATTCAGCAAACACTTTCAGAATGGAATTTTTTTTTTTTTTTTGGTGAAAGTTCTAACAATTAATTTCGTGATTCTAACAATTATGCTGAAATTAATATACTAACATGTAATTAGGGTAAAGGACTCAAGCCCCACATGGTCCATTTGGAATCTGATTTTAAAAAAAAACACCTCAAAGGAACAACAAAGAAAAAAATAATAAAAGGGATTTACTTGTACAACAAAAAGTAAAGAATTAAAAGAGCAGGTTGACCCCAAACAATTTTAGTTTTCCATTCAGCCACTATGCTAAAAAAATCAGTTATTAAGATTAATTTGTTTACCAGCGTTCTGAGAACTTTCTGGCTGTCATTTACTTTCATGTGAAATCTGCAGTGTTGATTTTAACTTATAAAGCACTCAGTGGGAGATTTTTGTCTCTTCTCATGCTGTCTGCTTCAGCCACATTCCTGTCATTATAAGAAAAGAGTGATCCCTCTCTGCAAAATATATCGGATGTAATATAAAAATCCCATTTTTCTTTATAATGCTTTTGTCCATTGTTGTCCTAAACCATTCACTGACCTTCAAGGCATGTTTCAAAGCCTGCCTATGTGCATGAATGTTGGCATAGACAGAAGGCAGATGAGAATTAAATGTATGAGATCAGAAATACAAAAATAAGTGTTAAGATTTATTTGTCTGCAGCTCTTTTTGTCAGCTGACATGTGCAAACAAATAAGCATGGTCTTATTATAAATTTTGTTTTGTACTACCTCTTTATGCTTTCTTTTTAAGTCTAATATAAGTTTAGCTAAACTTACTTTTTTGTTGTTGTTGTTGAGGAATCCATGCAAAAATCAAAGCCTAGTTAAAGCACATTGTAAAATTATCTAAAAGTCCTGTTTAAAAAATAATAATGAAGGGGGGTTTTGCTTGTTTGGTTTGGTTTTGGGTTTTAGCAGTTTTAAATGTTTTGTTCAGGATACATGAAGTCTTGAATCTGTCTACAGCTAGAGGTAAACCTTCAAGAGGGCAATCTGACGTGACTGTGGTGAGGCACTGGAACAGGTTGCCCAGGGAGGTTGTGGATGCTCCCTCCCTGGAGGTGTTCAAGGCCAGATTGGATGAGGCCTTGAGTAACCTGTACTAGTGGGAGGTGTCCCTGCCTATGGCAGGGAGTTGGAACTAGATGATCCTTGAGGTCCCTTCCAACCTTACCATTCTATGATTCTGTGACTGAACCCCATCAGGGAAAATGGAACAGCCACTGGTGCAGGCACTAAGAAGCAAGCTTTTTCTCTCTGAGAACATGTATTTGCAAAGCAAAGAGAAAGTGTTTGTAAAGGCACCAGTTTTTCCACCATATAGAAGTAGATTAAACATAGGTTTGTTAACTGGAATAGCGTTTTTCATTCCTTTTTTCTCATCTGTCCCCTATCTTGATGTTCAATAAGAGAACAAACACTGCTTCTGGAGTCTATATTGTTGTAAGTGGTTTCACCTGTTTCTATTACAGGATCTTCATCAACATTTTTGTCTGTAGATTTAGATGCATTTTTAAAATACCCGAATTTCCAACAGTTCTGCTTCACCATAGTTTCTGCTGAATGCTTGAGGTAACATATTTTGTGGCTATAAAACAGGGACAGAAGAGGACAATGTACAAATGGAACGTATTGCTCACCTTTCACTGCCTGATGGCTACCTCAAAATGTTAGATAATTGATGGTTGTCTTATCAGGCAGTTAGGGTCATTGCATCATTTATTTATGCTGTGGTAAACAATACTTAAACTTCTCTCCAAATACGGACTGTGGACTGCTCCTTTTTTTTTTTTTTTTTTTTAAAGAAAATGGTTCATAATTTTGATAGAGCTTGATCTAGGTACTTTAAACAATGACTATAATTTAGAATTTATTTCTCCTACCTTTATATCAATATTTTGCTAAATGTGTTGTGGACTATGCATTTTATAGATGGGTGTTTGATGTCCCTGCTCTAATCACATAGCAGAATGAGGCACATCTTTGGACAAATATATGCTCTCAATTAAACCAAGGAATTGGATTGGTTTGAGTAGAATTGCAAGTTTACACTCATGTGAATGAAAGGCCAATTTGTCAGTTTTGCATGGAATTCCAAATTTTATGTTATCAGTGACTGAAAACCTGGCCTAGTTCATATTTCTCAGTCTCACATCTGTAATGTTACAAATGATGTTCAGAGAGACTTGTAATTGAAAAAGTGAAATTTTATTAATGCAATTATGAAAGCTAGGCATATGGACATTTGGAATGAGTGGGAAGGAGTGTGGCATTGCTGCATTTTCAGTTGTGTTTTTTGGGTTTTTTGTTTGTTTGTTTGTTTGTTTGTTTGGTGGTGACAGAAATGGGAAGAATAAAATTCAAGTCATTTAGCAAGTATGTATAATCATAGAGTCATAGAATGGTTTGAGTTGGAACTCAAAGATCATCTAGTTCTGAACCCCTTGACAGGCATACCTTTTCCACTAGATCAGGTTGCTCAAAATCCCATCCAGGCTGGCCTTGAACAGTTCCAAGAATGGGGACAGCCACACTTAACAATATAAGGAACAGAACATGCAATACAGTACATAACAGTAGGCAAGAAGTGTTTGGATGGATATATGAAAGGATAATCTGCATAACTACCTCAGGATATTTTATTTAGGTCTTTTTTCTTTTCTAAATAGATTTCAATTTCTTCTGGAGACAATATTTCTGCTGCACATAACCACAGGAGTACATCCTTTGCAATATTTTGGTCATGATATTGATTGTGGCTAAAGTTGAAAGTGAAAAAAGGAGGAAGAGTACAATAAATAGACTTTCCTAAGATAATGAGGTGTTTTTGTAGTGCTGACATGTCAATAATATTGTGATTAGGTGAAAAATAAATCTAATGTATATGAAAAAAATATTAGGAATGTTTTAAAGTTTTTAGTTTAGGATCTTCAATTACACAAATATTGTTGATTTAAATGTCTTGATCTTTTTTTCTGTGTCAATTAATTGTGGTAATAATGTATTCTCAGTATAGTAATCCCCATTGAGGAATGCCTGAAATTGGAGAATGAAATAGAGTGTGTGGAAAAATGGAGAATGAACTGAAAATGGTGAAAATGCCATGCTTTCTGTAGAACTCAGACAGAAAAATGTTCATTGAAGAATATCATGATTTATTCCTTGAATTTATGATAAATCAAGTGAAAGGTTGTGCCCAGCTTTAGGCACTGACCAAAGGAAGGATGAGAGGCAACTTCACAGACTCCATCTTCCATACTTTGTGTAATGCTATTACTTCATATTTCTCGCAGTAGTAATCTTAGCCAGACAGTCTGACTCAGGAAGCACAGAGAATCACAAACAATGGTAGGGTTGGAAAGGACCTCTGGAGATCATCTGGTCCAACCTTACTGCTCCAAAAGGGCCATACAGAGATGGCTTCACAGGATGATATCCAGATAGACTGTAAATATTCCCAAAGATGGAGACCACAATCTGTCTGGGCAACTTCTACTAGCAATCAATCATCTTCACTACAAGAAAGTGTTTCCTCATGTTCAGACAGAACCTCTTAATTTGTGACCATTGTCTACCATATCACTGGGCACTCCTCAACAAAGCCTTGCTCTCTGCTTTACATCCTTCTTTTCAGGCACTTACATATATTGATGAAACATTTCCTTCTCCAAGTCTTCCCTTCTCTAGACTAAACAGTTAACAGCTTTCTCTGCTTTTTGTTGTGAGAAATGCTCCAGGAAGGTACAGGGGGAAAAAAAGCCAATTTTTTCTCCTTTTTTCTCTCTCATATATCTTGTATCTTGTTGCTTGCTCACAGATTTTTCAGGAATGCTGCTCCTTCTGCATCAATTATTTTAAAATCTAAAGAGAATTTCTGAAATTGTTGTAGAAGAGCTACTGACGTCTCTTCCAAATTCCTCATTTCTGTAGTCTTGACCTTTTAATCTAAAATTCTATTAAATCATTCTTTCCCTTAAACATTGCTCTGCTTTTTTGATGGATGACTTACAGGCTTGTAGATCTCTGCAAGGTGTTACTAATCTCTACGAAATGGGTTAGGACGATTCAATACTTTCAGGGAGAAATTATTTTCTTCTCAGTGTCTCTTAACTCTGCCTTCCCAGTGCTTTAGCAGTCCTGAGCGTGAGAAAGGTGCTTTTCTTATGCCAGATTAATCCTAAATCACTTGAACTCTCCTGCGTTCCTTTAGTTCCTTTAGTTCGGAGTGTAGTGTGTTAATCAGTCCTTTGACCACAGCTCTAACCTGAGTGTCTTCCCGAGAGTCTGCTCCCACACATAGCAACTATTAGGTACCACAGTATGGGTAGAATTGGTTAAGCCAAATATTGTATCAAGTGAAAAAACCCCAACCAACCGAACAGACAAACCCACCATAAATAGTATACGGAATCTTAGAAAATAAGAGACATTGAAGAGTATACTGAGGGGGGAGGTTGGGAAAAGAAGAGCTTGACTGTTCAGTTTCTTAGGTTGCTGGGAAATTAAACAACCATCTGCCATTATTGAGTGGACAACTGAAAAACTACCTTAAGTTTTCCTTTGATGATTAAGTGTTTGAGACTGTTAAAAGCGCTAAGTGATTTGTGATTGGCAGCTGTGTTTCTTTCTGAAGATTCAGCACGATGGCGTTCTAGGTGCTCTGCTTAACTGCTCTGTCCTTCAAAAATGGTACACTATTTAGTTGCTCAACTTAAGTTTGCTGCAAATGCCATGCTGCATTATCAACATGGCTATGTTGATATTTTAACATCTTTTCATATCTTTTGGTCTGTATGTTTTGCACTGCTCTGGTTTCTCTGTATATTGCTGTGGTACATAAAAGGATACACAAAGGATCAGCTCTGATAAACTTCACCCCCAATAAACTCAATCCAATATCAGACTTCAAAAATACATTTGCAATTTATTGTGATATAATATGATGGTTCTGGATGTAATTTTTCTTGGACTTTCTACTATTTAAAACAAGAGCATCCTCGGGTACAACTGTGATATCTGCCAATCCCTCTAGCAGTTGATCCAGTGTGTTTTGGAGGATCTGTGTGATGCTAATCATGTCTACAAGCATAACCAGCTACTGGCCTCTGTGGTAACATGGCAACAGCTGCCAAGAGGGTGGTTCACTTAATTCAATATGCCAGAAATTATTTTGATACAATAAAAAGAAGGATATTTTCACTGGGATAAATTAACTTCACTTTTCTTGTACCTATGGACTACCTAGTGGGAGAAAGATCAGGCTGCTTTTTAATCTTTGCATTTGTTCTTCTCTTCAGATTGCCGGAAGGAACAAGTTTTGTCTGCATTTCAGGATGGTTTCATTTTGCATTCTGACCAGTCAAGTAGTTTGTATTGCTCTACTTCCCTACAGCAAGTGTTTCTGCCTGTCAGCTACTTCAAACTCTAAACAGCTCTTGTTTTATGGTGCCTTATTGACAGCCTGCATTTTCCCACTGGCCTCGGATGGTTTTAGTGTACATCATTATAATTCGATCATATTTCTCTTCTTATCACTGTTGCTAGGATTACATTGCGGCTGGCTCCACAATCTATCTGGAATCAAATTTGCCATTGATCTAATATTGCAGTTTATCAGTGCTGCTTGGATTACATTGTAGATGACTCTGTATACCAGCTGGAATTGAAATGATCATTAATCTAATAGAACGATTGCAAACATGGCAGTTGAATGCTTGCCTCCTCCTGCAGTTTCTGCACACTGGATGTCTTTACATTTGCTAGAGTAAAGCCACAGGTATCTTCTTCTATCGAGACCTCTGTCTGATGAATCACTGCTTGCATTTCCCTTTTTTTCTTTCATTTCAGAAGTCACTTTAGGACAAAAAGTTGTCTTGTTGCAAAAACTTAAGGTCACGACTAAAAGGCAAGACATTGTTCTGTCTCTTCTTTCCACGTTATTTCCCAGTGTAATAATTACACTGAGACAAGTCCTTTATATAATCTAATATTAATGATTCAAAAGTGACCTGCTAAAGTAAAATTTTAGCAAGTGTTGCCAGGGGAAAGAGATGGACATTTTTAGAAAGCTGTTATTCCCATTTGTCATTGATATAGATTGAAATGATTCACTCAGCAGAGGATTCTGTTTCCTCCACTAACTAGAAATGACCAGTTTAGAGTCTGTCTAATTTTTAGGCTGCTAAAATTTAATTTTGATTAATTCTCTGTTTTGTTTCTTTGATTGCTTTTAGCCTATATTTTTATGATAAATCAGAAGCTACTTTGGTTTGATACTCTTACTGGACATTTCAATCTGCCCTGCTCTGGCAAAGCATTCTTTGTTTCTCAAAAATAACTTACATCAGCTGGAGTCTCTTGCCCCACAAGAGAAAAAAAATCTTTCCTAGAAAATAGATTTATTTTTTTTTTTACAGTTATCTGTGGATGCCATAGATCTCAGATTTGTAATATATCTACTCTGTCTTGTACTTCTTGGTTTCAAGTAAAAATCCTCCAGCTCTGCAATCTTGCTCTGTCTGGGATCAGTCGTTATCTAATACCTTCATGAGCTGTTTCAGTATCTCTTTCATTATTTCAGGGAATGTTTTCTCACATTCTTCCACTCCAGCCCCAATCCCTCCATAATGGGGTTTTGCCTTCCTTTTCCTTGTTTTCACTATATAGAACTGCTTAAATGTTTGGACATGGTATTCTGCATAAAAATTCAACTATTCTTAAGGCTTAGATTATGGCATTTTCTATGCTCCCTCTTCTTAAATGTCTTGTTGAAGCTATCAGTAGAAGTCCTACCATGTCCCTAAGGCTGAACTAGTTCCTTTTTAAGACAAAGTATGGGAAACATTTTAAAATGCAGTTCGCTTTTGCAGCCACATACACACATTGTGTGCATCCTGTAGACTCTTTCCTGCTGAAAACTGTGCTCATTCATGAGCATGCCACCCTACAGCCTTTCCTGTCCTTATCGGTAAGTAAAGATTCTGGCACTCTTGCTCTGTGTTGGAAAAAAGAGCAAGAACACAGGTCTAGTTACCTCTCAACCCATTCCAAGTATATTCACAAGGCAAGAATACACACCATAAAACATGGATTGATCCTGTATAGTTTCATTTTGCAGGTGAAGCTTTATCAAAATAACTTTATTTAGCCAGTTAGACCAGTGAACCAGAATTTGTTTTTCCAAATGAAATGGTAGTTCAGTCTTTTTAAATTTGTGTGCGCTTAACTTATCCTACAATAGGAATATTTGTCCTCTGTCTCGGTAAAGGAACTGGAAGAATGCATTTTTTGGCATATCAAGATAATTTTTTACACCAGAATCTCAGTATCTCAAGCCATTTCTTCCCCCAGTTGACAAAGCAATGTGTTTTGGGAACGCAACTGAATCTTTCCAAAATCTGTAGTTGTGGTAAATAAAAGTGGCATTTTTACAGCAAGTAATTTATTTTTTTGCATTTTAATACCTTTTTTCTGCAGTTTGTGTAAATTTGTTGCTATGCCTAGGGAAAATATTCTAATTAACTGGTCATTCTGGCTTTCTCATCTTCTTCAAGTACTTTCCTGACTTTTTCATATGTGTATTATTGCCTAGCCTAAAGTTTCAATATTAACCAGCTAGGGAGAAATATTTATCTTGGTCTCTTATGCCTCATCTGCTTTTATTTTCCTATTTATTGTTCTCTGTTCATTAGAAAGTGTTATTTACCTCTGCTGTAGGAAGTCTTCCCAGTACACCAATGGAAATGGTAATGATCACCCTTGGGAATCCACATTTAAAAATATATATTTAAGATTAAATCTGTTAACATTTTCCATCAGATTTTTTTAAAATACCTTTAATTTAATTTCAATAATAATATTAATCTCTCTTCACTTACAAAAAATGTCTCACTTCAAATACAAAAACTTCAGAAGGATAATGATGATAATCCCACCTGTGTGAATACAATATAATCTTCATTTTGCAAAACTGAGTAAACAGGACTTGAAACAACTGGATAAATGTTTTCCTAGAATGGGAGACAAGTTTGTAAAAGGACGGGTACCACTGTAGAACAGTAAAAAAGAAATACTGCTTCAATAATGGTAAAGTTAAACTTCTCAAAACCCACAGTGGTTTAAAGATATAAGATAACTGTTCCAAAAATTGCTATAGCCTAGTCTACAGTGGAAGTTGGGAAAAGTTTTTTGGTTTGTTTTGTGTTTTGTTTGTTTGGTTGGTTTGTTGGGGTTTTTTTTGTGTGTTTGTTTTTGTGTGGGTGGTTTTTTTGTTTGTTTTTTATAGATTTTGTCTTCTGTAATCAAAACAACTGGGGGGATGCTGAGTACCCATGGTGGAGTTCTGCATGCTGGCCTATGCCTTGAAAGTGTCAGGATTTCACAGGCAGGAAACAATAGTTTGGGACAATGAGGGAAAGATTCCCACATCCAGGGCATTTAGACAGACTATGAAGACAAATACCAGTGGAAAACACTAATTGTGTTTAAAAGATGCACACCAAGCCAGGTTGCTTGTTACTTCGTTGTTTAAGACGGCATTTGCATGCTCTGATTACTTCAGTGGGTCATTAACTGTGGTGGTTTTGCTGTGGTAAGTGGACACAGATCACAGGTTTAGTGTGTACTGGATTGATTTTCTTTGCTATGTACTGAAAAATATGTGACTATATGATACATATATATATATATGTTTATTTGTGTATATTTCACACAAACTAAAGCAATGACAAAATTAAGGTTTAGAAAAGCCAAGAATCAACTTAAATGAGTATCCCTGAAGAAACTTGGTAACTGATACCCTTAAAACAAATCTGTGAAATAAATCTAAATTTCTCTTCTACAGAACTGCAATAGTCCTATGTTCAGAGTAACACTGGCACTGAGTGCTCACAGTTTATTTGGCTGATGTCAGTGAGGGATGCAAGCTCTCAGTGTACTGTCTGGCACCAGTGTGCACACAGTCCTCACAACAAATTGATGCTGTGAGGAGTTAATGATTTCTCTTCATGACCGGTGAACTGCACCCCACTGTCACTACAGCAATAATTCACACTCCTCTCACATGTTCCAAACTAGCCCAGCTAGCAAGAGTCCCGCCACCATATGTATCTCTACAGTACAATTATTTTATACATGCACATACAGGTATAGCATTCAAGTTTAAAATTTTGTTAGATTAGTCTGAGAAAGAAAAAGAAGAAAAAAACAGAAAAAGGCAGAACAGCAATCTACTGAAGAATTAATTGTCTGTTCCATAACATTACACCAGCCATTGGTGACTCATTTCCATTATTTCTGTCTCTCTAGCTGATGTCAATGGACTGCATACAGCGTTTGCCTGCCTTCTGATCTCATGAGACAGTGTGTTTACTGTGTTTACCTCCATCAGGATTTCTGTGTGTTGTATGCATTGAAATATATTTGCTTTACTAAATTTCTGTGCAAAATATGTATCTTCCTAAAGTCCAAATTTTACACGTAACACTGTACTGTAGCATTTAATAGTTGTGTGGATATAATAAAGAAATAGATTATCTGAGGTGTTGCATGTGGTCATGTCAGTTATTTCTCACTTGGAAAACTCCAGGAAGTCTATTCTGTAATGGCATCTGCACATCGAAAAGAGAAACTCCTAAAATGTGTTCCCTGGGATTTGAGGCGTGAATAAAGTGGAAACTACAATGTTTTAACATATCAAACTTGTTGAGAAGAATGAATATAAGATTAACACAAACACAGTGTGGAATCAAAATTCCTGTTTATTAAAGAACTCCATAGTTAAGATTCTGTGATATTTTTTCTCTTCCTCCTCAGAGTGAAAGGACACTAAATGAATCTTTCAAAACAGAAATAATGTTTCTTACCAATTTTAATATAACAATTGATGTTTTAAAGAAGTTAATGATAATATAACTTTTGCTGGAAGAAGTACAGTGAAAAAAAATACATTACCATGAACAAATTATCTCAGAGATACTGTTAGTTTTAGAGGGAAAAAATGAAAGCAGAGCTAATTTCAGTTACTGATAGATGAACAATTTTTCCCACCAGTTAAAGATCTTTTTGGAACACTTGTAGTGCTAGTTGACAGCCTATTGAATTGTTATTCTCCTACTTTGTCTTTTTATGTGTAAGTGTCTCTGTGTCCTCTTTAAGTAGGCCAATCATCCTCCTAGGTCAGTGATTCTCAGGTAGCAATTCATGTTTCCAGGTTATTCTTAATTTCTCTAATAGTCCTTACAACCCAAGTCACACACTTTTCAAACATTTAAAGGCACATGTGCCATTTTAGAGCCTTTTTTACTAAGTAGCATAAATTTTTGGTGAAAACCATGTGCTTGTCTGCACCGATTCCTTAGTCCTTGTGTGGACACTTGCTGCAGTTGCAGGTCAGCTGCACCTATGGCACAATCCTCATATTTCTCATCATACACATGTAGCAGTTGATATTGGAGATTATACGGATTCACGTGTTCATAGATTGCACCAGGTTGGAATGCATCCTCAAAGGTCATCCTGTACAACCTTCTTGCAATCATCAGGGGCACCTCCAATCAGATCAGGTGGCCCAAGGCCGTATTAAGTCTGATCTTGAATGTCTCCAATGAAGGCCTCCAATGAGGGTCTCAACCACATCCCTGTGCAACTTGTTCCAGTATTTTACCACTTTCATTGTACAGAACTGCTTCCTTATGTCTAGCTTAAAAATACCCTGCTCCAGTTTAAAACCATTGCACCTTCTCCTATCACTTTCTAAACAGTTCTTTCCCAGCCTTCCTGCAGGTCTCCTTCATATATTGAAACGTAGCTATAAGCCTTACCCTCTCCATCTGAACAGTCCCAAATCTTTCAGCCCATCTTCATAGGAGAGGTTCTCCAGCCCTCTAGTCATCTTTGTGGAAAAAAAAGGAAAGTCTCTGTTTTGCAGTCATATTCAGAGAGTAGAGTTGCTAAAAAGTATTTGCATATTCCCCCAAGACAGGTTCTGACACAATAGTTTTCCTAGCTGGTGTCAGCATGATATATGCACAACGACTGGGAAAATGCTGTATATTCCCTTGCTTCAGAAGATTTGGTTGACACATCTGAAGCATGAGAAGACTTAAACACCTGCTCAAAGATGGGAAATATCAAAAGGAAAATCAATGCAACACTTGGTTTTGCACTTTCAACTCTAGAGAAAGTGCATATTATTCAGAAACAAAATAGATGCGATTCCCCTGGCCCACAAAGCAAATGAGAGCATCTTGAACAAAATAAATAGAAACATGGATGCAAATCATTGTTTTTCTGATTCTGGGGCAAATGCAAAGGCAATGTGATGTAAAATACATATAAAAAATGAGTTATTTCTGCTCATCTTCAGAGACAAGTCTGATGTAATCGGACCTAAAATTGTTTCAGGAAAACTGTTTGGAAATGAGTTCTTGTTTTGAAGTGCAAAGTGCTGGGTGTGAGGGAAAATTCAAATGTCAAAGACTTGAGTCACACAGACTGCTAACAAAAATATATCTCTGCAGAACAAAGCTGTGGAAAGTGAAAGTAATTTACTATTGAAAATATAAAACAGCAACAGTTTCTAAAGCTAAGTGGACTGATATTTTGTGTCTGATTTTTGCCTCCTACATTGCACATTAATTTAGTTCTGTTAAGAAAAATTCTAAGCAAAAGATAAATTTCATCTTAATCATGAACATTTCAGCTTGTTTTGTTTCAAATAAAGACAACTGTGACACTACAAAAGTAATGTGTGAGAGGTCACGGCAAAGAAAAGAGTCTGATGAAGCTGATTTCAGTAGAGACAGTGAATTACTATGGTTTATTTTCTTTAATATTTCAAATCTTTTACAAACCTTAAAACTTTATTTTGAGGTTGAATTATGTATTATATGTATGAAAACTGTAAATAAAATGTTGGGGTTTTTTTCCCCCCAAGAATTGAAACTAAACTTATGGCCAGGAAATACCAAATATTGGAAGGAAGTAGGAGAACCAGTGAAAAAGTATCAGGAGCGATAAATGTCAGCATGAATAGCCACATACAAACACAAATTTTAGATGTCAATTTTCATTAAAACTGAATCTGAATGCAATTGTATGATTGACAACTTCTATTATCAGTTCCAAAAATCCATGTAACTTTATTGATCGCCATCAGCATCAAAAGTAATGCACATTATGTTATTGCTTGCATTTGAAATGCTATTCAGGAAGGTTCCAGAAATAAGGGATAGGTAAAAGGCTGACTCCCTGTATGGAGTCATGTCTTAGAGCCACAGTCTCCCTCCAGTATAAATGCATTACAAATGTGAATGAAGATATATTCAAAAGTGTGAAATTATTCTGTCTTCCAATTCATATTTGGAGAAATAGCAAAAGAAAAAGGTTGAGTGATAAGCTGTTTGCAGTTACATGAAGGCCAAGACAAATTCTTTGGAAAAAAAGAAAAGCCCAGAAATGACAGAATACTGTAATGGCAAGTCCCAATTTCTGTTTGATTGTTGAGTATTTCTTATAACACTTTTGTACTCTTTTATCAGTAGTATCACCAAAATACACTGGAGAATTTTTCGAAGCTACTCTATGTAATTCAAAACAACAAAGGAACATTACTCCAGCATCCCCTGTCTCTTTCCAACCCAGCCTGATCAAGAGACATGCTCTTTTCTGATCTTGTTATTCCTCAGATTTTCTTTTATAATGAGAAAAAATGGATTGCAAAACCGTTGAGTCCCCCATGACAATGCAAGAGGGTTTAATGCAGAGGGTTTAATAGGTTCCAGAGGCACTTGCCAGACAGCTGTATGAATGTTGCTGTGACTGGCATGTAACCTCACTAAAATAGAGTCCATCATTACTTACTGAAAGGGTTAAAAATTACATTTGGAATGATGTCTAACATCACTGCAGAGTTGAGCAATTGAAGAGCTCCATGGAGAACAGGAGGGTATGTTAGTTCCATACACCCAACACTAAAGGAGCAGCATCCCTTTCTTCACTTCATTAGAGTAGCTCTCAAAAGGTTAGAACTTGTGTCTTAGTTATGTTTAAAATAAATTCAAAATTATGGTTGATTCTCTATACTCCTTATAGATTATTCATAATTGAATCTGAACTTAAGGCACAGTTGGAGGGAAGCAAGAACAAAAACTACCTTTGAGTAAATACTTCTAAGAAATTCCTTTTATGAATTCTTCTTATTTTAAGTTAACTTCTGGTGTGCTTATGTTCCTTGTGGGTTAATTTTAAAGGAGCTCTAGTTTACCACAAAGTAGTTTCAGAGAATTCTTTAATTTCAAAGGAATCTTATAAAACTCTGATAAAAAGTGTATTTTGAAGTAGCCATTACTTTGTATTAAAAAAGTAATTCATACCAACTAAAGGATGTATTGCTGAATACTGTGCTTTTCACATGCCAGGAGTTAGTTTTTATTTTTACTTTTACTTTATCTTTAATTCTCAATATTGAAAATAGCAGAGAAAACCAAAAGCTATTCAAGCACAATTCTAGAAGGGGCATGAAATAGGTCATCATATTGCAAACATTTTTTTTCAAATATGGAGTAACTCTAGGAGAGATGTAAGGAAGGATGTGAATTTTTTATTGAATTTTGAAGTTCAATGACATTTTTCTACCCAAAACCTAAAAATAATTTTAAAATAATTTAAATATCCCACCGGTTCTCGTGCTGTAGAGAACCTGTGAATAGTAGTCTCCAAAAAAAGTCCCTCTTTATGTGGAAGAAGTATGAAGATTAGTAGGAATAACCGCTGGAAATTGCTAAGAATCAGAAAATGCTGATAAAAAAATGAGGTATTGAAAGAGAATCCATGTCACAAAAAAAAATCTGAAAATTATTCAAGTGTTTGCTTCTTAAAAAGATTGGGATCATTTATATAATTTTTTTTATGTGTTGTCTATTAAATACCACATTAAACATCGTATTTCCACATATCTTATGTGTTGTTGATGTGAAGTGTTGATAACAAAAAACAAGCAAACATAATTTCAAGTCAAGGTTAAATAAAACTTTCATCTCTGTTCTACTCCATCAACTTTACAGCTAATTTAGCAATTTCCTACTTATTTGAAAATAGTACCTCTCTGTCCAGGCTACAATTATTTGATGGAAAACTGCCTACTCTTCCTAACTGCTATCTACAGTGTAGGTATTAGGCTTTTATCACTTTTTGAATGCAACTAAATGTAATAGCTAATTTGGCATCTGAATTCCTTTTTCTTCTGCAATTTTCATCCTTCCTCACTTACTTGGACATATCCTCATACAATATCTTGGCAACATATACTTTTGCAGTTCTTGTCTGTTTCTTCCCTTTCTTTAGCACTGAACCTGATCTGGATATAGATGAACTCTTTTATATCACTGTAGTATCTTTCCCTTAGGAGGTGGATTTTGCTCACCTCTCTTTTTCTGTCTTTTTCTCCCTCATCCATCACATTCCCACAGCCACTTACTTTGCCATCCTTCCTCTACTCTGAGCTCTCTTGGAGTCCTTTAATGTTCTACTCTCTTTTGCTCACAGTTGTGTTAGCAGGAATCAGACAATTCACTGTCTTGTCTTCTTTCCCTCAGAAAGTCTACTATGCTATGACAGAAGGTAAAGGTGGTGCAAAACCAGTATTAGTTCCCTCAAGGAATGCTTTGAATACTCTTTCTCTCAGTTGCTCAAGCAGTCAGTTGAGGCAACAAGAATCAGCTGGTGATGATGTGACATAGAATTTGTTCAGTTGGTAGTTGGAACACTGAGAAGGGTAGAAAACATCCCTTTAAGCAGTTACAGGGATTCAGGAAGAACATGAAAAGAACGTTACATCTGCAGTGCAGTGCTGAAGTGTCTGTAGTTGCGAAGTGATCTCTTAATGAGTAACTAGCATCGAAGACACATAAGCAAATTGTTAAGCATAGTTTTGTAAAAAAGACCTAAAACACTTACTATTGTAATGTCTAAATCTTCCTTCAACTCATATTTTAAGTTGCTATTTCTAATGCAAATAATTTCCAGCAATACAAATGAGTGTTTACCCAGTTGAAATGAAAAATACAACTTTAATATGAAAATTAATGCATCCCTCAGAATGATGGATGTTGCAGAGGTGTACTAAGCAACCTAAGCTTCAGTAGAAAGACATCCTGCTACCTTGTGGTGTCAGCTGTCACTGAGCAGAGAGGACATTGATCTGATAGCAAGAGGTAAGTTCAGAAGGAAGGATTAAAGGTCTCAGCCCTCTGATGTTACCCTGAAGATGTCTGCAGGCACTTTGGGCTATGTACCACCAAATGCCGATCCTTGAGGAGTGAAATTGAAGTTATGGATAGATATTATGAGTTTGTGTTTAGCCAATGAAGCTGCTAATGATGATTTCTCCAGACAGCCTAACAATGCATCTCAGCTCTGTTCTAGATGAAGCACTTTACAGATAGCTTTCGCAACCAGCTGATATCTACTCCTGGTGAACACTCTTAAATAGTGCCAAAAAGGAAGAGCTAACTGCAACAGCATACTGCCAATATTCTGTCACGCTCTTATCACAAAAGTGTCCCTCCTAACCTGAGCTGGTAGATATTTGCCTACCCATGTAAATACAAGGGTTTGTTACTTCTGATGATCTGATAAGCATAAGCAGCAAACAACTTGCATTGATTGCATTCAGTGAGATGTGTTCGTTCTTCTGATAAATTTAGTGGTACCACATTGTTCTTTAAGCAGAATTTGCAGAAAGCAGGAGATGCAAGCAGGCATCGATGAAAACCCAATGATTTATTACTCTCATAAAGAACCTTAAAATATTAGGCAACATCTTCAGCCTGGAGAAGAGAAGGCTTCGAGGGGACCTGATAGTAGCCTTCCAGTATCTGAAGGGGGCCTACAGGAAGGCTGGGGAAGGATTGTTTACAAGGTCCTGCAATAACAGGACAAGGGGCAATGGGTTTAAACTGGCAGAGGGGAGATTTAGACTAGATGTTAGGAGGAAGTTCGTTACAGTAAGGGTGGTGAGGCACTGGAACAAGTTGCCCAGGGAGGTTGTGGATGCTCCCTCCCTGGAGGTGTTCAAGGCCAGATTGGATGAGGCCTTGAGTAACCTGTACTAGTGGGAGGTGTCCCTGCCTATGGCAGGGGGTTGGAGCTAGATGATCCTTGAGGTCCCTTCCAACCTTACCATTCTATGATTCTATGATTCTATGATCTCTTACTCTCAATAGTGATGTACACTGGGAATGCATCTTCTTAGTGATTTGTGAACTTGTGCTTCGAAACTCTCTTTTCAAAAAATGTTTTATCAAAAAGTAAGGGGACTCAGGTCTGCTTTTTTTTCACTAAATAGGATGTAAGAACAGGAAAATACCTTTTTTTTTTTTTTTTTCATTTATTTCTTAAATTCCTATG
>VWZE01023391.1:18258-116472 GCA_013396675.1 Eubucco bourcierii
ATAAACTGCTCTGGGAAAATTACAAGTCACTGATTCCATATTACACTCAGTAAGATTCAACATTTTTTGCAACTCTGATTACCAAAACACTCCAGTGGGCAAGGGGTATTTCCTTGTGAATGTCATAAGAGAGTAAGCATCTGTTTTCACATCTTGATTCCACCCACAAACTCCTAAAAGAAGAAATAATATTCAAATTATAGTTATTTGGAATTAGGTTAATTAAACAGATGCCTTCATTCAAACAATAAAAGGCAAGGAACACCTGCATGCCTTAAAATAAATGAAAGGGAAAATAAATATTATTTTCTCACCCTTCGTCTCTCTGAGATAACAGACAGGTGCTTGTCATTTTGCATTGAGTGCTGTTCTGAAATTATTCACTCCTTGATTGCTTCTTGACTTCTGAAGTGTTCTTCCCATGAGGGAAGCAATACAGGAATGAGACGAGATATGAATGATATGACATCTGATTATCCTGTTTCCCATGCAGAAGTCACACATTTTTCATGCCTTACACAGTTCCGGTGGCTGACTTTACTCTGCATTATTTACAACGAACATCAGGATTTAAGGAGAAAACTCTTTGGTTGAGACATATAACAGCATTTCAGATTAAAATATAACCACAAACTGTCATTAAACACAGGCAGATTTTCTGAGCAAGTATGATATGTATGGAGAAAATATTCAAAATAAATGAGAAAATAGAAAAAAAAATTATTAAATAATACTATTGCCCTTTAGACTGTTAAAATGTTGGGTTAATATAATTGCTGAGGATGTCTCTGCACTTCAGGAGTCTTCCAGTTATTTAAGAACATCTGGCATGCTTCCAAGCACTGCCTTTTATAACGGGAATTGTATGTCTAATAGTGCATGCAGTATGTTTTCAGTAAATGAACTATTTTTTTCCCATTTCAGAAAAGGTGAAAAAGCCTTATTTCCTTTTCCATTACCTTCCCCAAACTGTTTCAAACAGGCAATTCAAATTAAAGAAATGAATGCAAAACTATCTAAGGTGTCAAAAGATAAGGTAGTTACAGCAGATTACCTGGCATCTCTAACTAAAAATAAAAGATAAAGCAGCCTCTTCTCTCTTACCTCTATTGCCTAAAATACATTTAGTTTCTCATTTATATTGGAATAATCTTTAAGCATTTTGGAGTAGAAAGGGTGAAGATCAGCATTTTCAGAAGACTAAAGAAATGATTGCTTGCAGTAACACTTCAAAATCTGACTAGTTTTTAAGAATATCCTGGTGTACTCGTTTTAGGCTAATTGGAATATTTTAATGGAGAAAATTATACTATAGGCTGTGAAAAGCAAACAGTGGTGATGTCTACTTCACTCATAGGCTTGCTGAGATGTTTAAGAATAAGTACCTAAAACATAGATAAGTCAGTCTCTGGGGCACAGCATCTCGGAATAGTAGCTTCTGGCTTTTTCTCTCTCTCTGCTGAGTAATCTCGCTAACCACTTTTCTTCTAATCCCCCTGGTTGATCCTCCAAGCTCACCTTGTGCGTAAGGTAAACCTTTGGGGTAGGGTATAGGGGTGGGGAGAAGGTGGAAGGGTGGTTGGAAGCCCCTCCTGGGGACTCTGATTTCTGGGAGGGCTGTTGTGTTTCTGTATTACCTTCAACTTGTGTATTTCTGTAAATATTCCTGTNTTTAAAGTAGAAAGGGGAGACCTAAGCTTTCAGACATGATTACGGGTGCATATACTGCTAAGGACTTCAGTGCTGTTTGTACTTATATTACTTTAATACACATTATAGAAGTTTCCAAAACTGTAGATTTATGTTCTGAAAACCTCTCATTCTTTGTCCAAAACAGACAATACATAACCCTCTACTGCTGGCTGAGTTCTAGTCTGGGTCATTTTACAAAGTGTGGGGGGGTGGGGAACTCCCAAACCTTCACATCGTCTATTTTTGGCGCCCACCTGGCTTCTGGCACCGTCTTACAGAGCCCACCACTGCAGCCTACCCCCCTCCCTGCTGCCACCAAACCAATATAACTACCCAATATAACTACCTACAATATTGAGCCCTCCATTTTCTATTATTAGGCAGAATGCTGAATGCAGCAGAAGAATATCAAACAAAGCAATGATTCAGCAGAGAAAGTAAGCACATTTGTGAGTTACCAGGGCTATTCAAGGACGCAAAAGGCACGCCTGTGAAGAGACAAAGCCAAAGTTTCTTAAAAATACATTTCACCTTGGTTAGATGTAACATAACTTATACGATGATTTCTATGTGGATATGTGGATAATAAGATTATTAGTAAGTTTTAATACTTCAGACTCTTTTTACTGATTATTAGCTGAATTCCCTAAATATTGTAGTCTGATATATTAAAAAAACAAGGGGGGTTGGGGGGCAGGGAACCCTCATAATAATTTATTAAACTATTGACAGCATGTAGGGTTTTTTAAAGAGAATTATATTCTTAATTTAATTCACAAATACTTTTGCCAGTGTTGCACTGTCAACCTGAAAATATTCTTCAGCTGAATTTTGGCAGTCATCCAGCTATTGGAACCTGTGACTTAAGCTAGTTGTGGACTTCATTTATGTTCCGAGGGACTTATTCACAAATCTTTAAACTTCTATGCCAGAATTGGACAGAATGCATTTATTTTTCTTGCCATTTGTCAGGTTTAAAGAACAAATTTCTGCAAAACTTGGGACTTTCTAAAACATTCAGGATGCCAAATTCTTTGGCTTCAGACTTTCATGAGTGAAGCCAGAAAATAGATGGGTCTGGTATTTTCAGAATTGCTTAAAAATTGAAATATTACAGAAGTTGCACACATGTGCAATAATAATACTTGTTCTGACAGCAGGAACAGCATGTGCATTGTACTTTTTCTCCTTTTTTTCCTCATTTAAAGACATATGTTCAGTCTGCCCTCAGATTGTAGATACCTAACTCAGCCAGCTCCTTCTTGCCTTCAGAACAGCAAACTGGATCAGATTTTATACAATGAAATCTCACCATTCTGTAAGTCAGTCATTGAAACAGCAATGAACATTAACTTCTTGCTGCCTCTGTTGCTTACATATCTATTGTTGCCAGAAGAATTTTCCACACTTCAAAGTTCCAGATTCCTTTGTTTTGTCATTGAAGTTGCTCTTTAAATTCCCTGTGACAAAATCCAGGTGCTTATCTAAGTAATATGAACTTGCATTAACAACCTATAAAGCTGCAAAAATGCTTGGAATGATGAAATCTCTTCTATAATGAAGGAGGAAAAGTGTCCTCATTCTCCACATAAATTTGTGATCTGTCACTACTTGATATGTGGAGTTCATGGGAATGAATTCTTGGTCTGTGAAGATATTTGTGTGACAACTTGACCAACTACGTTTTTAAGTTAAATAAAAAGATTAATTCAGAAGTGTGTTGTGGTCTCCTACATAAGGTCCACAGGGATGAGACATGACATTTACACTTCATTACATGCATTTATTACTGTCTCTTGGATAAGTCTAGCAAACCTATTTATCTGATCCAAAATTTATTAGAATGTGAAAGGCATGGTCAATCTCTCCTTTTACCATGCTGAAATATCTTTCCTTGAATGTTTGACTTCAGTGTTGTCTTCTTCACACTGTATTTCTTCCAAGTCAGTAAAAAAAGCAAGATTCTCCTACGTGGTGAAATCTTTCTGGAATTTTTCAACAAATCCAAATATTCCCATATGTTTTCCTAATACAAAATTGGAATCATTAACACAAATCATGTCACCACTTCCAAATTTATCGTGCAATACAATGAACTGGGTACTGTTTCTTGACATATCCAGTTCCTATTTCATCTGTGCTTTTTTGACCTGTCCCTTCATAAATCTGCCAGAGTGCATGCTGCTTACCCTGCCTTTTTCCTAACTCAAATTTGTATTATTGAAGTATCTGAATGTTTCTAAAGTTTGGCTCCCTGTTGTGCTAGATGCAGTCTACACAAGTAGTGAAGAATAACCAGCTCACAAGATCATTACAGAGCTATACATTAGCATCCAGAAAGATCTTGTCTGAAACTATGGAAACAATGGAAGTTATAAATCTTAAGAAAAATAAAATGAGTAAATAATAATGTATTTGTTCACAGAGTATTTCTGGGAGACAAAAAAGCAAACTTTGACACAAATACATGGAAATATCAGTTCTTCACGTGGGACCAAACTGCTGCAGCCAGGAAGCCTAGTACTGGAATGAGAACAGTCTGTGAGTGAAGAAAATTTGTTTTCAGCCAAAATGACATAGGGATGATGTTAGGCTTAAAAACATATAAGATGACACTTAGAAAAATGTAGAAATGGCACAATTTAAAAAAAAATATTTTTGTGATAAGGGTAAAAACTGTTCCACAATTGCAGCTCAGAAGAATGATGGAATACACGAGAGACACAACTCTGCAGATTCCAAGGTGAAGAAGGGGAGAGAGTAGATGCTCCAGGTAACAGAGCAAAGATTCCCCTGAAGCATGTGGGAAAGATCATGGTGATGCATGCTGTCCTCCTGCAGCCTGTGGAAGCACAGCAGATAGTCACTTGCAGCCTATAGAGTACACCATGCTGGAGAAGATGCATGTGCCTTGAAGAAAGCTGCAGGCCATGGAGATCAAAGATCATCTAGTTCTCCTGGCAGGAAACTGCATACTGTGCAGAGAAGCACACTTAGGAGCAAGCTTTCTGAAAGGACTTGTGACCCTGTTGGGAGGATCCCTGCAGGAGCAGTCTGTTCCTGCAGGAAGGACCTATGCTGGAGCAGTTCTTGAAGAACTGAATCTATAGGTAGGATTCATCACCCTACACAGCTCGAGGGGAGGAGACAGAAAATTCATTAATGAAGTTGAGGACAGGAAATAAAGGAGGGGTGGGGGGAAGGCATTCACAGATTTGTGCTAATTTCTCATTATCCTACCCTGCTATTAATTATCAATAAATCATTAATTTCCCCAAGCTGACCCTGTTTTGCTTGTGATAGTTGTTGAGTGATCTCCCTGTCCTTATCTTGACCCACAAGCTTTTCATCATAATCTTCTCGCCCTGTCCTTCTGAGAAGGGGTAGAAGATTATGGCAGAGCAGTTTGATGGGCACCTGGCTGCCATCCAAAGTCAACACTTACAGTTAATCCTAAATTAGGTAACCAAGACCTTCAGCAACCCTGCAGTTGTATTATTGTATGGATGCAGTACTGCCTTTAGCTTGATTATTGTGGTTCGTCTTGTTAAAAAACAACCTGACCTCAGTGATTCATATGTGTCACTCTTCATCTGTAGCTCCATAGAGGTGAACATAACATCTTCAGAACTTAGGAAGTTCCAACTAGTGTAAAATATTCCAGTACGTTTTCTCCACAGTGCAAGCCATTGCAAACATTATCAGGTTTATCCCTTCTGCCCTATTTTACTTCCTCACAGATTGTGAGATCAGTTCAAGGTCTTTGTTCTTATCATAAAATCCATCCATGACCCAGGACAAGGCTATCTAATATTGCAAGTAAAATCCCTGAGATAAACAGTGTTTCTCTGGTACAGCGAGAAATTTGTACAGTGAGAAGGATTATTTGCATGGAAAACTGAGTTTTACACTGGTTGGCAGGACTGTGGAGTAAACTTCTGAGAAACTTCAAGTTTCACCAGTCACAGTGACTTCCAGACAAATTGTTACATGTTACTTGTACACCCAAAAGATTTTTGGTTTTTTTTCTTTTATATATATATATACCCACACACAAAGAACACATGCAAAATGCTGGAAGATAGTGTTCATGACTAAAAACTTTAATAGAAAAGAGCTGCATTTGGCAACTATTTTTATGGACAGGTAATGATTGGATAAAATTTAGATCTCCAACTTTAGAATTTGACCCAGTGCATATAATATTCTCCAATATTGTGGTAGTTAGTGAGATCCTTGGTCTCCCTTAATAAAACCATAGGGACAGAGGCTGATCCCAGGGGGATGGACCTGCTTATCCCAGGATGTCGTAATATTATTATTCTAATCTCTCTTCCAGTATCATATAATCATAGAATGGTAAGGTTGGAAGTGACCTCAAAGATCATCTAGTTCTAAGCTCCCACTAATACAGGTCACTCAAGGCCTCGTCCAACCTGCCCTTGTATCCATGCTCTGCTCTTGTATTTGTGCTTGCTACTGCCTTATTGTATCCTGAAGTACCTGGAAAATGCCTGCCTCGAGTTTACCAGGAACAGGCTCTAAATGCCTCCACGTGATCAGCCTGCATAGCCAGCGTGGCATCCATGCCAAGGCTGCACATCACAAGACATCCTGCCTGCACCCAAAGGCCTCCTGCCAAGACGGGAAGCCCTGGAGATACACAGACCATCCAGGGATATCAGGACCAGGTCAGAGATTGTCTGCCTCCTTTCCCCAGCACCCTCAAGCCTGGGAAGAATTAGAAATCTCAGCAGAGGACAAGACAGCAAGAGAATCCCCTGAAAGCATTTGGGTGCTGTCTGAAGTTGTAGCTAGCCCCATGATTTGGGAGATATTTTGTGAGTAAATAATTAAAGTCTCTTGTAATTCACCATTGACTTCGGCAGTAAGCAGAAAGGAGATCCTTGAGTCCATCGAGTGGGCAAGCGGTGTATTGACCACAGGAAGCTTCTCTTCTAGTTCAATTGAGTTCAATTAATATCATATATTATTACTAGTTATTTCTAGATCCTGTGTGATTCCATGATCATGCAAAAAAGTGATTATTAGTAAAATTAGTGGCTGGGGTGGTGAGTTCTGAATATTGAAAGTTAATAAACAATATTAATCTTTGAAAATCATATCTCACATCAATTAACTACCCCTCCATAACAAGTATCCTCATTCTTACTCCTGGAAAGGGTTAAGAGTTATTTCTGTCCTCTAGTCTCAGGTAGCTCATGGCATCAAATTGGGACAAATATCTACAGTATTCCCCACTGAATGGTGATAGATACATATGTAACTGACCTGATATTAAGCACTGAAAATCTTTCAAATATTTTTATTTTTAAATCTCCTACTTAGCTTTTTAAAAAAAGTAAGATGGAATTCATATCAGAAAACCGTCATGTGATGGTTTCAGTTTGACATTAGAAACTGTACAGTTGTACTGATGTTCTAAAGCTCTTGTTTACTGAAGGCCGGAAGTCTGTGAGGATCGTAATTAAAAGAACACACATATATAGCTACACTTTCTGTGCAATGAAGAATTATGTTCCAAATTATTATTCTTTTAAAATAATTCTTTAAAAATAACAGAATCATAGAATCCTTTAGCTGCAAAAGACCACTAAGATAATGCATCAATTAACCTTGCTCTACCAAGTTCACCGCTAAACCATGTCACTAAGCACCACGTGCCTTTTAAATACCTCCAAGGAAAGTCAATCTTCCACCACGTATCTCATAGACCTTCTAGTGGTAGGGTAATCAAAATAAGATCAGAGTATATTGCTTGACGAAGTAATGAAATCTAAAGCAGAAACTACTGAGCTCTCAAATCAACTAGTAAAACATAGGCAACCATATTGGAAGTTAACAACTCAATGGAATAGTTAAGCACATTTAATGTTTATTTCAGTGGATTCACCCACAGATATGGTTTGTAATATCCTGTGTGTTCAGATCCTGATTCAGCACAAGCACCTAAGTATGCAGTTAGAGAATGCATATTTAAGACATATGTGTGCTTGACCTTGGTGTTACATGCTCAGAATTATGAGTGTGCTCAAATATTTTCACTGCAGATGAATAGTCTAATCTTTTTTAACAGACAGTATTGGAAGTTTGCACACAAAGGAAAGCAACTAAATTTGTAATACTCTGCTAACCACCAATAAAATTACTGCACAAATTTGAAATTCAAAATGTTACACTAATGAATGGATTTGCCTGCCAACTATTTTTTTGGCATAACCTAAGATGTCAAAGTGGTTTTACACACATGGGTATTATATAAGCATTGTTTATTGGATTCATAAAAATATAACGTCTGTGACATTCAGGACCTGTTAAAAAGAGTACAGAGCAGTTTTGTGACAAACTATTACTAATGGAAAATATCTACTAACAGTATTGTATACTATGAACCATTTTAGTGAGGCCCAGATGGTTTATGTAATCTCACAAAGACAGTTAAGATTGTTCATGAGCTTCTGGGAGGCTTGTTATCTGATAATGTATTTGAGGGATTTTATGGTCTGCTTCAATAATTCTACTGACAAGCCCAGCCTGGGAGGATAAGTGAACAAACTCAGATGAACAGTTGTTGCTCTTGTGTTTTCTGTTTCTGTAAAAAATCATTTCCTAAAATTTACTGCAGTAAATTCCTTGTTTATTGTTTGATTTATTTTTTAGGCAATCTTGATAGCATTTTTTTCCCCTAAAACATTTGTCCACAGTTTGCCCTCAACCATAATTGCTTTCACTCTAATCATAAGGCTGTGCTGTAACAGTTACCATCACCCCAATTGTATGTCAATTTAACAGACTTCATAAATCCCTAGGTAACAGTTATATAAAAATAAATAATACAAAAAACGTTTAAAAAATACTCAGGATACTTCTGAATGTAAATTGAAATAGAAATTACAACCTGCTGTAGACAATAGAGGCCACCAAATGGACACTTGGCTAAATATCTCTAGTTTCTCAACAAAATTATTTTCCACTTTTCATTTTTAACAGAGACAATTTAGGAATAAGTTGTTGCAAAAGGCCATGAGTGTCACTTTGACTCGTACCTCCTTACAGAAGTTTTCTGGATCCTGGGGCACTATGAATTATGTCTAGGAAGGACCTAGAGACAGATAAGTCTTTGGTGAAAACAGACACTCTCAGAAAAAACTCACTTGGTGCATGAGCTGTTAAGATCATGTAAAGGAAGCCTCTGTCCTCTTTTGCTGGCTGTTCTTATCCTCTTCTCTTCAGCAAGAGCCACTCAATGACTGGCGAAAAGTTTCCGAAAGCGCCATGCTGCGTTTCACTAAGTAAGGAAACCAAGTCACAGAAATGTGCTCCTCGCAGAATACTTTGCAATCACCTTAACTCTAGACCCCAACCAGTTCATATATCATTTTACTTGTTTTACCAAACACTGGGTTTAAAGTTAGATTAATTTAATCTTGGAATGTCCTTGTTCCTACCACAGGGCCTTGATAGTACTGCTGCTATTTCATCTACCTTTTAATTTAATAAAAGCATGATGCTGTTTCTGCTGTTAGGTTGATTTTTCCTTTATGGTGAACAGGTCATGGAGATAGCATGATGTGAAAAGAAAAAATAAACTACCTTTCAGTGAAAAAATCTGCCACAATTGTAGCATTATTTTTGAAAGATCAGTGGTGAGAAACATAGTAAAAAGAGTAGTTAGGCAATGCTTCATTGACACAGTGCTGGTAGCAATATTGTATACTGTGAGGAAATCAATATACCTGATTGGAAATCCAAAAGTGGTGCTGAGGAGAGTCATCAAGATGGCTTGCAAGTAGTCTGCAGAGAGCGAGAGACACATTGCATATTTGTAGTGAAGAAGGCCAAAGCGTGGTGGAGGAGACCCATATGTGTCCTATCTTATAAAGAGGGAGAAAACACTCAACGACATTCTCACTTTGGCCTTAAGAAAACAATTTGTTTCTTCTAATAGAAAAACAACCAAATAGACAAACAAACAAGTTGTGTAAATGATAGCCATTCTCTTGGACTGCTGATAGATACAGATGCTTATGCACAGCAGGTGCATTCACTTTTTAATTTGGAGGAGGGTGTTTGGATTTTTTTAGCTATTACTATTTCCAGTATCATTTTCACATATGGTGGCTTTCATGGTTTGCTTATGACAGTAGAATATACATTATCCTTACTTCACAGCAAATATTAAATAAAAAAAATAAAGCTTCCCTATGGAACAGAAAGATGAAGTAAGAGCATAGATCCTGCTATGAAGGCTCCTTAGTTGTGAAAACTTTCCCTGCCTTTCATTCACGTAAGTTATGAAGAGGTTTCAAGGGATATGAATAGGGAGGAAGCTGAATGTAAGAGAGTCTGCTTTTGCGTAAAAGCTGCAAACATGTCCAAGCCAGACAACAAAAGAAAGATGCTCAAAAGCATCCAAGGAAACACTGTGGTACAACCTACTTAGAAGTTAAGAAACAAAAACCACTAGGCAACTTTCTGTCCACCAAAAAACATTGTTGCCTTGTGCTGATTTTTCAACACATCAGGCTTGAGGTTCTTCTAATGAAAACAAAGTTTAGTCATGTACTTTAGTTGTAAAATGGGATAAAATGCATATTAGCATACATTCCCCTGAAGGACAGGAAGTTTGTATTTATCTGATCATCAAAGATGGGCTCGCTAGACATGTGATTTGATATGCTTTAAAAGATCAATTTAGATAGTGTAAATGAACACAATTATCATTGTAGCTAGTTAATGATAACACAGTAAAAGGTTAATGTGAATGACAAGTTTCTTTTGACTAATAATAGTTATTGTTCTATTATTTCACTTAATTGAATTGATTTGCTGATGTGATTTATTATTGGGTTTTTAATTTACATTTGCTCTTCAAAGTTGTCATGAAAATGTACTAGGAGAGGGACAAAAAAAAAATATATCTATTAACACTACTCTTCAGAACAATGTTGAGTAAAGCCAGTAATACTTAGATATTTCAATCAGGTGTCAAAGACAGCCCATTTAATCTGAGTGACTAGAACCTGAAAAGGCAGATTTAGGCAATGCTTTCTTTAACGTCAAGATATGGTGCATCAGGAACATTTCAGATGCCAATTTTAAGTAATGCAAAGTCATAGTCAGTGTTTGTTATGAATTTAAATTTGAGCATTTAAAAAAATTACTTAAGACTGAAAGTAACTGCTGGAAAATTTAGAAATAAAATAAGCTACACACATTAAAATAAGCTAAATTAAGTATATTATAAACAAATTAATAAATTTAATAAATTAAATTAATACCTATATTAAATATATTATTAAATAAAATAAGCTACACACATTAATAAGCTAAAACACATCAGATCTTTAGGATCCCAAATAAAATGAAATAGTATTTTGGTAGCTAGGATTCTTTGGGATTTGTGCCAGTACTGGTTTCACTGTTTATGGTAACATATGTTAAACATGTATGTTAGTTCAGGTGGGTGATCCCACGGCTATCATTGTGTGCTTGGTATTGCAGCTGGGTTTTGTGGGGGGTTTGTATTTGTTCCCGCATCAAACTCTAGAATGGGTTCTTTGACAAAAAGAACACTTACATCTTTTCTGATAATTTCAATATTTCTTCCAAAACAGACAATGCCTGGGAACGAGAAAGACCTCATGATTATCAAATCCATCTTTTGTCTTACAGAGATGTTACATTGAGGAGAGCTCAACTGTCTACCCAAACAAAATGAGAACTTCTGCATGCAACATATGTTGACCCCAACAGATACACTCAGCACCTGCACAGGCAGAGGCAGCACCACCAGAAGATGGAGGCTCTCCACAAGTGAGAAAACACATATGGGTGGGAACACACACACACACACTTGCAGTGGCCCCAGCAGCTAGGCTCAGACACCCTGTCAGTCCAGTAGCTGCCACCGTTTCCATGCTCCTTTGTGTATGTGTACACGAGATTTTATACTATATAACGGATCATATTCAATATATGATTTGATATTCAAAACATCAATTAAAAGAAAATATTACATATAGAAACTAAGCATTTTGCAGAAATGTGACTTAGAAAAAGCCTGTTTAATTCAATCGATTTTTTATTAATGCCGGCCAAAGCACAACCTCAGAGGGAAGCTAGCCTGAAGAAGAAACTACTCTTTCTTTTTGATTAAATATGAGAGTTGAAAACTTAATCACACAAATATCTTATAATGATCTTCAGCCATTAAATGTCCTATATAGAGCCTATTGAGACCAAAAAAGAGGATCTTTTAAAATAATTGCTCTACATTCTCAAATGTTTTCTGTGCTGCCGCAGTACTAACATCACTTTTTTCAGAAAACACATGTCCCTGGATCTCATGCTGCCAACTTTTAAAAGATGTTTTGACAGCATTGTTCAAAGATGAAGAATTTTTGTTAATTTCAAGGATATCACCTAAAATGGCTAAAGCTAATCCAGCATCTGACTGGAGACTGTGGACTATAACATAGTAAGATGCCTTGAAAACTGTAGGAAAACTTGTTTCTGCCTGATGCACAGCTGTGGCCACACATCAGCCCTGAAGAAAACCATTGTGAAATGCAAAATCCATATAGAGAGCAGTTACAGACCAAGGAATGATTTTCAAAGGCATACATAATTGTTTTAGATGTGAATTTTCACTCATGGTGAAAACTCAGAGGGCAACACTGTGTCCAGCTAGGTGCAGACACTATATTACATTCTCACACAATAAAACCAGAATCTTTCTGAAAATAACTTTTTTCCTATCAGCTGCCAGGAAGCCATGTTGCTGAAACCAGTAAATCTACTGAAATTCTCTGGAAAGCTCTTTAGGGAAGACAGTAAAATATAATCTTCAACAACCTCTGTCTAAGATTCCTTCTATCCTTGACGTACTTTTCCTTTGAGGCCAACATTGAGTAGTACATCTTTGCACCCTGATGCTGAACCCTTTGAATTTTGTTTATTTTCATTGCCATCTGATAACCTTTGATCAATCTTATGGTGACAATTTGAAACTCACTAAAATAATTCTCTGAACTGTTGTAAGACTTTGTACAAAACAAAGGCATTATTATTTTTATCTGTTGTTTTTGTTATTTTGTTGTTGGGTTGGTTTTTTTAAAATCTGATTTTCATCTCATATGATTTTATTTTTTATTTCTTCACAAAAATGGATACTGAGGACAGCTCAGCTTAGGTACATTTCTTTATCTGGAACAGATACTAAAATTGCTCTTAGAGCTGGTATACCTTTCACTGCTAACAGAAATGCAAAATAACCTCATGGAGATGTTTCATCTCTTCATGAAAGAACAGGGATGCTGCTAGTAGAAAAATCTCTGTTTTCAGGTGCATCAACAGGGAAATCTGGCAAATATTCTCTCTTCTCTGACTGCTCTTTTCTGACAAAAGAATTTTGCATAAACTTTCATCCAAACGTGCATGAATAAAAGGATTTATATATTCATGAATTAATAATGGCAACATAGAGAGTTATTCGTGAAGAAGGCATAAATACAAGGTAGAGGAGAGGATAACAGATGAGTTTTACTCATATGGGACAATTTTGATTATGCCTTAGTTGTATGTGTTTATTTCAGAATTTCGAATGTTTATTTTTAAAAATATGCACATCTAAGACTTTACAGGATACTGAATACTCACCAATTTGTTTCCAAGTCTTTCTTTCCTAGAAATTATTTTAAGGGTCTATAATCTGTTTCTCAGGTTATGATGACACATGACTTCACCTTTATTGCCACTTGAGAGTTGGGGTATTGCTTTCTTCAACACTACTGTCATTTAATTCACATGAAAACCTGTACAGCTCCTTCAGTGTTATTACACAGAAACAGTTGCCTGGATCAGTAGAAAGGATACAAGTCTCTCACCTAAATTTAGATAGGTGTGATGTTTATTTGTAATGGTAACATGAACTGTAATGCAGCAGCATAAAGTTGTATTTTACACTATCAGGACCTATGCCCATATTGTTAACCCATCATATTCAGTCTTATGAATAAGCTACTAAAAACTACTTTTTTAAATGTGCATTCAAAATGTGATCAATGTAATCGAAATCAGTCAGCTAACCTATCAGTCTATGACAGAAAACTGTTTGGCGAGTACAAAGTTTCAGGGAATATCTAACAGTTTCACAATTGTGAGTAGAAGAAGGTGAAAACTGAAAATAAATTCTGTTAATCAAGCACACGTCTATAGGATGTAATTCAGCAAAACTTTTACTCTAGTCCTTCCTCTTTTTTAATTTGCATTTGAGATTCAACAGCACCAACAAAGTCCAGATGTGTCCATTCAGATCATATGGAAGAGTGCAATGCCTGAGATCTGAAGAAGTGAAAAGACAGCTTAAAATAAAGTAAAACTCAGCTATGCTACAAATAAGAGACAGTAATAAATAACCACCAAAGCCAGTCTTGTTTGTAATTACAGCACGAAGTTTATATGATTATAGTCAATGTCTTAGTGAAAAGAAATGGAGTAAAAAAATGTAGAAACAATTTTCATAAATTTCCCATAAAGACAAGTCTGAGCATTCATATTTCAAAATCCTTCTAATATTCCCGGTCCTTTTCTGAACTTGCTTGTTTAAAGTTTCTGCATGTTCAATGTTGTCTCATATCAAGGATTATTCTGGAAAGAAGTTGGCAGGTTCCACCTCAGTTCGTTTTCGAAGTATGAATGCCATTCATTAGAATAGCTTTTGAAATTAATTGCTTGCAACATTCGTGTGAATGGCACATTTGTGGCTGATGTAAATCACTCATTCTTTGCTTGCTTAGTTTCACATCCTTTTGCAGATGGCTGCAGTCCATGGCTCCAACCCCGGAACATAGTAGTGGTGACACAGTTAATAAAAGTAATATTGTGTGTTGGAATTCTAGTAATACAAACCCCAACAGCGAGCATTTCTTATCAATAAACTAGACAGAAAGTGCCTCCATATCAGAAGAGAATTATCTGAGAACTTGCATTGTACAAAGAATCCTGAACCAAATTTTTGACAGCCTGTGATTAGTCAACAGCTCATGATCATTAAACATAGCCTGGAAGATAATACCCAGGAATTTGTTAAGGAAAGGTGAAGCAAAGATTTTGCATTTCCAAAAGAAGTTTAACAGCTGCGTTGTCAGCCTTCCTATCCCCTCACCACAAACAGCTGGTCAGTCCTGCACATGATGCTCTTTTATGGCACCTCTATGTTGAAAATTAATTAGAGTATCCATCCAGATAGATTCATGGTTTTTATTCCTAAAATACAGCACAGGTGCAAGTATTTGTGCACAGAATAACAACTCAATTGGTGCTGCAAATAAGCACGTGAACTTTTTATGTGTCATATCACACCTGCAAATGTAGCAAAGAGAACTATGCTGGTTTGAGGCTAACTGGAGCATTTTATTGAGAGAAATTAAATCCTTAGCTGTAAGAAGAAAGAAAGAAAAAACACAACAGTAATCTATATCACTCACTCTTCTGCTAAGAAATGCAACTAGTCAAAATGTAGGTAAGACACTCATTTCTCACACACTTCTCAGTTCTCAGTTGTTCTGCTCCTTCACTCTGGCAGTCTGTGGTTGCTTTCTGCCTTAAATCTAATCCAACCTAACCCTTTATTTCTTCTAACCTCCTTGTTGTTTTTATTTTGACATGTCACCTCAGCTCTCTCCAGATTTATCACATGAGATATACAGGGCTTGATCTGGTTAATTCTGAAGGGAGGGAAAGAGTGGGGAAGGGGGGAGGAGGTTTGGGTCAGGAGCCTCCTGGCAATCTGATTGTTTTGGAGGGATTTTCTGTTTCCATATTATTTTTAACTTCTATATAACTGTAAATATTTCTGTATATTGTAGGTGTATGTGCATATGCTTGTAAATTGTGCTAAGCTGTAAATATAGCTTCATTCCTTAACTTCCAGCTGGCTGAGTCTAGTCTGGGTGACTACATTGTGTGGAGGGGCAGGTAACTCCCAAACCATCACAGAGAACACAATCCTGCATGTTACAGTTTAAACAGAGAGAGTATTTTCATTCTTTTGAATGGTGGAAATGCTGGAAATTGTTGGGTTTATCTCTCCTAAATGGTTCATGTACGCAGAGTGCAGTCAATAGGAAAAAAAAAAATCATTTGCCTGAAATGTAAGGTTAGGGCTGTGTCTGCATTAGGAGGAAGTTCAGCCCAGTAGCTGCATAAAGTAAACAGCATTGGGGCTTTACATTCACACTATGTGACTTTCAGGAGTTGCTGCTTCAAGTCTAATGTGGTTCTGATCCTGTGAACTGACTTCCTGCTTGTGCCTGGGTCACAGGCTTTATATGTCTGGAGCACATCTGCCAATGTATGGTTATCCAAAAGGAGACAAATTTGTGTGATCCTGGATTGGTCCCAGTGGGAGCCAATACAGAGGAACTGGAGGTGGTTGTGAGTCATTTGAAAAAATGTACTCTTGATGCAAGAAAAATCCTAATTTAAATTCAACCTTAGTGCTGCACATGATAAAGCCAACCAGAAGAGCTGCATTTGATTTGGTTCACAGCTTTGCCCAATCTAAATTGGTAGACCTCTTCAGAAAATGGTTCATACTACTATTTCAAATAAGAGGTTTTAATTCTTGTTTAGCAGGGCAATTTCACTTTGCATATGTAATTTAATATGCGCTGGAACAAAGACTGGATTAAAGGACACACTTCCTTAGGTGAGGATGGTGAATTAAGTAGTCATTATGCAAGAACATTTGTTGTACATATAATTCAAACAGAAAGTGGGGAGGGGGCTGTTTGTTTAGTTTTAGGTTTTTGTTTTATTATTGTAATGAAGCTGTACAATTATTCTCATTAAGTACTCAGGTACACTACACATGGTGAATTATCTTCAGTAAGAGACTGAGAGCAACTCAGGGTGGAGCACTTGGATGATGCTTAGGCTCCTCAGACTTAATCTAAAGTACTGGCACTATGAGAGCAAGGCATTCCCAAATTCAGGTACAGAATATAATCTAATGGTTCAACCATTGTACTGTGAGAATGGAAGTGGATTCAAATTTTCTTAATTACAGAATTATAGAATTAACTAGGTTGGAAAAAACCTTTGAGATCATTGAGTCCAACCTATTACCTAACATCATCTAATCAACTGAACCATGGCACTAAATGTCACATCCAATCTTTTTTTAAACACTTCCAGGGATGGCAACTCCAGCACCTCCATGGGCAGCCCATTCCAATGGCCAATTACTCTTTCTGTGAAGAATTTCTTCCTAACATACAGCCTGAACTTCCCCTGATGCAGCTTGAGGCTGTGTCCCCTCATTCTGCCACTGTTTGCCTGGGAGAAGAGACCAAGCCCCAACTAGCTACAACATCCTTTCAGGTGGTCCTGAAACCAGGACCTCCATAAGGTCTCCCCTGAGCTTTCTCTTCTCCAGACTAAACAACCCCAACTATCTCAGTCACTCCTCACTAGGTTTGTGCTCCAGACTCCTCACCAGCCTTATTGGTGCCCTTCTCTGGACACATTCAAACATTTGTACCCTCTAGAGATACCTTCCAACCACAAAGGTGCTTCCTGCTGCTCTTCAGCTGTGTGAATCTATTGCTTTTTGGACACGCTTCTCAATGTGATAAAATATATTTTTTTTCACAGTAACTTGATTATTAAAATAAATAAACCAATATAAAGGTGCCGTTTGCACCTCTACTGAGTTTATATGAAAACAAGTTTAGTTCAGAATTTTTTTCCTTATAATTACTATCAAATTTAAGGCAAGGAAGGCATGAGGAGGAACTGAATATCACAGTATATGTTTTTATCTACTTCACTAGCAAGAGGGATGCCAGTCAGTTACATGGCAACCAAATTAAGCTGTTGTACCCATATGCATTATGGATGGTATAACTGGTATTTTATAAAATTACATCCAGTTCAGTTATTATGGTACTTGCACTTTCATTTTTAATAAATAATCACTAAATATGTTGACATTATGTGTTATCTTAGTATTTTTACTTTCATTATCTCTGTAGAAGCCTCAAAGCATTCTTAACTAAGAAGGTATGTCTAATTTTGCATTTCTGCTTAATAGGATGAATATTAACATCAAATGCTAATACTCTGTGACTACAGAGCTTTCATACTTTCCCTACTTTGTGCCTTTCTCTCTTCATAAATATACAAAGAGCCATCTCGCTGTGCTGTTTGCAATCTCTCCTTAACACTTTGTTCTTCTGAAATGCTTTTAAAAACCCATGAAAACAACTAAGTATGCTGTGACCTCTGTTTTCATGGCACTGTCACTGTTATCCTTAGAGTGGGTGTTTTATACTGTATCAAATCTTCTCATCTAACACAACACTTAGAGAAACACATTTTGCCTAGAGGGTTTTCAGAGCATCGCACCTCTTCCAGCACAGTCTAGCCACAGGACACGAGCCCCACCGTGACCAGCAGGCAAGTGGTGCAGCTGACGTGACATAGTTCTCCCTACACACCCTTACCTGTCCTCTGTTTCCTTATCAGTAGCTAAAAGTGAATTAAGTTATATGCAGGATAAGAGGCTATCGAGAAGTCGTGGTGTTTCTCTGACAATTCAGGAGCACCAGTATTGTGGCAAGGCAGCATAACGAAGGCTTTAACTGTAAAGTGAAACCTCCTGGATTCTGCTGTATATACTGAGTACCTCCTCATGTGTCTCCCTGTGACAATCATTCCCTTTCCCAAGTGCAGAATAGTCTTTCCCTGTTCCTATTATTGCTGTTGATTTCTTATACACAGTAAAGCTAAATTACAACATCTCGTACAGCTGCTAAAGGCAATTTCCATGTTGTGAATGAAGAATTCACTTCCTCAGCAGATTAGAGTTCCTGTTGAAGGTAGAATGGTCAGGTTTGAAATGTATTTCATAAAAAATATAAGAAATCTTTCAAGTATGGTACGTAAAGCAAAATTAATATTTGTATTTATTGAATTCTGCAATAGTGGTACTCTATGTGTCAATGTCTCACAAAATCTTTGTTGAAAGTTCAAAGGAATTTAATTACATCTGCTTTTGAAGCTGAGAAATACATTGCTGTATGTTTAAATACGTGTCATCCTTTGTTCTTGAACATGAGAAAGATTATCTCAGAAAGTATCCAGTGCTCAGCTTAAAATACAAAATGAGGACTGACATAATGCAAATGCTATGGATACAAGACTCCAATCCAGGTAAACACAGAAGTATTGCCACAATGTGTCCAAAATCATAATAAGCTCTAATTTATGCCTTGAAATAAAAAGCAATCTCTCTTTTTCCCCAGATGTTTTTGGTTGTTATTATAAAGAATTTTTGTTGGTTAATTTTTTGCTCTCAGAAATGCAAGCTTCATGTCAGCGATTATGCTTGGTTTGCACAGTAGGTGACAGCATGCATTTTTTTTACTTTTACTGCAGACTTTATCCGCATTTTGCCTGATATGCTTTTCCATCCCCACCTTCACCTTCTGCACCCTGTGAGCATAAAAGATAAAAAATAGATTAAATACAAGGGAGCTGAAGAAGCTGAAATGATCACACAAGTTCGCTTTCCTGTGTTCAAAGCAATACTGTCGGTTTCTCCAGTATTAAAATCTCTCACTTACTGTGGGTTTTAAATGAATTAAATCATAAAATGCAAGCCTATATTTTGACCAAGTCTCTTATTATTCAAGTATACTGATTGCAATTAAAGGTAACATTTGACATGCATAAAGGGAGCTGAATCTGACTCACTAAGTCTCTGGGACATGCACATTATGTGTATCGACTACGCTTGTTATTTGAATAAGCTGTTTTCACATTCTTCTAAAACAATTGCAGTCTGTAATTGTCATTTTTAGTTCACATTGTAAAGAAAACCTTCATTTTCAATAAGATAAAATATTACTCCTGATTTCTATCCATTTGATATCTTAAAGGACTTGTCTTCGTATTTCAAGTGCAAAGAGAATTGTTTCCTTTCTCCCTAAAATATACTTTCTTTCTCATAACAAAAGAAATAGAGGTATACGTCAATATATGTTTTGGCATTGATTTCTACCAGGAATGCTGATTAATGTACAGCTGTAGCACAGACATTCTCAGTGTGTCCATATATGTGTGTTTTCTTGTCTGAGAGAGACCTTTTATCTCTCTTCCTCTCTTCTCTGCCTTTTTCTAGCAAACTGAGCAGAAGGATCTATTTTTTTGACAGGCTGCCACTCTCAAGAGGGCATAAAATCTGCATTTCCTTTCATCTATCTGGATTAGTGGATTATCCTGCAGTCTGCTTGGTGAATGAGATACTTTATAGCCTTCATCTTTGAGTTCTTTAAGAACAGGTGTGTTTCTAAGATTTGGAATGCATGTTGGAGAGGGAGAGGTTTAATCACATAACCTACTGCTATCTTAAAATCAGATGGTTTTGTTTCGTTTTGTTTCATTTTTTTCACAGAGACATCATTATGGCAACCAACAGCATCATAATAAGGAAGTTATGATTTTTATTTTGGCTTCATTTTATGGTAAAAGTACATCAAACAACAAAGTTGTAAGCCTGCCCCTATTATTTGATCCAGTTTCAGAAGGGAGGAGGGATGTGAAGCAAGAGAAGAAAAGAAAGGAATTCATTACAGCAAGCAAAATCCTGTGTGAAGAGAAAGGTTTGCGTGGTGGTCTCATTTGTAATGTGGAAACAGGAAACAAATTTACACAAAACAAAACAACCAACCAAACAACCCCCTCCAAAATCTGCAGAAGAAATCACTTTAACTGCCTCTCATCTTCCAACTTCCAGGGTAATTCTAACAGGTCTAAACTAAAGGACTTACCAACAGCCCCATCCCACAAACAGAAATATCAAAACAACTGGAAAGAGCAGGTGAAGTTTCCTGCCATTCGGCACTGCCAGCTGTGCATCATTCACCCTGACCCTCACCATCACCCAGGGAGCCCCAGTGAGGCTGGGTCAGGTAACCTGGGCCAAATCTACAGTAGCACTGTGGTTTCTGTGGTTTTTCTTTTTCCTGCAGGTATTTCAGGAAGGTATCACTAGGAAGCGGACAGAGACAATGAGGAAACAAATAAACAAACAAGCAAACAAAAAACCCTCACACCAGCTGAATTGAAAACTGAAGATGAAATAGCATTGTTTCATCTACAGAACAAGTTTGTACTGTCATTGTAACACTGACTCTCAACAAGGCTTAAATTTAAGTGGTGCAATTTTAGGTATGATCTGTCATTCTCTAGATCTTTCACTTTTAAATCCAGCCCTTCTAATTTCATACTTAGTTAATGATCTATTTTATCAATAATTAATTCTGCCATCTAACACAGAATGTATGAGACAATGAATTTCTTATCTGTGTTTCCTAAATACTTTATTAATTTTTTTGTTTCCATATAACCTCTAATGATACTTAATACTTTCAAACTACTCTGACACATATGTAATCTTCTTTCTTTTTTTTTTTTTTTTTATGTGCTTCTTGGTAAAGATCTAGATATTCCTCCTGTCCTGCATTTGCAGTTCAACTGAGATTTACTAAATTTTCAATGTATGTGCTAGCTCTGTCCGTGACTCCGTGACTGTGAACTTAATTCACTGTGGGGTAGGCTGAAGGTCTCTGAGGTCCTTTGGAGATACTATTTATTTCTGGTAGTGCCAGCAACGTATGAAGCATTTTTAGATGCTCAATACCATACAATCATTACCCAAAGAAGATCACACATTGTAAAAGGAGCAAACTCAGAGGAGCAATAGAACAAAAGGTGATTTGCACAAATGTTCTAGTTCTCTACCTAAGTAGCGAGCTTCAGCATTCTGTGTTCTCAAGATAGGGATACAGCAAACAAGGGAAAAAAATGTTGCCTTGTAATTACGGTCATTGCATTTTCAATTAGAATTAGATAATAATTTTTGGTCTCCTCTTTGCAAAATGGAAAATAGTAACAAATGCTTTGGAAATTTTGAATTTAGATCTTGAAGTTAGAAGCAGTTAATTACATGCTTAAGGTTCAGAATACCCTGAGAATAGCTGAAACACAAATAAAGGTTTCAGTAGCAGCACACTCAAAAATAAAGAGAAATTCTGAAGATGGTAGTTGCACAAGTGTGCTGGTTTGAGGTTAATTAGAATATTTTAATAGAGAAACTTACACTATAGGTTGTGAAAGGAAAACGTCATGATGTCTACTTCACTCATACGCTTGCTGGAGAATTGTTTGGGAACAATAACCAAAACAATAGATAAGTCAGTCTCTCTCTGGCTCTTGCTGGAACAGAAGCTGCTAGATCGCCCCAGCCTTCACAACAAGCCACACTGAATAAAAGTGGCTGGTGGGAAATGAAAAACTCATTTTTTGGACCTGGAAGGACCAGAAACAAAGACCACGAGCTTTAAACCTGAAAATAGCTTGAGCATAACTTATGGTATGGAAAGCAGTATAGAGAAGGAAGCAATGTACAAGACTCAAGCAGGTGAAATGAGGGACAGGTAGCTGCAAATTCACTATTCCTTACATTGTTTTTCTAGTTTGAAACCAGTGATAAGACATTTGAAACAATGAGAGCAGGGAAAAAAAAAAAAAAAAAAAAAAAAAAAAAAAAAAAGAAAAAAGAAAAAAGAAAAAAAAAAAGTGGATGAAAGAATTGGGACACTGTAATAATGAGAAAGAGGAGAGGACACCAATTCTTCACAGCATGAGATGGCACTTCAAATAGGGAAAGAAAAAAACCAAACCTTAGAAATGTGTGTCCTCCTGTGAGACAGTCCAAAAGGGAGTGGAAGAGGTACTGAGGTCAAGTAGGCTAAGAAGAAGTAGTCATCCTCTGCAGCTCTGAGATTTAACAGTTGTCAAAGACTTGTGACATTCAAACAAAAATGGCTCAAATAGCCTGCCATCAAATACATGGTTTACAAAGTGATTATTACTTATTTGGACTAGAATAACATAGCTGGAACATAAAGAAATGCCTTGTTCTCATAGTATACATTTCTTCGACATTGCTATAACGTAATCGACTTTATGTGCCAAGATCAGTGGTGGAACTTTAAGGATACTGCAGTGCTTTGGCAGAGGTAAAAACGCAAAGGTCCATTTTTAAAAAATACACTATATTTAATATTTTCTTTTTTTATCTCTCAGTTTTATTGGGCCATTGTTATCATAAATTTGCATTGTACAGATTTAGAACTAATTCCAAATGTAAATCAGCGGAAGTTATTAAACTGGGAGGTAGATGTTCCTATGAGATAACTGCATGGAAGATGCAAGAAACCTTATATTTGGAAAAAAAGGTAGCTGTTATTAGACTAACAAATGTCTACTCCCAGATACTGACAGTGGCTTTGGTCCAGCTGTGGGACTTGCAAGCTATGCTGCATAGCTTCACTATCGTCACCAACTGTTCCTCTTTTAACCACCCTATCTTAACAGAGAGAGTATGAAAACTCAGTGAAGGGTGAGAAAGACATTCTACATATGTTAAGCTTATAGAGGGTGTCTTCTGAACACTAAAGGGTTTTTCTCAGAAACAGGAGTTATTTACAAAGCCAGGTTATGCATCT
This sequence comes from Eubucco bourcierii, assembly GCA_013396675.1. NCBI lineage: Eukaryota > Metazoa > Chordata > Aves > Piciformes > Ramphastidae > Eubucco > Eubucco bourcierii. Next base: position 41,553 of record VWZE01023391.1, read on the forward strand.
CAGTAAGGCTTGAGTTGAAGAGAGACTTAGGAATTATGCTGAAAAATCCTGCAGCAAGATTTGTAGTATGTCCACAGCGATAAAGTGTCCAGAACCACTCAAAGAAACATTCAAGAGCTGCTAGCAGAGCAGCATAATGTCTAAACTTTAGCCCTCAGAGTTTCAAACTTCTGAAATTTTAAACATTTTGGGGTTTATTTTAAATATCATTTGTTTCTAAACTTTACTTTTACATGTTTAATACTTTTCCTTTTCTTGAAACCAAATAGTATAATACATGAAAAAAAAACCCAAAAAAACCAAAAGCAAACACTCTTTGTGTACTGCTTTGTATTTTTTTTCTGGAGATCTTTTTATTTTAGCTGGAATTACATGACCTGAGCTGAAGTTTATTCCTTTTTTTTTTTTTTTCTTTCCCATGCATGTTGAATTGCTGGCTCATGACATTCTGTGATTGACTAATACACCCAGCTCCCTCTTACTATGTGTCATTTCAAATGAATGAGGCCAGTTAGTAGCTCTGATTCAAGATCAGTAGTTCACAGCCAATTCAACTCAATGATCCAGTCCTGTGATTTAAAAATGTTTAACTTATTTAATGGTTGCTGTTAATCATCCTCTCAAGATACTAATAGAAGAGAACATACTTCATTTTCTCTGAAAGATGTGAATACATTATCTCACTTCTTTTCAAAGACAAAAAAGTGTTCAACGAAATGTTTCAGACAGTATCATGGGGATGATCATATTTGTCAAGATCTTGAGCAGACTCCTCTCCGGAAAGTACAAAAAGATCTAATCCTCCTGATGATAAGCCTACACGTATAGAATCAAGGAGTGTTGTTCTATTTTTATTTAGGTGACAAGAAACACTGGGGAAAGGATGGAAATCAAGGATTCACAGAACTGCAGAATTAAGCAGTCATAATTATCTAATGATGCAGCTCTAAACTCTTCCGTGTATCAAAACCAATGAAGAATGTGAACTTTAGAGACTTTTTTTAAAGAAAAAAAAAAAACACACCACTGGTCTAGGTATTTTGGTGGTGTTTTTTCCCCTGAAATAAATGGAACATCCCTGAATCTATTATATTTGCAAAGAATTTGAAAAGCTTTCTTGAGAGATATTTGAGACTTTCACTGCAGACCTTGGAAAATGTATATGGTGACAGTAACAGAGTGATGGGAAAATGGAGAGGAGATGTAATTGAAACATCATTTCAATTCCCAAAAGGATAGGTTTAAAATTTGATCATTTTAAAAAATGGCAAAAAGATAAACTTTTTTTTTTTTTTGGTTTCTCTTCAATGTGACCAGTCATCTATTGTAGAAACACACAACATAATCAATCTGTATTTGTTGCATGGCAAAGCAGAAAGCTATGATACCAGTGGCATGTCAGCTGCTCTCCCTTTTTCATTTGCCAGCACTTTTTAGTCAGCGATTTTCTTTTCCTATCACATACATGTAAGATCCGGATGACTACTGACCCTTAGAACTTGTTACTATGGTTTAAATCCTCATTTGTGACAAAAATGAGAGGTCTAACCAGACTGGCTGCACTGGACCAGCCCATCGGTGTTACTAAAACTGTTTAGGCATCCATGGTGAAATAATCCAGTCCAACAAGAGTATAATTGCTTACTGAAAGCTGCTTAAAATTGTAAGCATTGATGAAGGCATCTGGGAATTTAGTAGGCAGCATCCTTGAATGTGATTACCTGTGGGTGACAAAGCACTTCCATGTTTTATAGAGTGAACCTTTCCAGACTTTTTACATGAGGTTCTTCCACAGACAAAAGAAAAAAGCTGCAACAACTTGGGTATTAGAGGGTTCCCAGACTGGGTAATAAAGCACAGCCTTATATTTAGAGTGGGAATTAATAGTGAAATAGCAGTTCAAACACATCACAATTTATATGTCTGTGAAAAAAAAAGACCATAACATGATACAGTGAGGTAAATTCGTTTCTCACTCACAGTTAAACCATTTGAGTTTTGACTAGAAATCACCCCTACAGAGCAAGCTGTACTTACTTCCATGTAAGGATTTTGGTGCTGACATTCTCTCACATGTGTGATAGGGTGAGAAATTACCAGATAGATGAGCAAGCTAAGTGTGGGCCTTAGGAAAGATACCCAGACCAAAAATAAAACCCCAAAAAACAGTGATATCAACTAGGACTAAATGAAGCAGTAGTCTGCTTTCCCTTTTCCTCTCTTTACCTCTTTTGAAGTGTTTTAGAGATAGCAAGTTTTTCTTCAGATCATTCGTTACTAATTCATTCATTATTGATCATTCAGTTTGGCCATGGGTGAAGGATGGTGGGAGGAGACATGTGGTGCCAAAAACTAGCATCTGAGGGTCAAGTGCAGCTTTTGCTGTATATAGTTTAATGAAAATAAATATAGTAGCCTTCCAGTGTCTGAAGGGGGTCTTCAGGAAGGCCGAGGAGGGATTATTTACAAGGTCTTGCAATGACAGGACAAGGGACAATGGGTTTAAACTGGCAGAGGGGAGATTTAAACCGGATGTTAGGAGGTAGTTCTTTCCAGTGAGGGTGGTGAGGCACTGGAACAGGTTGCCCAGGGAGGTTGTGGCTGCTCCCTCCCTGGAGGTGTTCAAGGCCAGGTTGGATGAGGCCTTGAGTGACCTGTACTAGTGGGAGGTGTCCCTGCCTATGGCAGGGGGTTGGAACTAGATGGTCGTTGAGGTCCCTCCCAACCTTACCATTCTATGATTCTATGAAAATAGCAAGCTTTTCATTTACTCCAGGAAGGGCTCATATATGCCCCATATCCTGTTTCTTAGTTCCATTTTCTGAATTAAAAGTAATTAAAATTGTCAGAGAAAACAGTGCTACTCACACACCCTAGGCTGCTAAAGCAGAAGACACTGATATTTTCTCTGATATAATTGACTTTTGAACATTTATTTCATGATATCTCAAACTTTTTATAAAGTGCATGGCCTTTCTCAAATTGGCCATGGACTGGAAAACTTGTTTCTTAACATATGAACTCTGCTTCTTGCAGTGGACATGCTAACTAATAGAAGCAGTCATTGGTATGTATGGAAAGCAGTTGGAAAAGCCCTTTAGGGCAGGGTTTCACTACAGTTTGAGAGCTACATTGCAAGCAAGCATCAAGATCTTTATTTGAATCATGAATTGCATGCACATCTAATTGAGATTTTAGGAAATGTGAATTTTTGTAAAAGCGTGATGGAAGCTCTGTTAAGCTGGAAGAATCAGCAATAATCCTATTATGAACCATGTCTTAACTGTGATACATTTACAAGGAGACATGGACTTATAATGCATTTCTTCCAGAGAGCAAACAGCTCTGAGATAACAATCACTGTTCCCTAAATATGGCACAGCTGGGATTCACAACCTTACCAAACCTTGCAGAGCTTTCTATAATGTAGATAGTTCAAAATGTCACAAGGAGAGAAGCAAATGTTGTTTAGGTATTCTAGGCAGCAAGAAACTATCTATGTGGTACTTAACAGCCCAGGATCTCCTACTGCTAGGTGTTTGATGAGGTCAATCTTTTCTTATACAAACTGCAGAGGAAGACAGAAGTTATTCATTTCCCTTAGCCCCACTGAGGGCCCAGGACCAAATCTCTCGCCAAGACTGTGTAAAACCTGGCTTCATCCTTTGCCTGGTTTCATCAGAAAACGGATGTTTTCATGTATCATAGTAGAGTGGTATAATTACCATCCTTTTGATGAAAGGTGACTTTTGGAATCCTGAGTGGAAGGTGCTCTACTTTCTACAGATAAGTAGATTACTTGGAACAATAAACAGTAAAAGATCACGTGGTTATCACCAGTGTGTGGAACCAGGTAACATCAACTCACTTGCAATGAAGCATCGCTGAATTTGACTGTCTTCTGCAGTTTCTAGTCATTCTAACTTAAGGATGAGCACCATTTGTTCCAGTTAGTAATACTTCCTTAATGGAGGACTAAGTTCAAGAAATGAACACATATGGATTTAACATGAGTTCTAGCCTCTCTTTTTCTTTTTGACCACTGTATGCTACTGTGGATGGAGACTAGGCAAGAAACAAAATGCAAAGAATCTTATCAAAAGATTGGTAAAACTCTTCTCAGTTGTGTGAAAGTCTGTGTGAGACAGCTGTGTTGTTTGAGCTTTGGTGGTATCACTCAGCAGCAGCATTTCCAGAACTATGCGGCATTTTACTACTGGAAATCTAGCAGATAAAGGACTGAGTTCTGAGCTCAGCAGTAGCTGATTCAGATTTCTGGTTGTAAACCATTAAGAAAAACTTTCTCCCTCTTTCCAAACTTTCTCCCACTTTCCTTTTGTTGTTACCTTATCAACTTCGTTGTCTGCATTCATACAAATAACAGGACATCTGAGCACTTAGGAGATATATTTTTCTTTGTGTCAGTTTGTGTTCGTCCTATGACAGCCGGATAAAGTGTAGCTTGAAAAAAAAAGGTGAATGAACAGTTCTGAAAGCAACTCTACCTGATGTCATGGAAGGCCAAAATAGGCCTAAACATGTCCTGGCTGGTCCAGACATGTTTCCTGCTCTCTCTCCTGTTGTTGGAGGAAGCAAGGGCAGGAAAGGAAAACAAAGGCCTGCACCTCTGTGTCACTTCCAAACTTGTAAACAGAGTACATCGTATGTTTATACACTCGTTTGTGTTCTGCCCTAAAAGGGTAAAAGTAAGCCTCAACTTTACCTAGTATGGTTAAGTATGACTAAGTGCCATTCTGATTGACTGATCTGTGGCCAAAAAATCAAAAGTCTCAGGCTACATTGGTAAAAAGAGATGAACAGGTAAACACAATGTGCTCTGCCTTACAATGCTTTTGCCTCATTGTGCTCTGCCTCAATGAGCTTCTGTCTCATTACTCTCTGCTGTTGCATCCTGTTGTTCTCTGCTAAGCTATAAGCTGGTTCTGCTACATAATAATAAGCCTTGGTGCTTTGGATTTGTACACCTAGAAACTGCTTTGTCTCAGTTTACCAGAAGATTAGCAATAAGTGCCTTTATGCAATAGGCTTGCTTAGCCAATGCGACATCGAGCCAGCCTGCATAATCACAAAACATCCTGCCTGCCCCTCAGCAAAGCTCCGTGACAAATCTGGAGTCCAAGAGGAACAAGATAAGGTCAGAGATCGTCTGCCTCTTTCCCAGCACCCTGTTAATGCCTGGGAAGACTAGAGGGCTAAGACACCAACTGAACTCTCTGCAAGTGTTTGGGTACAGTCTGGAAATTCTAGTTAGCGCCAGGAGTTTGGAGATATAATTTTTGTGAGTAAATACTTAAAAGCCTGTTTTGCAAAACTCCGTGAACTCTGAAGTGCATCTGAATGCCTTCTGCCTTAAGCAAAAAGGAGCAAGTAGTGTATTCTACTGCAAGAACCTTTTTCCAGTTCTAATGGTTTAATGTTTGCATTATTGCTAGTTATTTCTCAAATGTTCTAGATCCCTGTTTATCCTCCGTGTAATACTTTTCATTAACTGTTGCAAAGAACCTATTATTATTAAAATTGTGGCCACTAGCAAGAGTCCTGAATTAATTTTGGAAAAATAAACCTCACACCTTACAGCCATTACACCTGAAGATGCTATTTTAAAATGGTTTGATTCAGCACTGTGGGATTTTGGATGCCAAGATGAACAGTTTATAAAATCTTTTTGCTCAAGTGTAACTACACCTAGAAAAGAAAAAATAATTTAGTACAATGTTAAATATTTTTTTCATCATGTCTTGTGCGTGGCTGTTCAAGGATTCAATACGTGGGTGAAGTTAGTGAAAGTTGATGGTACTGCTATGCAAGGCAAAGTGCATAATTAATTGCATAACTTAATTACAACCCTCCATCACAAGGGAGGACAAGGGAAAGGCAGCTATGTCATCTACCTGGACCTGAGTAAAGCATTTGACTCTGTCCCACATGACATCCTGGTCACCAAACTGGAAAAGCATGGACTTCATGGATGGACCACTCGCTGGATAAGGAATTGGCTGGATGGTCGAACCCAGAGAGTGGCGATCAACGGCACAATGTCCACCTGGAGACCAGTGACAAGTGGTGTCCCTCAGGGGTCAGTGCTGGGACCAGTGCTGTTTAACATCTTTGTCAGTGACATGGACAGAGGAATGGAGTGCACCCTCAGCAAGTTTGCAGATGACACCAAGCTGTGTGGCACAGTCGACTTGCTAGAGGGCAGGGATGCCATCCAGAGGGACCTGGACAGGCTGGAGAGTTGGGCCCAGGCCAACCTGATGAAATTCAATAAGGCCAAGTGTAAGGTCCTGCACCTGGGTAGGCACAATCCCAAGCACAAATACAGGCTGGGTGGTGAATGGCTGGAGAGCAGCCCTGAGGAAAAGGACCTTGGAGTCTGGGTTGATGAAAAGCTCAACATGAGTCTGCAGTGTGCACATGCAGCCCAGACAGCCAACCGAGTCCTAGGCTGCATCAAGAGAAGCGTGGCCAGCAGAGCAAGGGAGGTGATTCTGCCCCTTTACTCTGCTCTCGTCAGACCCCACCTGGAGTACTGTGTGCAGTTCTGGAACCCTCAGCACAGGAAGGACATGGAAGTGTTGGAGCGGGTCCAGAGGAGGGCCACAAAGATGATCAGAGGGCTGGAGCAGCTCTCCTATGAGGACAGGCTGAGGGAGTTGGGGCTCTTCAGCCTGGAGAAGAGAAGGCTTCGAGGGGACCTGATAGTAGCCTTCCAGTATCTGAAGGGGGCCTACAGGAAGGCTGGGGAGGGATTATTTACAAGGTCCTGCAATGACAGGACAAGGGGCAATGGGCTTAAACTGGCAGAGGGGAGATTTAGACTAGATGTTAGGAGGAAGTTCTTTACAGTAAGGGTGGTGAGGCACTGGAACAGGTTGCCCAGGGAGGTTGTGGCTGCTCCCTCCCTGGATGTGTTCAAGGCCAGATTGGATGAGGCCTTGAGTAACCTGTACTAGTGGGAGGTGTCCCTGCCTATGGCAGGGGGTTGGAACTAGATGATCCTTGAGGTCCCTTCCAACCTTACCATTCTATGATTCTATGATCACATAACTCTGTGTCACATAATTCTTAATATCATCATACATTGTCTCTAACATGAAAAAGTATAGGAATTACAAGTGGTATGGAGACTGGTATGGTTTCAAGGGTAATGGATCTTCTCACTGGATCTCATAGTATTTCACAGAATCATTTGAAAGAGGCATCTGCAATCATGGTAACAAAATTAGCTCTGAGGTACCGGATGCGACAATAACAACAACGCTATTCTTATATATGCATGCTTAGGATCTCATACATTTCTTTTTTTTTCTATTCCACTTGTTTTACATTTTGCTGTGCTGGTGTTGGGTCAGGGGTGTGTTTGGTTTCGGGTTTTTTGAGGTTTTGGGTTGGTTGGTTGGGTTTTGTTTTGTTGTTTTGGCTAGGGTTTTTTTGACCACTTTAACTACTCTCTCATCCAGCTTGTTCTCCTCTGTAGTATTTCCAGATTTTGTTTTTTTAATTGTTTGCTTTCTGAAGTATTCTCTTTACTAAAACGAGTTTGGAAATTGAGAATCCATATGGCATTCATTCTCATGCAAAATTCACAGTGGTTTAGGCACAGTGATAATTGGACCACAGAGACACAGCAAGTTTTTCTTACTATAGCTCTCCATAGGACTATAAATTATTGCTATTATGTTTAAATGTATTCAAATAAATTTCATTGAAGTCATATGAAGTAAATATGGAAATAAGATGCATTTTTTTACAGTAAGGATAGCTGACTCTGAAACAAATTGTTTGAAGATGGAATAAACAGAATGACATTTTAGAAAACGTGCTTTATTTAAACCGTAAATTAGTACATTTGTTAAAAGAAATAGAAGGTGCTAACCTATGGTTAATCTGGAGGTGATGGACAAAACAGTAGTGGGTTATGTATTGTCTATTTTGGACAAAGAATGAGAGGTTTTCAGAACATAAATCTACAGTTTTGGAAACTTCTATAATGTGTATTAAAGTAATATAAGTACAAACAGCACTGAAGTCCTTAGCAATATATGCACCCATAAATATGTCTGAAAGTTTAGGTCTCCCCTTTCTACTTTAAAGCAGTCTGGAGAAAAAATGTTGACATCATGGTGTACCAGAAGTCATTTATGCTGTCTGCAATTTTGATGGTTTGGGAGTTCCCTGCCCCCCCCCCCATACTTTATAAAATCGCCCAGGCTAGACTCAGCCAGCTGGAAGTCAAGGAATGAAGCTCTATTTACAGCTTAGCACAATGTACAAGCAGATATATGCACTATATACAGGAATATTTACAGAAATATGCAAGTTAAAGGTAATACAGAAACACAATAACCCTCCCAGAAATCAGAGTCCCCAGGAGGGGCTCCCAACCACCCTTCCACCTTCTTCCCACCCCTCTACCTTACCCCAGGGTTTGGCTTACGTGCAAGGTGAGTTTGGAGGATTGGCCAGGGGGATTAGAAGTAGAATGATCAGTTAGGTTACTCAGCAGAGAGGAGAAGACAGAAAGCACGAGAGACTGAGACTCTCTGTCTCTGTGTTATCTATGTTTGTGTTCTTGTTCTTATACATCTCAGCAAGCCTATGAGTGAAGTAGACATCACCATTTTTTTCTTTTCATAGCCTATAATATAATTTTCTCCATTAAAATATTCCAGTTAGCCTCAAACCAGCACAGGACTTTAGGAAAAACCAGCACTTGGCAAGCCTTTTGCACTGGTAATGGCTTACTACAACTTAGTAACTTCCAAACTACTCAACAGTTATAGAACTGCTCACTGATTAGCTTCAACTAAACTGTTTCTTCAAAAGTTTTTTTAGTTTATTTTTTTCTATCTTTAAAGGACTTGTTGAAAGTCTGAAACAAATGTACCATTTATGAACATTTTTTTTCCTAGTAATTCAGATGTTCCTGATTTCAACACTATGAAAAAAAGAAAAGCTCTGATTTTTAGGTATCATACACATTATTCACAAACGTGAATTAAAACCTTCATTTATAAAGCTTCCTAAACTATAACAAAAACTCACTTGTTTCAGAGTAGGAGCCTCCACTCATCTGCACAGGTACAGCCAGTGTAACAACGGAAGTTATCATGTTGCTATAAGACTTTCCTAGGCACACAAGCAGTTTCGTAGACATGTATAAAGCTTCCTTGAAGCAAACACTTAATCTATGACCTATCTAATGCTCCAGAAGCATCAGAAACTCACAGAAAAGACTGACACTGCAGGTTCCTTTCGGTTGTAAGTGATGCTTTCACAGTTACCATGGGGTTTGCTCTCATCAGCTGAAGAATGCTCACCAGAGAGAATGGCTTATTTATCAGCCTGTCTCTGCCTTGCATGGAGTATACTGTATAGATCCCTGAGCTAGCAGAGATGCAACTCAATAAATCCACATGGTGCAGATCAGCTCTATGGCTGACCTAACAAGTTCTGCTTCACAGCTATGTTTATTACCTTGAATGCACTGCTGCACAAACGTGGATTAGCCTGCAGTCAGAACTAAGCTGATTCACACCCAATCAGCTCAAGGAGCTCTGCACCATTTATTTGCTACTTCTGGTTGTGGTTAATATTATCAGCCCTGGATCAGATGTGTTCACACCTGTGGTGTAGACAGATTTTATATGCCATTCGGAAGCTAACATGAGCAATACACCATTGAAAAACTTTGTTTTCTACTGCAGATGCGGAGCAACGTTTCAGCCAGGTAAAGATTAATGCTTCTCAGAAACTTAGATACTTGAAAAAGTTACTGGTAGTTTGTTTTCAGTTAAATAAAAGTGTTTATTTAATAGTGGGGATGAATAAGTAATTTTCCTTTTTTTTTTTTTTTTAAATTCTAAAGTCTAATATTTTACCATTAATCTACAGCCAGCCATTCATCTAAAAAGAGAGAGCTTCTTTGACGTAGAACACAGAAAAGCACAATAGCAGCTGTTTCTCGGAATGATTTTTAGCTGATCTTTAGTATGAACTTAAACTTACAATTTTGACAGATCCTGGACAACAGAAGTTTATACTAGAAATACCTATTCTTTCTGCATAATTAAAGCTACCTATCCCTTTCTAATCTACATAAGACCCATAATTACATGCAAATTGTGTGATTTTCAACTGTTTGTAGAATTTGTGCCAACAGTTGCTCACAGCAGAACAATGTTTTTAAGAACTCAGAAACATCACTATGAATTGTACATATCTTGCTGTGGTGGTTTGACCTAACTGGATATCAGGTGCTCACCAAGCTGCTCTATTACTCACCTCCTCAAATGTACAGAGGAAAGAGAACACATCAAAGGCTCCTCAGTCAAGATAAGGACAGGGAGAGATCACACAGTAACTACTGTCGCAGGCAAAACAGACTCAGAGTGAGGAAATTAATTTATTATCAACCAAATAGGAGGACTAGGAAGAATGTGGGACCCTTACAGAAGAAAAATGGAGAGCTGCTGACAAAGGATATGGACAAGGCTGAGGTGCTCAATGACTTCTTTGCCTCAGTCTTCAACAGCAAGGGCTCCAACCACAATGTCCAAGTTCCAGAGGGAAAAAGTAAGGACTGGGAGGAGGCAGATCTGCCTACTATAGTAGAGGATCACGTTTGTGAGCTCCTAAGAAATCTGAATGTGCACAAGTTCATGGGATCTGACGAGGTCCACCCATGGGTCCTGAGGAAACTGGCAGATGAAGTTGCCAAACCACTGTCCATCATATTTGAAAAGTCATGGCAGACTGGTGAAGTTCCTGCTGACTGGAGGAGGGCAAACATAACACCCATCTTCAAGAAGGGTAAAAAGAATGACCCTGGAAACTACAGACCAGTCAGCCTCACCTCTGTGCCTGGCAAGATCATGGAGCAGATCCTGCTGAAAGTCCTGCTAAGGCAAATGGAAAACAAAGCAGAGGTGATTGGTGGGAACCAGCATGGCTTCACCAAGGGCAGATCTTGCCTGACAAATTTAGTGGCTTTCTATGATGAAGTCACAGCGACAGTGGACAAGGGAAAGGCAGCTGATGTCATCTACCTGGACCTGAGTAAAGCATTTGACTCTGTCCCACATGACATCCTGGTCACCAAACTGGAAAAGCATGGACTTGATGGATGGACCACTCGCTGGATAAGGAATTGGCTGGATGGTCGAACCCAGAGAGTGGTGATCAACGGCACAATGTCCACCTGGAGACCAGTGACAAGTGGTGTCCCTCAGGGGTCAGTGCTGGGACCAGTGCTGTTTAACATCTTTGTCAGTGACATGGACAGAGGAATGGAGTGCACCCTCAGCAAGTTTGCAGATGACACCAAGCTGTGTGGCACAGTCGACTTGCTAGAGGGCAGGGATGCCATCCAGAGGGACCTGGACAGGCTGGAGAGTTGGGCCCAGGCCAACCTGATGAAATTCAATAAGGCCAAGTGTAAGGTCCTGCACCTGGGTAGGCACAATCCCAAGCACAAATACAGGCTGGGTGGTGAATGGCTGGAGAGCAGCCCTGAGGAAAAGGACCTTGGAGTCTGGGTTGATGAAAAGCTCAACATGAGCCTGCAGTGTGCACATGCAGCCTAGACAGCAACTGAGTCCTGGGTTGCAGCAAGAGAAGCGTGGCCAGCAGGGCAAGGGAGGGGATTCTTCCACTTTACTCTGCTCTCGTCAGACCCCACCTGGAGTACTGCGTACAGTTCTGGAGCCTTCAGCACAGGAAGGACATGGAAGTGTTGGAGCAGGTCCAGAGGAGGGCCACAAAGATGATCAGAGGGCTGGAGCAGCTCTCCTATGAGGACGGGCTGAGAGAGTTGGGGCTCTTCAGCCTGGAGAAGGCTTCCAGGAGACCTTGGAGTAGCCTTCCAGTATCTGAAGGGGGCCTACAGGAAGGCTGGGGAGGGACTATTTACAAGGTCTTGCAATGACAGGACAAGGGGCAATGGGTTTAAACTGGCAGAGGGGAGATTTAGACTGGATGTCAGAAGGAAGTTCTTTCCAGTGAGGGTGGTGAGACACTGGAACAGGTTGCCCAGGGAGGTTGTGGCTGCTCCCTCCCTGGAGGTGGTCAAGGCCAGGTTGGAGGAGACCTTGAGTAACCTGTACTAGTGGGAGCTGGCACTGATTCAGTCTAAGTGTTCCTTCTTAAAAACCGTACAATTATTTTGCTAATGAGAAATATATTAAACACCAGGCAGTTCCTGCCGTAAAGTTGTTAAAGAGTCATCATACCCTTAAGTTAAAAGTGGGAAAGGGGCAAATTAAATGGATAGCTCCTATTTTTCAGTTATTCCAGAGAAAAGTAAATTTATTCACAACCAACCTCCAATGTATTTCCCTAATTAATGCAATTTGATAAACTGAAACAAATCCATGATGTCATTAACTGAGTTGTGCTTAATGAAGTTGGGCTGTATGAAACATTAACTTTAATACTGAATCCATTCCCTCGGACTAGGAAATAGGCATTCATCATTTCAGTACATTTACTCTGGAAGTTCCAATCATGAGGCCTTATCACTATAATCATCATGTCCTGAAAAATCTACATATATTAACATTTTGATCAATGTCATCATTAAACTCAGACTATGAAGAATTCCACCAATCAGCATTATAGACTTTGAATGTGTTCTTTGACAACCTAGGGTCTTTACCAATCAATGATAAATAGTTGCCTGATTGACAACTGTCAAACTGTAATTGGAAATAATAGCCTTATTACCTGGTTTGTTCAGCTATTCTTTCTTCCACAGAGATCTGTACATCAAAGTGTTTTAGGTAATATTCCCATAGGCACCACAAAAGGAGTATAAACTTTCATCAATAATGAAGAATATTCTCTTAAATGTGCCTTCTGGCAATAAAGCCTTGATAGGGACATTCATGAGTGACAAAAAATTAGTGTTGCCTTCTTTTGTTTCTGTGTTTAAGGTGGGTTTTTTGAGTGGGGGGAACGAGACTGTGCTATTCAAAATACAGAGATGATTCAATTCTACTGCCTAACATTGAAATATTTGATCGCGTGAGGTATACTTCTTTATTAAACTCTGATAGGATATATTATAAGCAAAGATTAGTTATATATGGGCTGTTGGACCCAAAGGAAAGTTTCTGATGTAATGAACTTGAAAACTAAACCTCCTGAATCAAATCGGGAAAACGTGTGTGATCCTTCTAATGAACACAGTGCGATTCTCTGCTGTAATCGTTATGTAAAGGGAAACATCAGAATATTTGAAATCCTATTCCTAATACTAGGCTATGCTGTACAACTAATGGGGAAGAAGGGAGAGGACAAAATGTATTTGGAGCTTTGCAGAAAAGAAATTTTAAAATGCTTTCCAGAACTGGCTCAGAAAGCATGTTTAAAATTAAATTACTTGAGAGAACAAATTATATGCTTATGGGATTTTTATTGCACTGATAAATGTTTGAATACTCCTGTATGTTGATTTCCCTAATTTTCACTGGTTTATAGCCGTAGACTTTCACTGTAATGGTTTTATAAGATATGAACATATTAATTTGCTTTCATATAGTGAAATCGGTATGATGAAAAAAAAGATAGCACTCAGATATACATATAGAAGGAAAGAACTGACGATATTCAAGATAAAAGAAAGCTCTATGAGGTTTTGTAATGGTAGATGTCAAATTTTATTTATTCATTTCCCTCACTTAAATTATTTTCTAGACTTGGTTTAATTATCATTGCAGTTTAATAATAACCTTACAAGGAAGAGATCATTATAACTAAAATTGGAAACTTGGTGTTTGGCTTGAGCAAATCATTGACAAAAGAAACAGCAATCTGATTAATCAAACATTTACATATTATTTATGCTAAAAGAATTGAGACTGTAAACAACAGTTCAAACTTCTTGCACTAATTCAATACTTATTGGTCTTTTGCTAAAATCAAGTGGCATACAAAGCCACTCTCAGAGGGAAAGCTGTGGATCAGAGCTTACAGAATCGCTAAGCAATTCACTCTGTCAGTGACACTGGTTTCAAATCTGTGCATTGACCTGTTAAGGAAAAAGTTATTTGTAGGCAATTTAATTCTTAAAATTAAAGTTCAATTTGCCACATAAACATTTTGAATATCAGGTGAGCCATACAAGAGGGGGAAATGTCCTTCTGTCAGCTGCTGAGGCTTAGTATCAAGATCATTTTAGGTTTTTTAAAAATATTACAAAATAAATTCAGAGGAAATTTTCAAATACAAAGTCACTGATTTTGGAAGTGATTATAATATTCCTTTTCAGTTGGTTTTTTTTTTTCAGTTTCAAACAAAATTTGAAGAAAAATCTGTTAAAGTGATAACAGTTTCTGCATTTTTTAATCCAGAAAAAAAAAAAAAAAAAAAAAAAAAGGGAAAAAAACCCCTTTTGCATATTGTGCAAACTTTTTCATTTCATTCTCTGGAAAAACAGAGAAATTCTGGTAACCACTGTCATAAAGTCAGGTTAGAGACAAAGACTTCCTGGATGCCTGTTTTCCCTGACAATGACTCCATATTTTTGAAACTGCAGAAAAAACAGAGCTAAGAAACATAACAGAGTTACATCATTCAAACATGCTCTCTGAAAAACAAATGTTTGTAGAGTTCCAGCAGTAGTCTGTTCCATCTAGTTGTAGCTAAGCAACCAGCATTTTGACAAGATTCTTCCATCACTGTTAATGTCCCCAAACATATGGTTTTCCAAAACTATAATTACAATTTAACAGTGGTAAAACAACATGGCAACTATCATGAGACACAGCCTCGCAGATCATCACACTATAAATTAAGCCAGTGGTAATTACATTACCATTGCCAGAAGCAGCCAATCCATTTTCTTACATAAGATCAAATGTTGAACTATGAAGTATTAGGATAATAATTTTAACATTTATTTGCATAATGTATAATAAATTATATCAAGTTTCCATAGCATTCCTACTAATGTATTAAAAAAAAAAAAAAAAAAAAAAAAAAAAGAAAAAGAAGCCTTACTTAATCACAGTAATCCTTGACATCTGTCAGTTGGATTTTTTAAACCAACAGTAAAACATGTCTACTGAACTGCTAAGTTATCACAAGTGGCTCTATTAAGCTTTCTTACCAGAATGTCCATCTTGATACATTGGGCATTCCTCCTGTCTGAAAAGTAAAGTCTGTTCCCTAGAACCATAAGTCTCTCACAATTTTAGTGCAGACTACTAGATAAAATATGCAAGGTGAATGACCACTTCAGAATTCAGCAGTGAAACTCCCTTTAGATTCCTGTTCAGTGGAACCAGAGTGGAGCTGAATATTCTGTGTATGTGGCTCATATATATATAACCATTAATACTGTTATTAATTTATAAAGTCCATTATCATGGAGCTGCAGGTTATCAAGAGTATAAATTGAAGCATAGAATTACACACTAGCGACTTCAAAGCGCACAACAGCAACAAAAAGAATGGCTATCATGTTTTACTTATACTACACTTTCTAAGGAAAAAATATTCACACAAATCATCACATTGATGATAAAATATTTTGTCTCTCGAAAGGACAAAATAAAAACCAAGTACATCTGTTTTATCAGGCATGTGATACCTACTTTGAGTAGTTTAGCTTTAAAGTTTTACAAAATTCTTCTGCAGTTCTGACTCTTTGAATATGATTAAAAACAAACAAACAAACAAGTGTCAGAGATTTATGTAGTAGGGTTTCCAGAACTTGAAATAAAGTATTAACTGAAATCGTTGTAGGATTCTAAAGAGTTTATTCCTGGATTCCAGGTCTTATGTCTGCCTTTATGTTTTGCCTTTACTAGAATCATAGAGTAGTTTGGTACGGATGGATCTTACAGATCATCTGGTTCCATGGGCAGTGACACTTCCTACTAGACTCAAGTTGCTCAAGGTCCCATCACACCTGGCTTTGAACACTTCCAAGGTTGGAGCCTCCACAACATTGCTGGCCAACCTGTTCCAGCATCTCATCATCCTCCTGGTGAAGAGTTTATTCCTAATGTTTAAACTTCTTCTAGTTTGAAGTCATTACCCCTCATCCTATCACCATATTTCTTTGTAAAATTTCCATCTCTAGTGATCCTACAGCCCCCTTTAAATACTGCTATGAAGTCAAACCACAGCCTTCTCCTACCCAGGCTGAGCAACTCAAACACCCTCATTCTGTCTTCACAGAAGAGGTGCTCCAGCCTTCTGATCATTTTCACTTTTTTAGTGAAAGCTGACAAAAATGAGATTACATTAAATATTAAATCTGGGCTAAAATAACTTTAAGAACATGTTTGGAAGGAAAGTATCACACAGCTAGGGAGTGCATTTTACAACCATGAATGGTATCCACTCCTCTGTTACTGTGCCAGTAAAGGTCAAACCTCATATCAGACTGGAATTAACTGGATTAAACATGCATTGTCATTATAATGATAATTATATCATGATGAGCTTGATTTGGTCATAGTTATTGAAAAACGTATCAAGTGGCACCCTCCAGCTGTCTTAAAAATCAGTAAGATAGAGAAATGGAAGAGCAGCAGGAAAGGAGAGAGCTGCCCTAGTAAGAGGACATCACCACTGCAACATTTCTTTGCAGTTCTCTACTTCTGTGCATTTACTCTTTAAACTTTCAGTATTGAAATACTTCCAAAGACATAGGAAAGATTTAGGGAAAAGAAACCTGCTAATGAGAGAAGCACAGTAACTAAGGCACTGGTATCAATTAACACACTGACAGCTGTGGGAGTTTTAGCAAATAATACTCCTGTAAGCCTACTAAGTGTATACTGCGTGTTCTGGGAGGAAGATATTCATCTAACATTGGTCAGCTAACTCTTAAGTGTTTGATCTCAGATAAGCATATGGGTTCCCTCTGTTAATGAGGAGAAATAAGCTTGTGTTGGTGGACAACATAAACCATCCAAAAATAGGTATCTTCGACATGTGCAGTGAATGACCTTGTAGGTGCCATCTGTATTGCCCACAGAAGAAACTAGTACCTAGTTTATAACAGATGCTTAACCTTTCAGAGTCTGAAGACAAGTGAGCTGTATCCTACTTGTAGTGTGCCTATTGGATCAATACATTAACCACTGCTGAAACCTTCAGAAAATAGAAAGCTGATTGCTATAAATTCTACTTGTGTGTATTCCAGTTCAGTGAAAGGCTGACTTCTCTGTTGATGTTTCTGAAATTAAGCTGTTAAGTGTATAATGAAATAATTTGCTGCATCACAGCCTTCACTTTGTTTGTTTTGGGTTTTTTTAGGAAGTCAGAGAAACCAAAATCCAGTTTGAAAATATGTAGTTCTTAGAGATACTAAGTAAAGTATAGGAAGAAATCTAGTTTCAAAATACAGAGGCTGTATTATAAGTTAATTTTAAAATTGCAGACTGTGAGTTACATATAAGACGTATTCTGAACTGCTACATTTTAAGTTGACAAACAAGGTGTGGAGCTCAGTCTCAACACACAGACACACCAGCTTGCACATGCTTTCTGCATGGACTGAAGTACATTTACTTTTGTACTTACCGAAGCCCATCTCATCATTTCTTGGTGTGCAGGTACCATACCGTGACCTAAGTGTTTGTTTAAACAACTATTTAATTCACCACAGACATACTGTTAGAAACAAACACTTAGATAGCAGTGAGTTGTGTGTTGGAGAAGATGCAAGGGCTAGCAAACCTCTGGCACACCAGGGTGGGAGGCTAATAGGAGCCTTCAGCCTGTTACCTTGCAGCATGATGGGGGGACACAAGAACTTTTGAAGTCTTACACAGATGTACCACGGGGATCAAGTATTAAGGAATCAGCACACACAAAGCTTAGTGCTAGGTTGGTGGCCATGAAAGTGGCTGGGAATGGTCAGACTGCAAGAGTGAAAGCCAATAGATTAACTCCCTCCCTGGAGTACTCGTATACCAATGCACAGAGCATGGGGATTAAGCAGGAGGAGCTGGAGATCTGTATTAGGCTGAATAACTACAATATAATTACCATCACTGAAACATGGCGAGGAAGCTCCTGTGACTGGAATCTTGCCATGGATGGCTATGCACCGTTCAGGAAGGATGGACCAGCAAGATGAGGTGGGGGAGTCACTCTCTATCTGCGAGAGCATCTGAAATGTGCCCAGTTCTATTCAAGGGGGGGAGACAGAACAGGTTGAAAGCTTATGGGTAAGAATAAAAGGATGTGGGAAAGGAGGTGAAGTTGTTGTAGGAGTCTATTATAGACCACCAAACTAAGAGAAGATGTTGATGAGGTTTTCTACAGAAAACTGGAGGTAGCCTCTAGAGCTAACTCCTTGGTACTCATGGGTGACTTCAGTCACCCTGATATTTGCTGGGAAGCTCACACAGCCAGGCACAGCCAGTCCAAAAGGCTCTTGCAGTGTATCAATGGTAACTTCTAGATGCAGGTAGTGGGGGAACCAACAAGGACAGGTGCACTCTTGGACCTTGTATTGGAGACTGGTTGAGGACATTAAGGTTGGGAACAGTCTTGGGAACAGTGATCATGACACAGTAGAGTTTAGTATCATACCAGGTAGAAGCAGACCAACAAGTAGAATTACAACCCTAGACTTCTGCAGAGTTAACTTTGTGCTCTTCAGAGACATGCTTGCAGAAATCCCATGGGCTAAGGCTCTAGAGAGTAAAGGAGTTGAACAAAGTTGGTTAATTTTTAAAGACCACTTCCTCCAAGCCCAAGCCCAAGGTGTGTTCCTCTGAGTAAAAATTTGGGTAGACGTGCAAGGAGACCTGCATGGCTGAGCAAGGAGCTCCTGAAGGAAATCTCAGGGAAGAAAAAAACTTACAATTCATGGAAAAAGGGATTTTTCACTTGGGAGAACTGTAGAGAAGTAGGCAGGGCATGGGCAACAAGGAAGGCCAAAGCCCTCTTGCAATTAAAACTGGCAAAGGAAGTAAAAGAGAACAAGAAAGGCTTCTTCAAATGTATCAGAAGGAAAAGGAAGAATAGGGAAGGTGTGAGGCCACTGCTGAATGAGGAGGCAGCCCTGATAACTGAGAATGCAGAGAAGGCATCCTCCTGCAGAGTTGCTGAATGCCTTCTTTGCTTCAGGCTTTACACCTAAGGCTGAACTCTTCTATGTACTCCAGACCCTGCATGAAGGAGAGGAAGCCTGGAGAAGTAAATGCTCCCCACTGCTCAGTGTAGACTGGGTTAGGGATCAGTCACACAAATTGAACATTCCCAAGCCCATGGGCCCTGATGAGATGCACCCAAGGGTGCTGAGAGAACTGCCTGATGTTGTCGCTCTGCCATGCTCCATCATCTTTGCAAAATCATGGCAGACAGGAGAGGTGCCTGAGGACTGAAGGAGAGACAAAGTCACTCCAGTCTTCAAAAAGGGCAAGAAAGAGGTTCCAGGGAACTATTAACCAGTCAGCCTCACTTCTAACCCTGGAAAAATGATGGAGTAGCAACTTCTGGAGGGCATCTCAAGGCACTTGGAAGAGAAGAAAGTTATCAGGAGTAGTTAGCATGGATTTACCAAGGGGAAATCATGCTTGACTAACATGATAGTATTCTATGAGGACATAACAGAATGGGTAGATTCAGGGAGACCAGTGGGTGCAGTCTACCTTGGCCGTAGTAAGGTTTTTGACACTGTCCCCCATGACATCCTTGTGAGCAAGCTCAGTGAGGTGGATTAGGAGCTGGTTACAAGATAGAGTTCAAAGTGTGGTGGTCAATGGTGCCAGGTGCAGCTGGAGAGCTGTGACTAGTGGAAGCCCCCAGGGATCAATGTTGGGTCCAGTCCTGTTCAACATCTTCATCAATGACATTGATGAGGGGACAGAGTCTGCTGAGCAAGTTTGCTGATGACACCAAACTATGAGGCTTGGCTGATACAGTTGAAGTCTGCAGCCATCCAGCAAGACTTGGACAGACTGGAGGGCTGGGCACAGAGGAACCAAATGAGGTTCAACAAGGACAAGTGCAGAGTCCTGCACCTGAGGACGAATAATAAACTGCACCAGTACAGGCTGGGAGGTGATCTGCTGGAGAGCAGCCCTGTGGAGAGGGACCTTGGAGTCCTGGTGGATAACAAATTGTCCATGGGACAGCAATGTGCCCTTGTGGCCAAGAGGGCCAATGGGATCCTTGGGTGTATTAAGAAGAGAGTATCCAGCAGATGGAGGGAAGTTCCCCTCTCCCTCTACTCTACCCTGGTGAGACCTCATCTTGAATGTTGCATTCAGTTTTGGGCTCCCCAGTGTCAGAGGGTCAAGGATCTGCTGGAGACAGTCCAAGGGAAGGCTATGAGGATGATTAAGGGACCGGAGTACTGCCTTATGAGAGGCTGAGGGACCTGGGGTTTTTTAGTCTGGAGAGGAGAAGACTGAAAGGGGATTTAATAAATGTTTATAAATATCTGAGGTCTGGGTGTCAGGAGGAGAGGACAGGCTCTTCTCACTTGCTCCCTGTGATAGGACAAGGAGCAATGGATGTAAGTGGCAGCACAAGACATTCCTCCTCAATACAAGGTGGAACTTTTTTACTGTAAGGGTCAGAGACGACTGGAACAGGTTCCCCAGAGAGGCTGTGGAGTCTCCTTTACTGGAGACATTCAAGGCCCATCTGGATCTGTTCCTCTGTGACCTGAGCTAGATTTTATGGGCCTGCTCTGGCACGGAGTTTGGACTCGATGGTCTCTTTGGGTCCCTTCTGACCCCTACATCCTGTGATCCTGAGATGTGAAAATAGTTCAGTGGCCTGCACAGTGCTAGTGAGATGAGCAGGAGGAGGTGCTGTGCCCCTATGAAGTGCAGCTATTTGCAAGTACTGTTGTGAAAACACTGGCCAAAATAGTAAAAAGAATATAAAGTCCTGCTTCTGCTCTGGTCTAGCACTATCCATTGAAGTTTTATTTTCCCTAACACATTATAGGAAAAATGCTAAGACACAGCAAATATTTACTTGGAATTTAGCCAAAGTACTAAATGTTCAAAAGGAACTGTTTGAAAATAGGTAACAGATACCACTTACACCATTTACACAGTTGCCTCTGCTGCTTCATTTCTGAATTTAATATGCAGCTCAGGAGCTCTCAGCTCTGTTTATTTTAACTGGCTACATCTGGAGTAAATTAAACACACAGTTTAATCTTCTGTCCTTCTTAAATCTAGATTTCAGTGGAATTACTCCATATTGCCCATGTATATAGATGAACTTTGCACATTTACCATCTGCGAACTCTCATAACTTATTTTAAGCTCACTGTTTACTTCAAATTATTATTGTGACATTGCAACATGAGGGGTTTAGGGTTTTGGTTTTTTTTCAGGAGCTAAAAAGAATTTGATATCAGAAATTGTTTT
This sequence comes from Eubucco bourcierii, assembly GCA_013396675.1. Lineage (NCBI taxonomy): Eukaryota > Metazoa > Chordata > Aves > Piciformes > Ramphastidae > Eubucco > Eubucco bourcierii. The sequence goes on from VWZE01023391.1 coordinate 62,936, forward strand.
ATTGCACATTGGCATAAAAAAGTTTGTTTTGACAGAAGAGAAAAAAGTTACAAAATTGCAATCAGATTTATTGCAAATTTTGCTGAAATTTTAGCTCCTATTTGAAAAAAAAAAACAAACCACCATTTGATTATTTTATAGATATATATTTTTGTATTTCTGGAGATTTAAATTGTTTCTGTGATAAAAAAGCGTCCTAAGAACTTTGATGATTAAACTGGAGATAAAAACTTTGTATTTTCAATGGAATTTTAGAAGTCTAACCATTTTTTTTTTTCCAGTTAAAGCATGGGATTAAACTTAACATGCTGACAAACACCCTTACAATGTTTGGAAAAGAACTGTAGTTACTAAGAGGAAAAAAAAGACTGATACAAGAGTGTAAACTAATAGCATACTCTTTTAAAGCACACAGGTTAATACTCGAAAAAAAGAACCTTTTAACACAAAAAAAAAAAAATAAATAGAATAAATATCTGGGAGATATTTTTATCCAGTCATTGGGTTTTGTTTTTTTTTTTCTGTTTAAATATATAGGTGTTTTAGAAATGTACATATTCATAGAATCATAGAATCATAGAACGGTAAGGTTGGAAGGGATCTCAAGGATCACCTAGTTCCAACCCCCTGCCGTAGGCAGGGACAACTCCCACTAGGACAGGTCACTCAAGGCCGCATCCAATCTGGCCTTGAACACCTCCAGGGAGGGAGCATCCACAACCTCCCTGGGCAACCTGTTCCAGTGTCTCACCACCCTCACTGGAAAGAACTTCCTCCTAACATCCAGTCTAAATCTTCCCTCTGCCAGTTTAAACCCATTGCCCCTTGTCCTGTCATTGCAAGACCTTGTAAATAGCCCCTCTCCAGCCTTCCTGTAGGTCCCCTTCAGATACTGGAAGGCTACTCCAAGGTCTTCTGGAAGCCTTCTCTTCTCCAGGCTTGTTCCGCTATAACGCTGACAAAATCAGCTATAGAGTGTCCAGGGAAGAACAATAAACAATTTATTAGAGCAATTAAGCCTGAAATCAGTTTTCTCCATGGCTTTGTCTAAGACAAGTAAATTTTACGAAAACATCAGAATGAAGCATTCAGGTTCCTGAGGCAATCTGGCTATTCTTCCTACTCATGTCCAAATTGTTTTATAAGAATTTTTCCTCAGCAGAGTAGTTAGAATCTATTAAGTTTTGATAGACAGAACTCATTTGCTTATGTCTTTCTAGAAGGCTGCTTTGGAAGGATTTTCTGAAGCATATCTCAAGAGCGTGTGACCACAGTGGATGCTGGTGACCACATCTGCTTACTCCCAACATGAGCCTGGTGAAAGCCTGTGCCACAACTTTCCACTAACGTAATTATGCAGTAATTAGATGGCTTATCCAAGAGAAAGAAATTCTAGATTCATTTTGCCTGTTGGTGTGAAGGAACTGAAACACAGCCTCCACTTTTCTTTCATCTTAAGACACTATCTGATAACCTCCACCCCCTTCTTTAGGTGCTGCTCATGCATTCCGGAAAGAACAAAACAGACTGAAGAGGAACGGTGTAGAGGAAAATAGCCAAACCATCAGAATTTTTGCTTGGAGTTACAGTTTGGAATCACTGACAAAAAAAATCAATGTGCTCTACCAGAGAGCCTGTCACCAGTGCCTCTGCCCCACCTACATCTTGTGACAGAGGGTTGCGTCTGTTCAAAATGTGGATGCATCCCCCAAGGCAGATGTGCTGTATCTCTCCATCAGCTTCATTCTAAGGGCTTTCCTTCCCTTCCAGAGAGGTTTTTAAGGTTCTGAGCAGAGGAAGGTGTTTCTCGATACCTTTTCATAATGCTTGAGATTTAAAAAAAAAAATAAATTTAAAAAAAACCCACAAGATGTTTGAGGTTGAAAGGGACCTCTAGACATCATCTGGTCCAACCTCACTGCTCAAGCAGAGCCAGCTAGGTGGTAGTTCAGGACCATGTCTAGATGGATTTTGAATATAACTAGGGAGAGGGAGACTCCAAATCCATGCCAGTACTCTGTCATCCTCACAGCATAAAAATGTTTCCTGATGTTCAGATAGCATCTCCCCTTTGTGCCCATGGTCTCTTGTCATGTCACAGGACACCACTGAAAAAACATAGCTCTATTTTCTTTGCATCCTCCCTTCAGATATCAGCATACATTGATATGATCTCCTCTGAGCTTCCTCTTCTCTAAGCTAAAGAGTCTCAATCAAAAAGTGAGACGTACTTCATGACATAGATTTGTCCTTAGTTATTCCTAAGGTCCTTAGTCAACACTATTCAATAAGCTGCTGTTTCTGGATGCTTTTCTCACAAGAAGACTACAAGTTACAAGAAAAGGCTGCAGAGGGTACAGGTTTTGAATTATTTAAAAAAAATTTAAAATAAACAAACAAACAAATAAATAACCCAGAAAAAACAACCCAAACCCCCCATTTGTATGAGCCCCAGTTCTGTGAGCTGTCTATGCAGCACAGTTGTCTGCACTTTGTTGTTCTATTAAGTTATTTGATAATCAGAAACTGTATTTTTTTTTCTTACATATCACAATAAGGTAATGAGAATACAAAAGCATTAAGAAACACAAAAGAAAAATTTTAGTGAAAACCAGTTGAGACCAGTACATCAACCTGACTTATAAATGCTTTCTAAAATGACCACTTTGACAATCCATTCTGTGTCAGCATAGCTTCTAAGGAGGTGAAAATAAGCAATGCAATCCCTTCAACATTTCAAAGTAATTTCCCTAAAGTAGGATACTTAAGTATATATATATTTCACTTCACATCTATTTTTCCCCTTTGTAGATTTCTTTTCATGGTCAGGAGCTTCATGGTTAATGTTCCAATAGTTATTGAAGTTCTTTTGATTTTGCTGGTCTGGGTTTTTTTAGCCTCTTTTTCAATATTACCCTCACAATTGCCAAATAACTTTTCAATCAATATTTAAAAATATATTCCACACAGCTCTGGAGACAACAGATTAAGAATACTCTTTTCTAGCAGGAAAAGGAAATACAGTTGTACCTAGATACATTGAATGTATAACATTCTCAGCACTGAGTTTTAGGTTTGCTTTTTTTCTTTCTAATAACACATTTTTTAGTCTCTAAAAACTAATCAAGGTTTTGTAAGAATCTGAACTAGGTCTCCTGAAGCTAAGCTCAAGTCATATCAATGTCTCTGTTTCCATCTGATTCATGAAAATGCAGCTTCCATTCGTAGCTCATTCCTTTTACACCTGTCTGCATCAGATTTCACTTGTACCTGGATGTGACATTGGCTGAACCAACATCCTCTCTTCAGCTCACTTCTTGTTACTTAGTGTCAAATACTATTATTACAAAAGTACCAGATATAGGCTGGAGGAAGGACTGAGGTAGTTTCCAAACGAAGATTTCAAATCACAGCAGAGACAAACATATTATTCATACTTAGTATGTTTTGACATTAAAAAAAAAGGAAAAAAAAAGAGGCATTTGGGGCACTTAAGTCCATCTATTTGGGGCAAGAGTTAATTAATTTAATTCTCCATTTCATCATGTTCATGGGAGGGCAATTTCCTAAGTATTGTGAGATGTGTCAGTAAGAAAAATAAAACTCAATACTTTCTAACATGACAGATTCTACCCTTCCCTACATGATTCCAAGGGCTTATCAGGACTTTGTTGCACCAGAGTGGTTTCTGCTTTTAAGATGCATTATATTGACACAATCATTAGCAATAACACCATGTTTTAATGTGTCCAGGCACGAATGGGCAGAAATTTCTTTTTCTAGTCAACTTTTGTATATAGCAAAATGGTACGATTTATTTGGTGTGTATAACTACATGCTTTTAAAGTAGTTTTCACTGAAGAATCTTCTATCATCTGTCACTTGGGATTTCCATGTACTGTGAAATGTGCCTGACTTAGTGAGTGTTTGTAAAGAGCTGTGAAAATGAAGAAAGATTACGGTATGTTACTTTGAGCAATGATACCTGTATTCAACTAGAATCTTCTGTTCTAATCTACAAAGGTTCTACAGCATAGCCACCCGTGTAAACCTAGGCCCTGAGATGCTCTACATGGGCAAAAATGCCATCTCCAGTAGCCATGTATTCTAGTAGAATTTTAGTGTTTACTTTAGTAATGTACATTTAGGACGGAGTTTAGTCCACCTAATTCAGGCATTTCTTTGCCAATGAAAATTATCCATAGTCCATTCCTATTCGTGTAAGGACCTAAGACCTCTATTCAGGGGACAATGAAACCTCTAAAGGTTCTGTTTTCTCCTAAATATAGGTCTTTAACTGGAAGATTAGAGACTGTGAATATGAGTGGGTTCCTCTGCAGCAGAGCTGGTCTGAAAACATCAATACACTAGCACTGTGTTGGTCCTTTGAGCCTTTTATTTGCAATAAATATGTCTTTTACATTAGACTAATTAGTCTTTTATCGGTTTATAAACAGAAAGTGTCACTAATTCCTAAGTATGTTTAGGATAGTCTAATTTATAGTCAGACTGTAAGATTACTCTCAACAGTAATCAGGCTTCTCTGCAGATCATTATAAAAGCCAAGGATTGTACACCTAACTCTGCATTAATAGAGACCTCAGTGCAGGAGATCTCTTCCAGAGCAGGCACTTCTGAACAAGCATGTGTGACTAAGTTCAGTCTCATAGAAAGTTGGCAATTAATTAAGGAGGCACCTACTAAATTTTGTATAAGGTGTTAGGAAAAGAGGTAGATTGGATGGTCATGTAGTTATGAGACGTCTTTGTCCCAGTTTGGGGAAAGTTTGGTTAGATCATATTATTATGATTCCATTACACCGTGTGTTTACCATACATTACTTAAACAATTGAGCAGTTTTGTGTATTGGTCAAGTGAATTTATGTGCCTAGGTTGCATTTTACACACCCAAGATAATTCTAGATATGGTTATGAGCATATTGTAGTAAGAAGAACAAATACTTTTCCAAGGTTTCTGGACTCACACATGAAATAGGTTTAAATGCTAAGCTGGGAGCTGAGGGAGGAAGAGAAGTTTAGGGAACATGATAGAAATTCAGAAAGAGTCTGTTGTAGTGATCCTCTAATACCCTGTTGTACTCCAACTGATGCAGTCTGAGGAATAAGTGAGTCACATAGGAAGCCAGGCAAGAATTGTGAGAGACACAAATACAGAGAGGTGTGGAAGAGGGTGTTTGGTAGACCTAAAGGGTACTGCATGCCATGAATTGCAGAATCACAGAATAGTAAGGTTTGGAAGGGACCTTTGAAGATCATCTAACCCAACCCTCTGCTAAAGCAGGTTCACATAGAGCAGACTGCAAACATTGTTTCAACTTTGCATTGTTGTGAAATATTTTCCACTGTTAAAAAAAAAAAAAAAGAAAGAAAGAAAGGGCAAGGAACATGCAGGATTACATAAAAATAACTGCAGCTTGTCAGGCCTGTGAAGTCTGCTATACCCAGATGGAAAATTTCCAGCTGGCATATGGTTTGGCAAAAGTATTTTGAGAAGGAATTGGACTTTGAGAAAAGGGTTTTGAGTAGAGCACTTCATATGACTGGAGATCGAGGAAATAAAACCTGCAAGGAAATACTGAAGAAATGTAAATTATTTAGATCAAAGAAGAACATTTTTGAGAGAAATTGTAGTCTCCAAATATGTAAAATACTGGGGTGCTGAGGAAGATGGTGTCTCCTTTTGCACATTGATGGTGAATTACAGAAGTAATGGGCTTGAACTGCAGTAAAAGAGGCTAAGATTAAATTTTAGGAGAAACTTTTAACAACAGTAATTTTGGTAGTGAGGAAAGTGAAGTGTCTTCTCTACTGGAGGTCTTTGAGAACACATTAGAGAAACATCTGATGAGAATGATATAAATGTAGCCAATCCTGCCTAGATGTCAAGTTCCATTTGACCACCTTCACAGCCACTGTTTTTGTTATTTATAAATAAACACGAACATTTATTTCCTTTTTTGTTGTTTGTTTTTTTTTTTCTCCACATTAAGCTATAGGCATCCCATTGCTTTTATCTGTATGTAATGAATGTCTGGTTTCAGCAGATTCCTTCACAGAGTTTTAAGATACTTAAGAAGGCTTGTGCTGGTTTGAGGCTAATTGGAATATTTTAACGGCAGAAATTAGATTATAGGTTGTGAAAAGGAAACAATGATTATGTCTACTTCACTCATAGGTATGCTGAGATGTATAAAAGCAAGGACACAAACATAGTTAAGACAGTTATATCCATTGGAGTTTGGTGTCTGTTTTCTCCCTGGGCTTCTGTTGCTCTGCCTGGATCTGTGTAACACAACTAACCATTCTGCTTCTAACCTCCCTTGTCAATCCTTCCAACTCACCTTGCACATAAGGCAGACTCTGGGATGATGTAGAGGGCTGGAAAGAAGGTGGAAAGGTGGTTGGGAGCGCCTCCTGGGGACTCTGATTTCTAGGAGAGGTACTGTGTTTCTGTGTTACTTTTAACTTGCATATTTCTGTATATAGATGTAAATATTTGTAATATGTATTGTAAATATCTGCTTGTATATTGTGCTAAGCTNACCATCACAAGGCTTAATGGACAAGAAAGGGTTATTAATTCTGCGTGTGTAAGTCTCTAAAAAAAGAATGATGTGAGAAGATACAGAGTTGTATGTTAATAAGACAGTTATACAGTCAATAAGGAAGCAAGCTGACACCCTCACTGCCTCTACCAGACAAAATCTTTGTCAGCAGAGCACCCTGCACAAGCCAATGCAACTTTCATATTTTTTCAATACCACATCCAGCAGGTTTCTCCTCATCTAACTTACTATGGTAAGGGGGTGGTAACTCAGGAAAAATTCAAGGGTGTTGCTAGGTAGTGTAGGAAGAAAATTAGAGGCAAAAGCCCAGTTAGAATTTAGACTGGCCACTGCTGTGAATGATAACCAGGAGTGCTTCTATAAATATATTAATGACAAAAAGAAGGGCAAGGATAACCTCCACTCTTTATTGGACAAGAAAGGGAATGTAGTGAGTAGAGATGAGGACAAGGTAGAGGTGCTTAACACCACCTTTGCCTCAATTTTCAATAACGAGCCAGGTTGTCCTCAGGACAGCTGGCCTCCTGAGCTGGTAGTTGGGGTCAGGGAGCACAGCAGCCTCCCTATAATCCAGGAGGAAGTAGTTAGTGACTTATTTAGCCTCTTGGATCTTCACAAATCTGTGGGACCAAATGGGATACATCCTAGGGGGTGATGAAAGAGTTGACAGATGAGCTGGCCAAACTGCTCTCCATCATTTATCAACAGTCATGGCTCACTGGAGAGGACCCTGAAGACTGGAAGCTGGTCATTGTGGTGTACATCCACAAGAAGGGTCTGAAGAAGGACCCAGGAAACTACAGACCTGTCAGCCTGACCTCAGAGCCATGCAAGATAATGGAGCAGATCATTCCCAGTGCCATCACAGGGCACCTACAGGATGGCCAGGGGGTCAGATGCATCCAAAACAGATTTAGCAGGGGCAGGTCCTGCTTGACCAACCTGATCTCTTTTTATGACCAGGTGACCTGCCTGGTGGACATGGGGAAGTCTGTAGATGTAGTCTACCTGGATTTCAGCAAGGCCTTCAACACTGTCTGCCATAGCAAACTCCTGGCCAAGCTGGAAGCTCATGGCTTGGACAGGGACACTCTGTGCTGGGTTAAGCACTGGCTGGAGGGTGAGGCCCAGAGAGTGGTGGTGAATGGTGCCACATCCAGTTGGCAGGCAGTCACTAGTGCTCTGCCCCAGGGATCAGTGCTGGGCCCAGGTCTGTTTAATATCTTCACTGATGATCCAGAAGAGAGGATTGAGCCCACCATCGGTAAGTTTGCAGATGACACCAAGCTGGGAGTATGTGTCATTTGTTAGAGGGCAGGAGGGCTCTGCAGAGGGACCTGGACAGGCTGGACAGATGGGCACAGTCCAATGCCAGGAGTTTTAACAAGTCCAAGTGCCAGGTTCTGCACTTTGGTCACAACAACCCCATGCAGTGCTAAAGGTTGGGGACAGAGTGGCTGGAGAGCAGCCAGGCTGAGAGCGACCTGAGGGTACTGGTCAACAGGCAACTGAACATGAGCCAGCAGTGTGCTCAGGTGGCCAAGAAGGCCAAAGACATCCTGGCCTGTATCAGGAATGGTGTGGCCAGCAGGACCAGGAAAGTTATTTTGCCTCCGTACTCTGTAAGGCCACACCTTGAGTACTGTGTTCAGTTCTGGACCCCTCAATTTAAGAAAGATGTTGAAGTGCTTGAACATGTCCAGAGAAGGGTAACAAGGTTGGTGAGGGGGCTGGAGCACAGTCCTATGAGAAGTGGCTGAGGGAGCTGGGGTTGTTCAACCTGGAGAAGAGGAGGCTTGGGGGAGACCTCATTGCTCTCTACAACTACCTGAAAGGAGGTTGTAGCCAGGCAGGGGTTGGCCTCTTCTCCCAGGCACCCAGTGACAGAACAAGAGGACACAGCCTCAAGCTGCACCAGGGCAGGTTTAGGCTGGACATTAGGAAGAAATTCTTCACAGAGTGATTGTCATTGGAATGGGCTACCCAGGGAGGTGGTGGAGCCACCATCCCTGGAGGTGTTTAAGAGGAAGCTGGATGAGGTATTTAGTGCCATGGTTTAGTTAATAAGAAGCATCAGGTGATAGGTTGGACTTGATGATCCTAGAGGTCTTTTCCAATCTGGTTAATTCTGTGATTCTGTATATTGTTTCAGTGCATTTGGTTACATTTTCAAACACCAAACCAATGCAGAAGTTATCTATTGAGGATGGTTAGTTCACCTGAAGTATTCTTCTAAAGTTTCAGCCATATTCAGGAATGAAACATTACTCCAGATTAAAACCATCACAAAGAATTTTCTTTAAGAAGCTCTAGTTTGAAACTGAGGTTAGGCAGCAGGAATATAGGGAAAGGAATCTTCAGTAGGATACTTCTTTGCCCGTTCTGTTAATACACAGCAAAATTCGATCTAGCTGTAACTCCCTGAAGAAAAGTTTTGCACACATGCTCTGTGAAGATTTGCTAAAAATTGGTTAGCTACATTTTCCACACAGTCCTGTGACTTCTTCTTCTTACATCTCTAAGGACTCTTCCTGTAATCCACACTCTGGGCTGCTACAGGACATTTATAGGTGGATACCTAAATAGAAGGGCTCCCCAGGACTTGTGAAAGAAGAATCTATCAGACACAAACTCAGTCTTAAAGAGTGTATATGTTAAAGGAAGTGGTCTCATTCCAGAAAACCTGGAGTAAGAATATAGGGACTGATGGTTAATTTGAGGGAGAGAAACATGTATGGAATTGGTATTTGTTAGGCATCTTGAAAGGGTAGAATTTGAGATTTGAGGAGAGAAATTGGAAACATGAGATTCTATAGAATTTCTTGCCTTTTCTTCCTGCATTTCTGTCACTTCCTTCTGATTTTACATTGTGCACATGATGATTAACTGTTAGTTATATTTCACTATCTGTCTGAATTGTCCTTGGAGGATCCATACAAAAGACAACTTTGTAAATGTCTCTTCTTCCCTCAGAAATTCCTCCCTCTCTAATTGGACCCAGCAAAGAGCTCTCTGTACAGTTAATCATTTTATCCCTGTCAGAGAAGTAGAGAATGCAGGTGGCTGTCAAAGTGGATATATAAAAGAGGCAAAAAACCCAAACAAACAAAACCAACCCATGTTACACTTGTGGTAAGGAATTTTTACTGTTAAAATATTCTTGTTTCTATCATTTCAGAGAATGTAATACCCTCAAAGCTCAACATACGTTAACTTTAAAATAAACTGAAGGAGAAGGAAGAGCAAATTTAATTTAGAACACAACAGTTTGTGCCTCTGCTTGTTTTTTCTCTGTGAATTCTGGACTTGGCTGGATTTTCCAGTTTTTATTGTGCTTAATAATATACCTGACAGCTGTGAAGTACAAAGGAAATATTCTCTCTGTTCAGTGGTCAGATATTTTCTATCGTATCCATCTTTTATGACTATAACAACATCTATGCAGTGTATGCATCAACCCATAGTACAAGTGTGTATCTGAGACATACTAGACACAAACCAGCACATCACAAAGAGGTTTTATACAAAGAAAATCTACTTAGATTACTTTTACTGTTTGAAATTAGTTTTAGTAATGTAGGACATGGAATTTATAGCTCTATTAAAGAAGATTCGTGTTAATGGAGGAATGCATGGGAAACAAGAAATGGAATTTTAATGATCCACAGCACCTGCATGTTGTTTTCTGTATGACAGGGTTATCATTCCTTAGTCTCATGAAGTTTGATGTTTCTACTGTGTCTCAAGGTCCAGGAAGCATGGGAATATTAGAAAGAAACATATCTGAACTAGAAAGGTAAGTTCCTGGTATTTTAGAGAAACGCCTGCAAATGTTATAAATAAAGTCCCTAATGCAAATATCCCAAACCAAACCTAAACAAATACAAAACAATAAAATACTATTTTAAGGAAATCCTCGTGTTTTTTAAGGCAGCCTTTAGATTCTGACTCATTACTTTAGGACCTTTGCTGCTATCAATGCTGAGAAGGGCAGAACTTCAACTCATAAATAAAATACATCAAGAACAATTTAGCAGCTGCATAATGAGATCACTTTTGTATTGCTTATGTTTGTCTGCAAAGTCAAAGCCTGGGCATTTAGATAATGCAGTCCAACCTCATGTTTTCCATTTGAGATAGTTGTAGTTCTGTTTCATGTTATGGGTAAGATGACCTTCACTCACAACTTTCTCTCATACTGGTCATTATCCGCAGTCATTAGAGGAGAAAGCAGTCCCTGAACCTCCTCATGAAATGGTTTTCTTGCATTCATTACTGTATCATTATTCTGATTAACTCTTTTCCTACTTACCTGCTATGAAAGTAGTCTTAACACGCAGTATACAGAGAAGTTACCCTATTTGTCACACAAAATGTAACGCACATTAGCAGAACAATTTTGAGGCCATACCAAAAAAAAATAAAAATTCAACTTTATACTTCTAATTCCCATAGTACTCCACTGACATCCACCTACAGAAGATCTCTTCTAACTTTGGCATGAATATAATAACATTTCCTTTGGAGCAAATTCATAAGGTCATAACACTCCATCTGAGGTAATGTCATTGCTAACACACTGCTTTTAGAATGGTATTGGAATATCCTTCAGAGAGGGCTCAACCTCCAAAGCCTGTACAATTTTTTAAAAATCATAGATTTATCTTGCACTAATGTGGTATTCTGTCCCTTTGCGGTGGTTTGGGAGTTCCCCAGCCCCCACACTTTATAAAATGACCCAGACTAGAACTCAGCCAGATGGAAGTTAAGGACTGAAGCTCTATTCACAGCTCAGCACAATGTACAAGCAGAGATATACACTATACACAGGAATATTTACAGAAATATACAAGTTAAAGGTAATACAGAAACACAACTCCCCTCCCAGAAATCAGAGACCCCAGGAGGGGCTCCCAACCACCCTTCCACCTTCTCCCCACCCCTATACCTTACACACAAGGTGAACTTGGAGGATCAGCCAGGGGGGTTAGAAGAAAAGTGGTTAGTGAAGATTAACCGGCAAAGAGGAGCCAGAAGCTAGACCGCCCAAGACGCTGTGCCCCCAGAGAGAGACAGACAGAGACTGACTTACTTAGGTTTTGGTTTCTTTTTCCCAAACATCTCAGCAAGCCTATGAGTGCAGTAGACATCATTATATTTTCCTTTCACAGCCTATAGTGCAATTTTCTCTATTAAAATATTCTAATTAGCCTCAAACCAGCACACCCTTCCATTAAAAAAGGAAATAAAACAAAAAATAGTTTTTAGAATAAATAATTGGAAAATAAGTATTTTGGGGATTCAATTTTCAAATTGTAGTAGAAATCATTGCTTATGACATCACACAGAAAGGGAAAATTTGGGTATATTCTTACATCCTTCTATGCCCAGACCAAATGTTCTTTGTCATGAAACCAAAAAAAATTCACTGCTTCTGCATGGAAGATGCTGATTTGATCCAAACTGAGAGATGCCAGTTTAGATCCAAATGGATTTACATCCTCACAATTAGATGGTAAAAGCCTGTTACACACGTGACACACAATGGTGCTTCTGACCCAACACTGTGCCTGTTTCACCAAGAAAAGTAAATGTTATTAGAAAAAACATGCAGGTATTACAATAGGCAGGTGTATTTTTTTTTCAATGTGGACTCACATTTAAGCCTCTCTTTTTTTTGCAAAACGTTTATATTTTATATAAATTGCCATTGATTTATATGAGTTTTTGTAATATTATCTTTCTTTAAGCTACCAGATTCATGCAGTTAGAACAGCAAAGTTCTGCTTGCATTAAACTGAAATTCAGCAGAGACAGAAAATCAGGCTGTTTCCCCTGAATGTACTGGGCAAATATGATACCACTGCTCTACCACCACTGCAAGAGCTTTAGCACCCATTAAAGCTGTGTCTCAAGTCTAATTTATAAGCTACGAATCTATTGCATTCGATGTTATTAAGATAACAAGAATATAACTAGTTTTATATTAATGGAAAACATAAAAAATGGCTATGAAAATATAGTATACTTGCAGAGTGGTCTGAGCTCCAATGACTTTCACCATGATTGGGTCAATCATATAGTCTTTTAAAGGATCAGGACTACGATGAAGGATCAGGACAATTACTCCAACCCTAGCAATGTCCAGACTTCACAGTAGCTGAACAGGATATAAAAATCTTGATCTTCAAAGATCTCACTCCAATTCTTGATACCTAGATATTTGCTTAAATCACAAAAATTACTTTGTAGTCTCAGTCTAAGCAAAGTCTCACATGTGCTTTGAACCACCTCTTCATTTTTTCCTTATCATTCCACTGACATATATTGCTGCTCCTGTATCAGGGCTGGCAGAAAGGATGTGTATCTATACTCTTCTGAGATTACTAACTGTCCTTATCTAATGCAAATTCACCTTCCTGGTGATGTCAGTTTGTGTGCTCATCTGTGAACCTGATACCAAATCTATGCTCCATTTTGCTGACGGTGCTAAACAGTTATCTCCAGCAGATGCTTGAACTCTAGCTTTGAGGAGGCAATAACATTCTACAGCAAAATGTTCTATATTCAAATTATGCATCAAGCAAAAGACCACTACATTTCATCAGTATTCTGAGAAGAACAGATTTTTTGAAAAATACACATCCCTCCTTCAAGACAGATCAACATTTCTGACAGAGATTACTGCATAAATATCTCCAGTTAAAATGAACTTCAGTTTATCCTGCAAGTTTCATGGTGCAGGCAGGATTATCTTCTGAGGACAGCAATCCTTTGTAAATTTTTTCACATGAAACTGTGGCAGAGGGATGAAGTTCAATCTTTTTAGGTATTTACAAAATGTTTGCTTTTGCAGCTGTGAAATGAATACGTGTAAGCTGCAGTGATTCTCAGAATTACACCCTTAAAACCTGAGTATTAACCAGTTTCAGATTTTACTGCTTTGTATTCTGTAATCAAGCAATTAATCATTTGTTTTCAGCAGGGTTCAGGGATCAAACTGGAAAAGATTCAAGAGCTTGCTGGTCATCGCCTATGTCCTACTTTATGCAAGTGCTGTAAGAGGAGCATCTTTTTATTACTGGTCTGAACAAATCCTCCTCTCAACCTTTCTCACACTCTGTCTCTGTTCATTAACCTCTTCTTCCACTCCAGAGAATTTATTGGAGTTGTCATCTCTGATCATAACCAAACTCAGCTCAGTGGTTCACACTATCCTTCCCTCCATGAGACGCTTGTATCCCATCCACCCACAGGGTTTGCTGCCTGGGCACAACAGTCTCCTGTGCTGCATCAATGACAGCACACATACCACTTTTGACACTGTTATTGGTCTTTCCTGTTGTAATAAGCCAGTAGGGGAGATCAGACAGTTTATGTTGGTGCCCGGTTGATGATTTGCTAACTAGCTACTGGTTTGCTTGCCACAAGTGGGACAAGCTTTGCTTCAACTCATAGAGTTGGAGAGCACCTATTTCTTGTTCCAATGAGGAGAGATAGCTACAGTCTTTGCAGAACTCTTATATCTATGATTATGCCCAGGAGGGTTGGTGGGTGGTTTTTGGTGTCTTTTTTTTCCCTTGTCAGAGCACTCAACAAGACTAGTTTTTATTGAAACATTGGCTAGAATTTTATTTTTAAAATTACTATATTTTAACATTTCAATCTATATTTAGTTGAATGTGCAGGCTGAAGTATTGTGTTTTCTGAAAATGTAAATTGTGCTGTTGATATAACTGACAGTCCTCATAACTGCCCTCCCTAGGGACCTTAACAGGAATTGTATTTTTCCCTTTTGACAGCGGTACCTCCTTCCCACAAACTGCAAAGCTGAATAACATTGTTGTGATAAGAGCTAATAACTGCTTTTTCTTGTTTGGAGATTATGCACTCATGAAATATTAATAACATATCATAACTGTTACAGATGAAAGATCATCATCCAAAGGATGACATACACACTGATGACACACAGATTTAATTTACAAAAATGCAATCTCACCACCTTGTATTTCAAGAACAGGCAGACATGGACTTCAGCAGGGCCTTTGACATTGTCCTTCACAGCAAACTGCTGGCTAAGCTGTCAGTTCGTGGCTTGGATGGTAACAATCTGTGCTGGGTTAGGAACTGGCTGGAGGGCTGAGCCCAGAGAGTGGTGGTGAATGGTGCCACATCCAGCTGGAAGCCGGGCACTAGTGGTGTCCCCCAGGAATCAGTGCTGGGCCCCATCCTCTTTAACATCTTCATTCACGATCTGGACAAGGGCACCGAGCTCTGCTACATGCATGAAATTCCACTCCTCTCCCACTGTTAAGTTGAGAAACCAGGTAGGGCCTCTTGGCAAACTCCATAATTTTCACTCTTTACCTCTTATCCTTCAAAAAAAAATGGATGCTGTTGTCAGCCATAATCTGTTCCATGGTGTTTCTGCTTCTCCTTCCACCTCAGGGCAAAAACTGCGCTGTACCTGGTGATGAACCACTCCAGCATAAGCTTCCCTCAGTCAGGGACTTCTTTGGGAGCAGTCCTCTGTTCTAGCATGGGGTCTTCCAAGGGCTACAAATGGGATCCTATTCCATTTGTTGATCTCTAAGGGTCTGCAAGGGCTCAGTGTCCCATCTCACCATAGGCCAAAGGGGAATTGCTGCTCTGTAATGCCACTGATCCTGGTGTCCTTGGTTACCCATCTCTAATACCACTCTTCTCTCAATCAAAAGAGCTACAAAACAAAAGAACTTGCCCAAAAAGTTTTTCTCCTCTTTAATCTATTATCCCAAAAGTGAGTCCTACTTGGATCTCGGGGACCCTCTTGAAGTTTTTTACAGGAAGCTATGCCAGTAGCCCTACCCCCTGATACCAACACCCAGCCACATGTAAACCCAACACAACCTACTGTCTAACCTGTATTGATATCACCAGGAAGTTCATGGTGGGAATCTAACTTAGACTTTCAAGCCTCACAATTTCTTAGGCGTACACACTAGTCATCAAGATAATTCTCTAGCACATCTATTTCAAAAAGGAAAGCCACAAGCAAACATATGTGTTTTAAGCAATCAGTCTTGTCATTTTTTGCTAACTGTGCTCAGAGACTATGCAGTTTAGGATCTTTGGAGGAAAAGGCCAGAACAGAAAACAAAATTAAACTGGGACTGATCTGAGGTGGATCCTAGATGCCTTGTGGTGAGACAGCTCTCGCTCTACAACAGAACAGCGTTGCCTGCAGAACACTTCAGGCCTTGGAGCCAGGAGGCACAAAGGATTTAGGAATTCAAACTTCCAGATTCAAATTGTGGCCAAGACTGGATTTAATGCTTGGCTAATGTTTTTCTGTGATGTCTTTACAGGACCTAGCCTACGTAATTTGGTCTCATAACTTAAAAGATGAAAGTTGTCTTTTTTATTTTCTGTATCTTAATTTAAATGTGGATAAATTGAGCATGACCTAACTTATATATTGATATAAAAACTGTGTAAAATATCTGATTAAGTGGCTGTATAGATTGCCTTTTAATATTAGAAGTTTGCCTTAGGTATTTTTCATATTTATGTTGTTGTTTTTCATTTGTACTTCTTTTTGCAGATGAGTCACTCAGTCTTAACAGACAGAAGATGGGAAGCCAGAAGCGCCTATTACATATTAGATTAATTGTGCAGGTCCCCCTATACTTCTCTGTTTATGAGGTAATAGTTCCTTGAGCTATCATGGTTTTTATTAGAATTTTATTTTCCTTCTGCTTTCAGTATTTACCCAAGAAACATAAGTAGGAATGAAAATGGTTGGGGAAGGTTAATATTGACAATATCAAGAATTATTCTCTCTTACATTAACAGTTAATAAATTCTTTACAGAAATTTCTAATATGAGATTAACAAGGTAATAAAGAAACAATTTTTATAATAGACTGATGGACTATTAAAGCAATTACTCTGATTTGGTTTGACTGGACTATTGAGAGAAGAGAAAATAATACTTTTACTGTTTTTAAAATTGGAGATTTTGTCTATTTTATTTCAAGGTGAAATGTTCTTTAGATAGTATTGAAATGAAGCATTCAAAATGAAAACGTATTTTACGCCTACATGTTGTAAGTTGGCATACATTCTGTCTGGTGCTATAGCACATACCTACACCAATATTTTTGTTCTTTGTGTTTCTGGTTTCTATGAAATTATCATCTTAGACTCCAGAGAACACTGAAGTTCCATGGTGCTTACCAAAAATAATATCTGATCTCCTGAAATGAGCTGTACAGGATTCCAAGCTTTGGAATCTGAAACACTTACTGAACAGAATATGCCTGTGCCAATGTTTTCTGAAGTTATGGTATCAGTGCACCCTGTCTGCCACAGCTCATCACAGTATCACAGTATCACAGTATCACCAAGGTTGGAAGAGACCTCAAAGATCATCAAGTCCAACCCATTACTACAGACATGACATGGTGAGACATGTTACAGCTGCCTATGCATATTTCACTGTCCTTCCAAAGTCAGATTCTGGCCAGATATGCAACCACAGAAAAAGAATATGGAGATCCATACAAAACAGTTATCCCATGTACCAATGATTCAATTCATTGGTCTGGCAAAAACGCAGCAGTGCCACCCACACCTAACATTACCACCAATGTTTTTCAAGATTCAAAAACCAGATGGCCTGTTCTCACGCTTAAGAAACTTTTCCCCAAGATGTCAACCCAATAGGCTCAGAAGTATGCATAACAAATTGCAACAGACCAAAGCTGCTCAGGGCATGAGAACAGCAGTCATTGCTGTTTCCATTCAGAAAGGTTTTCATTCCCTTACTGGTGAAATTGATCTCTACCTTATTGTTATTAAATTAGAGGTTCATGTGATTTCCTACAAAGTATGATACCTGGGTTCAGTTCCTTTCTGACTGACTCTAGAACCTACTAATTATCATGTCAATCCCTAGTAGCTAAAAAAAAATTTTAAATTGGCAACAATGGATTTCTGCATTTTAAATTATATGGCCATTGTATAAAAGCAATCATCTTCCTACAGAGCAGAGGCTGTGTATCCCATTCTCTTCACCGTAGGTGTGGAGACTGTAAGTGGCTAATAGAGCTCTGTAGAATCCACTTTAGTCATGCATGTCTGAGCTATAGTCTACTTCATTTTCACACTTTTGCTGCTGAATATCAGAGTAAGAGATAATTCCCTGTGTGCTGAGCATTCTAACTCTAAAACACAAAGTATTTGCTATGGATCAAAGAGTTTAAATCGCTTTCCATTTTGTCATGCTAACCCTCTGTTCTTGGCTTGCAGAAAGCTGGTCAGGAACTAAGAATCTACACAATGTTTCTTGGTTTCCTGTTCTCAAGATCAAATTCTTTTGTCAATTGAGGAATGCCAGAAGTGAACCAGTGTGCCACTGTGACAAGCATAGTAAAAATACAGGAAAAAGATACATCTTCTGTGCCAGAGCATTTGCAATCCAAGTGTAAAAGAAGAGGGCATATGTGCTGCCAGGTGAAATTCATGAGACACAAGCAGCTTCTTACACCATCAATCGAATCGTAGCTGGGGAAGAGTATTGCTAGTGAACTGGATTAGAAGCATGAACATATTTACATGAAATGTTAACTAAAATATGTTACCGTTTTATTAACTTCTGGCCAAATACCCATCTAGACTAGGTGCAGCAGAGCTGGGGAGCTGAGCAGACACTTAATAATCACAACAGCTTTTTTAGCTTCATAGTGTTGTACCAAACTGAGAGGTATAAGTGGAAGAAAAAAAAAGAATACAACACCTCCAAAGCCCTTTCAGTAATTGTGTATCTCACTCAAGCAAATATTTCCTTTTGTCATCAGCAATTAGTATACAACAAATACAAGAGAGGACAGATCAATAAGTAGTTGGTCAAGTAATAATCAAAGGTAAAGTTTTACAACCTTCTTCCCATTTTAGATATTTTATTCTTGTCAGTTGCTGAATCTACCGGGTAAGGATGTGCTTCCCACACTCCAAATACTTTAGTCAGTTTTGTAATAATGCATTTGACTCAGGTTCACAGAGCAGGGGGAGATGAATATATTGTTCCATGATGCTATGGTGCAAACGCATACAGTAAAAGACCACAAGATCTCTTAATGTTGGCCTATTGGCCTTTTGAAAAGTCTGGTTTGATTTATCATTAAGCAATCAATATACAAAATGAAGAAATTAACACATACCCCTCCCCGACTGAAAAGACTCACAAAAGCAGAACAATTAAGAGAAAAACAAAGAATGCCTCACTTGAAAAAAGAATGAAGAGAAACTTAGAGAGGTCTGGTTCAAGAAAACAGGTGAGAATGAATCATCTATTTATGCCTAAGCCTTTGTAGGCACTCATTAAACTTTCCAAGTGTATGCTGACTTATAAAGGAGTATATTTATACTTATATGGATAAAGTACATCAAAAGAAAAAAAATTTTTTAAAAAAAGTGCCATATCACATTTTGATATGTATTCTATTACTATATATAAAAAAATGTTGAATAGGAATAACAATTTCAGGAAAATATTCCTTCTTTTGCTTTTAAAACACAATGTGAATTCAGGCACATCCTTCACCTTGTTATTCCTATTTCTAACATAATATTCTTCACAGGATTATTCTTTATGAGAATATAGATAATATTTCTGCAGTTTTCTAATATTCTTCAATGAAAAATGAGGTACTAAAAAGCCAGATATCAGTAAAGCAAATAACAGAAATCACTTCTGACATGAAAAAAAAAATTACTAGAAGTACATTTTATTTTAGAAATTCACCAAATGTGTTTTCCAAGCTGGTTCTGTATCATCAAATTTATGTTATTATTCTACATGTTAAGACCACTGAATCATAAAATTATAGATTAGTTTGGGTTGGAAGGCACCCTGCAGTGAACAAGGACATCTTTAATTTGATCTGTTAGTTCAGAACTCCATCCAAGATACTGCTATTTGGAACTTGTGGGAGATATAGAATATGTAGGCAACTACATTAGCATATTTTTCTCAGTTTCTTTTCCTGGAAGGCACTGGAAAGGTCTTTTGGCAAGTAGATAATCTGTGAATTTATTGTACATAAAAGAAACTGACTTTGGCAAATTTTTTTTAAACTTAAGGTTAAAGTTTTCCTCATTTTCAGTCATAATTTGTGGCTCATAAACATAATTCACAATTTCAGTTCATATCTTTAATATCCAAATGTTAAAACCTCAAAATAATCCAAATTAGATCACGTTCTTCTTGAACAAAATAACCGACATATTGCTGTGTATTTTATGATCGCTGCAGTAGAGCATCACAACTGTCTGGATAAATCCATGGTACCTACTGAATAAAAAGAGAGGACTTGTGGGATTGTTGTTATGGAAGTTCTTCAGTCTACTGCAGCACACAGACACAGATTCAATTTTGCTATATCAAAAGCTCTACAGTTCTTTGAAAACTCATGTTATATTTGGCACTAAGGAAAATGAGTACTTTAAAATAGAAATATGGTACCTCACATAGTCCCTAATCTCTGCTTGTCACCAAGATCCTGGCAGTAATCTAACTGCTTGCATAGGTTAGCATGACATCTGATGTGCAGTACTTAGCCTCCTAGAAGCAAGGGGAACATGAAATAAAATATTTGTGATATGGCATAAATGTACCAACAATACAACAAAAACAACTCAGAAGATTCACTTAAACGTTGTTCAAGTAATAAACTTTTGATCATTCCTGTTCATTTGAAACATTTTCTGCAGAACTTGTTAAAATCTATTGTAGGGACAATCTGGAGTGTTCAGGTGGCCTATCTATTTCTAGGCTGGTTAGATGTTAGAGAATTTTTTATAGAAACACGACATATACTGACGAGACCCTCTTCATGTATTTCACTTTTTCTAACGTGGCTGACACACTTACATGCATTCATCAACAATAGGTTTGATAGACAACACCAGTAACATCTAGATATACATGATGGGAATTAAACTGTTCCTTTGTTATTAAATGTGAATGGGGTGGAAACAGATGATCTTCAAGGTCCTTTCCAACCCAAACCATTCTATGATTTTATAAATGCCTCTGACTTACATTTCTAGAAATCAGATTGTCAGGACCTACCGTTAGTATACTCATGAATGACGCCAAGTTGCAGGGGGGAATGTCTATCTGCTGGAAGGTAGGAAGACACTTTAGAGAAACCTGGACAGGCTGGGTCAATGGGCTGAGGCCAGCAGTATGAGGTTTAACAGGGCCCTACTCTTTGCCTACAATAACCCCATCCAAAGCTACAGACTGGGGGATGAGTGGCTGGACAGTGGCCTGGCAGAGAGGGTCTTGGGAGTGCTGGGTGACAGATGAACATGAGTCAGTAGTGTGCCTGGGTGGCCAAGAAAGCCAATGGCATCCTGGACTGTGTCAGGAACAGTGTGGCCAGCAGGACAAGGGAGGTTATTCTTTCCCTGTACTCAGTACTGGTCAGGCCACACCTTGAGTACTGTGTCAAGTTCTGGGCCCCTCAGTTCAAGAGAGAGAAGTTGAGGTACTGGAACGTGTCCAGAGAAGGGTAACAAGGCTGGTGAGGGGGCTGGAGCACAGCCCTGTGAGGAGAGGAGAGGCTGTGGAAGCTGGGGTTGTACAGAGGGATAATGCACACTCAGTAAAAAGACTGACCTTGAAGGGCACGCAGTTCTTCCAAAATGATACAGAAAGGAGCACGCCAGCTTGCATATTCACCGTTTGAAACCTATGGCAAACCAGTAAACCAGATCCCTAAGTACACACAGTGCTGTGTGGCACCAATGACAAGGAACTCACCAGTCTGGTGAAGGCTCAGGGCTGGCCTTGTTGCTGTATACAACTCCCTGAAAGGAGGTTGTAGCCAGGTGGGGGTCAGTCTCCTCTCCCAGGCAACCAGCAACAGAACAAGGGGACACAGTCTGATGTTGTGCCAGGGGAGGTCTAGGCTGGATATTAGGAGGAAGTTCTTCACAGAGAAAGTGATTTGCCCTTGGAATGGGCTGTCCAGGGAGGTGGTGGAGTCACTCTCCCTGGAGATATTTAAGGAAAGAGTGGATGGGGCACTTAGTGACATGGCCTAGTTGATGTGGCGGTGTTAAGTCACAGGTTGGACTTGATGATCTCAGAGGTCTAGTCCAGCCTTCATTAATCCTGTGATTCTGTGACAAACACTAATTCAGAGCGTAAATAGAGATTATTCCTTTTAAAATATACTGATTTGGATAAATCCATACTTTTTCTTTAAGAAAAAAATAATTTAGGATAAACACATTGATGTTATTTTTTGTGTTTATTTGTGCTAAGAATATTGATGATCCTGCAGCAATAAATGTTTAATGTTAATGAAAAAAAAATCATTTTCCAAAACAAATCATTTTAGTTTTGCTTTGCATTGAGGCTTTCCAAATATTTCTAAAGACTCATCTACCTGACCCACAGCCATATGCTGGAGGTCAGCTTCAGCAAACTGTATGAATAATGCAAAACTGCCAAAGGTGGACACAGATAGCACTTAAAATTGCAGACTACATATTGTGCTATTCATCAACAAAATCTGAAGTAGAAGGGTATACTGTCGCTTTAGCAGCTAGAGCTATCTCCAATGTTACATTGGTACCATTTATCAAAAGAACATTTATTTTACATAACAGATGAGTGTCACTTGCTGATGGCCAAGTACAGAAAACAGTAGTGGTACCAAACACCACCAAAGTTCAGTCTCCTTTCTCTTTCTCCTTTTGCACCAGTATGGAGAAAAAAGAATGCCATTAAAAGATCAAGAGCTCCTATCAGTATTGAGGAAATTAATAGTCTGCAAACTAGCCTTAGAGAGCAATTTCAGTATCAGTGCCTAGCTCTGCTTAGAACAAAAAAAAAGTCTCATCCTACTTGCAATTCATGGAAGCTTAGTTTAAGAACATGGAGAAGGGTAAATATCACAGTATCACAGTATCACCAAGGTTGGAAGAGACCTCAAAGATCATCAAGTCCAACCTGATACCACAGACCTCAAGACTAGACCATGGCACCAAGTACCACATCCAAACCCACCTTGAACACCTCCAGGGACGGTGACTCCACCACCTCTCTGGGTAGCCCATTCCAGTAGCCAATGACTCTCTCAGTGAAGAATTTTCTCCTCACCACGAGCCTAAACTTCCCCTGGTACAGTTTAAGAATATTGAAAATGTATAGATATTTTTATGGTCATAAACTACTAGTTAGATAGAAATGGTCAAAATATGAAACTAGGAGACATTTTTCAATATGGTTTCTTTCAAAATTGTAATGACATCAGTCTTTCCAAGTTTACTCCAAGAGGGATATTTAAAATTAAATCCCATGTTTGGCAACAATGAAACAGAATATTTCTAAAATTAAGTAATTCTCTATATCTTTTCATCTACAAAATCAAATGTGTCCCTTCTGTCAGAGCAGTTAGCACCTGTTGCAATACTGAGAAAAGTTCAAATTTTAATCAGTGTTTGCTGTCTGCCTGCAGCTCCAGACCAGTTACTCTGTGAACTGCACACAGCAGGGGAGGGAGTCAGCTCAAATCCCTGGTGACAGGGCACAGTCCTGCATCACAGCTTCAGAGCTTGAGGCTTCACATGTGGCACAGCAGGGAGTCAGGTTTGGATCCAAGACAAGACACTGAGGGTGCTAAATCTAGGAACAGGTTCTGTGGTTTTGTGTAGCTCATTGCCCTAGAGCTGTAGGTCACCAAACCATGAAGTTTCATGGTCCCTAACATATCTCATTATTACTGACAGAGAAACCATGAAAGGAAGGAAGCTCAAAAACAAACCAGATACGCAGTCATCTCTGAGGCCTGTGGTAGTAACTAGACCACAAACAACACCATGCCAGTTTGTCAGTGCAAGTTACTCCACATCTGGTGTTTAGCAGGTTTAGGCTCTTCTGAATAGCCAAGCCCAGCAAAGTCAAAACTCTGCTCCAAGATCTGTTCTGTCCTGATCAGTTCAAGGTCTGACTCCAGCACAACACCAATGCAAGAAGGAGAGGGATAATGGACACTCAGTAAAAAGACTGACCTTGAAGGGCACGCAGTTCTGCCAAAATGATAAAGAAAGGGGTACGCAGTTCTGCCAAAATGATACAGAAAGGAGCACGCCAGCTTGCATATTCACCCTTTGAAACCTATGGCAAACCAGTAAACCAGATGCCTAAGTATGCACAGTGCTGTGTGGCACCAGTGACAAGGAATTCACCAGTCTGGTGAGTTTTTTTAATCGTCTTAATACATCTTTTAACATTTTTTAATGGATTTTTTTAATTTTCTGAGCTGTTCAAACCATTACTTACAGGTTCAGTCAAGAGCAAGGGTGGTAGACAACTGAAACATCTGNACAGCTTAGCACAACATAGAAGCAGATATATACACAATATAAATGAGTATTTACAGAAATATACAAGTTAAAGGTAATACAGAAACACAACACCCCTCCCAGATATCAGAGTCCCCAGGAGGGGCTCCCAACCACCCTTCCACCTTCTTCCCGCTCCTCTACCTTACCCCAGGGTTTGGTTTACTTGCAAGGTGAGTTTGGAGGATCAGCCAGGGGATTAGAAGCAGAACAGTTAGTTAGGTTACTCGGCAGAGAGGCAAAGGCAAAAAGCTAGAGAGACCGAGACTCTCCAAGCCTGTGTCTTATGTATGTTTGTTCTTATACATCTCAGCAAGCCTATGAGTGAAGTAGACATCATCATTAATTGCTTTTCACAGCCTATAATCTAATTCTTTTCATTAGAATATTCCAATTAGCCTCAAACCAGCACAATTGGAAACAATCTATCAAACATAAGAAATGTAGTACAACCAGGTTCATACACAGAGTTTGTCTCCCAAGTCATTGTCAAGATGTTTTCAAGTAGATCAACATATGGGCAAAGCACTGCAAATTAATTTTAAATAACATTTTCAGATTTCTAAGAATTAAGAGAAATCAAGCCAACCACTGCTAGAATATAAAGAGACTGCTATAAAAATGGGGAGTTTAAGACTTGCTACATGGTTTTATAATCCCAACTGGGTTTAAGTATAGTAAAGTTGCTATGCCGAAATAGAAGCATGTCACATGCAATGCATGGGTATTTCTTCAGTAGCAATAACTGTCAAGTGAACTACAAATTTGACAGAACTTTTAAAAACAGAGTATAAGGAACATTAAAACAGTATTATAATTTAATTTAAATATGGGTACATATCTGAAGTAATTTTGTTTTGGGTTTTAATTGTATTAGATGTTAATTAAATTGGCTAAGGTTTTAAGCAAGTATATTAATGCTCTTTAAATCTATTTGCCTTAGTATACACACCAAGTTAAGTAAATCATCGTATGCAATACACAACGATACAAGATCTTTTCTACAATTATTCTGCAAGAAGTCTCAAAAACATTACACTTTTAATGACCTCTAGACCATTCATACATGGAATTTAGCTCTTGTGCCTGGTTGCTCTCTAAATGGTGTTTGAAACACCATGGAAAGAGAATGTGACAGAAGTTTATAAGTTAACACGTGAAGTTCTCATGCTATAATCTGGGACATCAATTTATTTCAGCAATATCTGATTTTTTAAATGATGGGTTCTGACAATGTCATTTTCCATTTTATAACCAACTTCTGTTGCAGGCAACTGAAATAGATATTATTTCTTTCTAACTTCCTCCTAAATTCAGTTAGCTTACAAACTTGAACTGCCTTTAACATCCTCTTCTCTACTTCTTGTTCTCATATTAAACCAATATTTTTCTCCCTTGAGTGTTTCATTTACCTGCTATGAGACAATGTTTCTGCACTGTAAAACCTAACACTAATATTGTTGTGTACCTGTTCATTTTCTTTTACCATTAACCTTTTCTCATCTTTTCAATATACAGCTGTGCACCAGACTTCCGCTGCTTTGAAGAATTATTACTTCCATGCTACGATCTTCTGAATAATTAAATGTTAATTTACCTTTTGGGGCTATTGCTAAGATAGCAGAAATATTGAATTGTGCAGTGAATTTAACAATGTCATCCACAGCTTGGTTGAGCTTTCCTCTTCATACCAGAAGATGCATTCTGCAATGTGCAACGTGTGAAAAGCAACAAGCTAATTGTAACAGACAAAAGCAGTGCAATACATCTTCTGCCTTCCCATTCTCAGTGTACTTTAAGGTACTTTGCATTAATAGGATGTAAGAGTTCGTTAGCCCTTGAATTCTGCCTGGTTTTGTTACACACATGAAAGGAATGGGGGGCATTTTGCTTTACAGTGTCCAGATACTTTTATAGTTATGGTAATGAAGAATAAGGCTCTATAATACACTTAATGTTTTCAGCAAAATTAAAATTACAAGACCAAGTTCTTTAAATGCAATTTTATTGTAAATAAATAACTAAATAAATGTACATAACTCCAAATGTAGGCTTCTAGCAAAAGCATAAGCATTGCTTATATTCCAGAAGTACCTCAGGTCATGAAATTCTAACTTGTTAAAGTTCTGTGGTAGAAGGACATAACATAGAAGACAGTACTTCAGTATTTATATCTAAACAGAATAAAAAGTAGATGTGTATGTGCATCAAGGTAGTGGAATATGAACTCCACAATAGCACAGATTTCTAGCATGACTGCTATGAAAGTAATGTAAGATGGGAAATGAAATTTTGGCACAAGTAATCATGCTATTTAACAGCAAGCTCGATGACATCACTGAAAGATTTATGGAGTAGGCAAGGCATTAGGCGGATCAATAAAATACTCTAGGCCTGATGGTATTATCTTGTCTACTCTAGTTCCTTCTTCTAAGTGTGCTAATTGTACTCCAGTGACTTGTGGATTTAAGGCTTACAGTCTTCTGAGGAGTGGTCTATGAAAAATTATTGAAGAGGAAAACTTAATGAAGCATAATGAAATCTGGTTAAACCCACATCTGCTGCTTGATTTTTATTTTAAGCCTGATTTCAGACTCCAGCACGGTGCCTACAGTGTTCAGTTTCGCTTACCGGAAATCTTTGAGTCACTATCAGCACCTGGCAGGGTGCGTCAAGTGTGCAAAGACAGAGATTTCAAAGTGTGCAGCAATTTCTCTTGGAAGAGTTAAAAATACATATAGTACAAGGTGGACTGTTTATATTTTGCTCTGTGCATTTTTGCAATTATTCCAAGACTTTAATACCAGCCCTCTTTTTCTTGTAAGAAAACAGCTTTAACAAGAAAGCAGAAGATGGTTCCCTCTTTGAATAGGTATATATTGCTGATGACTTAAAGAGCACTTTTATAATAAATAAAAAAAAGAAAAAAAAAATCCAGGCTAATGTCTGAATTAGCATAAAGTACCTCACAAAGCTGTAACTTCCAACCTCTTCTTGACCTCCTTTTACTGAAGATGTACCTTTTTTTATCCATGGTGGGGGGAAGCAGCTAAATATATTCTGTTCTTTTCAGCAGCATACAGATTTCAGGAAGACGAATTCCCAATATACAGAGAAGTACAATTTTTCAAAGCACAGAACAGAATCAGTCTTACTAAACAATTTCTTCTAACCAATTTTTGTAGCTGCACGAAGTTTTGCAAGATCGTACTCAAAATTAGGTAGAACTTTTAACAAACCATTATTTTAAGGGCATAATTTGGTTGATATAAAATTGCTTACCCAGAAAAATCTTCATTACACCAGAACTAATAAGGTCTCTTTTGAAACCCTTCAGAGAATGAGGCCTGTTGAAAAGACATCCCTCAAGCCAATTTTTGAGGCTGTATGTAGAGTGCAAGAAAATGTGTATCAGTCCAGAGTCAGTAAATTATTACTTTGAAGCAGAAGTATTGTGATGAAAATCCGTTACAGTAAATGTGATTTATTTTGCAGACAGTTGTCTGTAAAAACATTGCAAGCATAAAGAAAATTAAAAAAAAAAAAAGAAAAGAAAAATATGTGAGTTCAACACTGTATATCCTCATTACAACTTCTCCTGCTATGGGAAAGGATTCATATCAAGGAAATTAGGGTACTTTCTGGCTTGCGCTGGCATGAATTAGTCAGCTAATGACGCAGTACTGTCATACTCTTCGTTATTATTGTTTATTTATACTTGCATAGTTGGTGTCCTTTTGCATTCTAAGTGCCAGCTCCCATAAATGTATCACAGAATCCTCAGGGCTGGATCATCTAGTTCCAATCCCCCTGCCATTGGCAGGGACACCTCACACTATTAAGCTTTGGGGGTTTGTCTCATTTCTGAAAAGCTAGATTAGATCTTTTAAGAAACGTCTGGGGAAAATCAAAAGTACAATTTTTTTGAAGCTGTGATTTAGCTGAGGTGTGGACTTAATGCAACAGTGAGTTGTGAACTTTAAGTGGGACCAAACTTCTTGATCTAACCCATTAAGAAGGAAAAATGAGTATAAATTTACCCAAGAAGTCTCCTGGGGCCCATAGAATTTTAAACACATATTTTGCATGTGAAAACTATCCTTTTGCAGAGGAACAATGAAAAATTATTTTTCAATTATTTTGTTTTCCTTTCTATTTTTTCAGAGTTCCTTTTGTTCTTTTGCTACCATCCCATACATCCAGAGCTTCAGACACCAAAACACATCCAAAGGTCTTTGTTATAATTAATGCCATGCAGTTAATCCCTTTAATCAGTTCCCTATTCAGCTCTCTTCACGCAAGGATTAGCCCACAGTAGTTCCCCAAATCATCAGCTAATTTCTCACTCCACTACAGCCATGTGTCATCAACTGTATTCTGTGTGGACGGTTGGACAATTAAAGCTCAAGTCAAAAAATGAGATCCTGTGAGACTATGACCAGGAAAACTTGACTTTATGAAGGAGTTTGCTTCTGCTCTTTCCTTCCTCCCTTCCTTTCTTTTGAATTCTTTCCTTCAAGATTCATTCCTTCCTTCTGAATTACTTCCTTCCTGGTTGTCATGGGTTTAAAGAGCTGACAGAGTGAAGTTCTCAAATGAATTGGAGAAAAAAAACAGAATTATATTTGGAGAGAATTACAGACAGAAATTACAAAGCAGATACAGAATCCATAAGCAAACTCCCTGCATTTTCCCCAACCCAAAACTAAATCTATCATCCCCAGTGCTCCAATCCTCCCCCCCTGCCTCTGCCATCCAAGAGGCCTAAGCACAGCCTCTGAAGGCCCCAAACCAGGCCTATCCTTACATGTTTGTTCTGATAACGCAGCTCCTGCCCGACACAAGGCTGGAGGGGGAGGAAAGGAGAACAAGCTGGCCTTGCTGTGAGTTTATTGAAGAGTTAGCAGAGTTATGGGATTGAACAACAATCTTCCAGTCCCCAGAGGACTCTTTTTAACCTTATAGTTCCCAACCTGGGACACTGGCCATCTGTCTGCCGGGTTTCTGCATTTGGGAGGAAATGAGCTTCATGGAAGCATTTCCCAAACAAAGTTCTAACAAGGAAGTGAGGAAGAATTTGAGGAAGATTCCCTGTCTCTTACTGATATGTCTTCTACCTATGGTCTATTAAACCTGTTCTTCCCTCACATGCACAGTTCCCGGTAAATTTGCTCTTCATCACATTTAAATTTCCCTACTGAAGCAGGCCAAATTCCTGGAGCAGATATGCATATGCATGCATGTACACTAGAGCCTAACAGCTGCACAGGATCAGGGAATTGGTGAAGAGAGAGACAGGGATCATGGCGACTGGGTCTTCAAGGTGAGAAAGAGGCACTAAGTGCATGCTGGCATCTGGAGGGGGCAGGTGGTGAAAGACAGTCAGATGGGCTGGCTGCGCTGAAGGGTGCATTATTTTAGTGCAGGACACAGTGGTCCAGGGAAGGCAGTCTTGTGAGTCAATATCCACTGACAAATAAACTACCTGACCTTGTAGTAGCACAAAAACTTTCTTAATGTAAGACCTTACAAACGAAGCTTCAATTTAGTAAATCACCCTAAAATGATAGAATTTTTGGAAAGTTTTCACAGGATACTCATGGCTTCCACATCAATGGGTTTAGAGTCCTGTTCTGTTTAAATATCAAATGACGTTCCAGCAGTTATATGGTTCCTTAATTACCTAATTATTTAATACGAAAATAGATAAATACATTTTATTTCACTTATGATTTCAAGGGGAAAACACAAATCAGTGATTATTAATTTAATACTTAGTAATCATTTACCAGTTTTTAGAAATGTTGTCAAGCTTCAGAGTTAGCTTTGTTTGGGTTAATTGAATACTTTTAATTAAGACAGCTAAACCAAATCCTTATAACTTTAAATACAGCCCCAAAGGCAGCACTCGGTTAAAGAAGTTCAAAGAAAATTAATGTTTGAAGTACAGCATATACTCTATTGGTTTGCCAGATGAATTAGTATAGAGGTTAATAATCACACTTTAGAAAACACTGACATAAATTTAATTCCTTTTTTTGGATGAGGTTACTAGTAAAATTAATTGGCTCCAATCCCTAAGAAGTGCAAAAATAGTAACTTCATTATTTATAATAGCATTTCACAGAGATAACTCTAAGTACATGCAAAGATTACAGTCTCAGAAAGTGCGTGTTCTGCTACTGTAGCACGATAAAATTATGTCACGCTTCTTCAGAAGGCATGTTAGCATTATCTGTTTACAAACAAAAATGCTGTTTTCTACAGACAAATTTAAACATGTGCCAAACAAGTAAAACTTCAAAGATTTCCCGAAGATATTGAATCACTTACATTATGTTTCTCCCTTTATTTGATATCCACAAATACAAGTCAAAATGAAATTTTGTTTGCAAACAAGATCAGGGAAACAAATTTCATGTTAATTCATGAGAAAGATACTCAGAAGCCACATTGATTATGAGCCTGAAATGGAAAAGAGAGTTAAAATGATAAAGAGTAAGGCTGTGAAAATTCTGCTGTCTGGATATGTTTATTCATTATGGTAGTTCCTAACATGTTCATATTTTCCCCATCAGTACAGAATTTTATAGTGTGTCTTAAAGTCACAGGCTTTGAAATACCCTGATGGACAGTAAAACAGGATCTACCCACAAAACATGATTTACAAATGAAAATTTTGTTTCTCCTGTATAGAGGCTATCTGATATTTTTTTCCCATGTCAAACTAATGTCAGTGTATACAATTTGAATAATCCTGAAGTTCGCTGCATAACTGAATAGCACTCCAAACATTAATTGTTGGGTTCCAAGTCATTATGTTTCTTATCTACTGGTTCATAATCTGTTTAATGAAAAATCATTAATTCTGTGAATGCTGAAGACAGAAGACATCCTTAAGCAGTTTAAAGAGTTTAGGCACTTCCCTTTGAAACCAATAACTGATATTTGACTGAGGCATGAATATGCTGTGAATCAAAAAAAAAAATCTATTTCTGCTTAAGACACAACACTTTCCATTATGTTCTTTGTACCTATCAATTCCCTTAATAATTGAAGAAATCTGACATTTTTCATTTGAATCCTATACCACAAGTCTCCTTTTGTCTTTGCATGTCAGATTAAAGATACATTTGGTATATAGAATTTTCTGTCTGTGAAGACATTTGAATAATAATCAGATAACCTCTCAGTCTTTTATTCACAGCATATGAAGTATGATTTTATATAATCCCAGAACTGTAGGCTTCCAATTATTAAATTCTTGGATGCTTTAACATGGTCATACAGATTTATCACTTTATTAAGTCTTATTTCCTCAATGCTATTTTAAAATGCATTTTATTTCAAATGGCAGCAATTTTATTTTTACTTCCAGCTCCTTCACAAAAGCACTCAGTAACATTTTCCCTAGCCCTGACTCGTGAAACACCACCAAGTATAGGCACACCATTTAGTGGGAGTTGTCAGAGAATCTGCTTTAACCCACTTAATGTATGCTCTGTTATAAATGTAAAGTGTTAATTTAATGCTGTAAGGAATTTAACTTAATACTTCATGACACTGCATCTGTGCCTTCATAACCATACAACTGCAAAATACAGTATCCAAGTTTTATTAAGACCTGCTTTCACTGAAACCATGTTGACTGACATTAACGCTATAATTCTTATTTGACCAAACCAAATATTTTCCTGTGGTCTGATGCTAGACTAAGTAACCTATAATAATTGAAAGGGTTGTTTTTAAGTAGTCACATGTGTACTTGTGTAGTCTTTGGAAATTTACTTATTCATCTGTGACTTAAGTGTGAAAACTAATTTGTAAACATTGCCAACACATATTGCTTTCCATGTGTTCGCTTTTTCCCCACTACAACTGGAAATCGAAGGATGATTTTTCCAATATTAAAAAGCACACAAAGTATTAAAAGAATTCTATATCTGTTCAGATTGCCACTTTTGAAAAATATTTGTCTCCAATAATATGATGCCAAATGTTAACCAAATTCAGTGAAGCAAAAGGTCTATAAATGCAAACAGGAATTTTACTATCAAGTACTTTATGAACTGGATTGTGACACACTACTTTAAAGACTGGCTGGTGATAGAAGACTGAATGGAAGTTTACTTAGTTTGCAATATGATATCTATAGTCCATGTTTAGTGGTGCAGTTTGAAACTACATTACTCAAGAATTCAGTAGCAAAACACATTAAACTAATCTGTAGTGAAATAAAATAGCTTTCTTTTTAATTGAGTGTTTTATACATATTCACTTATAACTATAAACATGACACTTTTATTACAGACTTTGATATAAAGACACAAATGCTCAAAGATCTAAATGTTAATGTCTACTTCAGACAAGTTTTAAGTGACAGGAAAATCTTAGAGACATCTGTGTATTTCCCTATCCTAGTTATTTCTTGAACAACCTTTTGGTCATTTTCATTGGTGAAATCAAACCAGAACTGGGTGAAAAAGAGAAAATTGTCTTTGCGGTGCCAATGGTTAGAGATTTCCCTTTACATGTGGAGAAGAAATGTCAGTTTCAGTGTTCTAGGGTCCCCAAAATGTCAAAAGTTAACATTATTCAGCGACAGGAGAAGTCCTGGTCCCATGTTGTTGGGTTTTTTTTCCCCTTTGGTGACATTGTTAACCATCACAGGAAGGGCTGGCATGAACTTCTGGAAGGAGTCTGGTTCATTTCAGAGTGAAAGACAAAATGAGTGAGTAAAGGAAAAAGGAAAATCATGTATTTGCAGATCATGGGAAATGTTCTTTCTTTCTGCTCCTGATAAAAAGAATACAATAACCGAACACTTGTGAATTACCATGTAAGTTTGGAAACAAAGTTTGTTTTGCCACAGAACAATTTTTAGCTTTTCATTTTGTCATCCAATTAAACTGAAAATCCCAGCAACAAAAGGATATGACTGCTTTATGCTGATTTCCTGATGATAATTGTGATATTATTACTTCCTAATATCACTCTGCTGCTATTTGACTGTTTACCTGAAACTATGAAACTACAGAGAAATGACGCAGAGAAAAGAAAAATTGTGCTGTCCAGGCCTTCTTCCATTAGTATAGAGTTGTTTCTATTTATTAATTCTTCGTATCAAAAAGAGCAGGGAGAAGATTTTTTGGCTCGTTGCAAAGGCTGCCCAGGTAGATGGATGTTCTGTAAAATGGAAAGCTAAATGGTTGACTCCTGAAAAAGAAAGTAAGATAAAACAGCTGGATGGAGAACAAAGGATAGTCATAGGCTCAAAACTTCAGGAAACTGAAGGCTTTGTAGATGTCTTGAATGTTGCAAGCCATCAGCCTGTTTAGCTTCAAGTATTTAATTTTCCAGCAGGAACTCATATTCAAAAGCATTAACACATCTCTTTTCTAACATGAATGTTTTATAATTCAACAAAATATACATTTGTGCTGCCATTAAAATGTATCAAACTTTCATTCACCTCCAATTCAAATTAATAATTGCAAGATTCATAGAACCAGATTATTTTTTAAGAATCAAGATGTTGGATCAAAATAAAACACCGCTATCAAAAAGCTAGCCAGCGTTGTGGCAGGTAGTGAATTTGGAAACTAGTTCCCTAGAATATTGGATGAGATATGCACAATTAATCACCCTCTAATTAGCAAATGTATCATTAACAGAAATTCATTATCCAAGATAAGTTCTCAATACCTGGAAGTACTGAAAAATAGGGTCTGCCTTTCATCTTGTCTACAAAAACAGTAGTTTGCCATTTATAGTAGAATATATGGTATAGTGTAGTACTCTAGTAGAAAACAAATATTTCAATTAAAATTAGGAGATGTCCTTTACTGAAAATATTATCATAAAAAGTATATATAATAAACAACAAAATTAATTCTTAGAACATAGGAGTTAATATTTAGGTCTAAATGAATTGAAAACAAATCTTCAACTGGGGTACTGGTTGCAAGGGTGGTGCTTTGCCTGAGCAAACCTGCCTTAAATGTTAATATATAGACATTGATGGCTTTACATATTCAGTAGAAAGCATCAGCATGTGATCTTGTATCTGAATGATAAAATCAGTATTCGGTCAACCAATAATGAAGGGATATTGCCAGGTAGTTCCTGCCTTGACTTACCAATTACTATTGGGTTGGAGCAGCACTGCTATGAGGACAGACTGAGAGAGTTGGGGTTCTGCAGCCTGGAGAAGAGAAGACTTCAAGGAGACCTTAGAGTAGCCTTCCAGTATCTGAAGGGGGCCTACAGCAAGGCTGGGGAGGGACTATTTACAAGGTCTTGCAATGACAGGACTAGGGACAATGGGTTTAAACTGGCAGAGGGGAGATTTAGACTGGATGTCAGGAGGAAGTTATTTCCAGTAAGGGAGGTGAGGCACAAGAACAGGTTGCCCAGGGAGGTTGCAGCTGCTCCCTCCCTGGAGGTGTTCAAGGCCAGATTGGATGCGGCCTTGAGTAACCTGTACTAGTGGGAGGTGTCTCTGCCTATGGCAGGGGGTTGGAACTAGATGATCCTTGAGGTCCCTTCCAACCTTACCATTCTATGATTCTATGATATTTGGGTGAATATTTAAAGGGATATTAAAATACAGTCTTCCTGAATGGGATTGCTACATTATGTTGATGGTGGCTGATTGTATGAGGTTTTTCTTTTACACCTTAGAACTGTTAAAAACAGATTCTTCTGAAGAAATCAAAGACAT
This sequence comes from Eubucco bourcierii, assembly GCA_013396675.1. Taxonomy (NCBI): domain Eukaryota; kingdom Metazoa; phylum Chordata; class Aves; order Piciformes; family Ramphastidae; genus Eubucco; species Eubucco bourcierii. Next base: position 97,652 of record VWZE01023391.1, read on the forward strand.
TCCCTTTGGCAGGTTATTATGTGGTCTGTTGAAATCAGAGTTTGGAAGAGATGATTTCAGAATGTATTTTAAAAAGGAATAATGATCACACAAACACATTTTTCATTCTCCTCAAACTGCAGGTATTTCTCTGCTTTCTTGTTCAAATACATATTTCAATACCAGCCATAAGATACTAATCAAAAAAAATTTAAAAATAAGCAATAAAAATAAGCACAATCTCTTGTTAATGGTCTGGTTACGTTTTCAAAGTGCTGAGGGACAAACAGAAATGCAATTTATCCAGTCTATGATTTACAAGTTATGATGCAATGGTTCAGCTAACAGCACAAAAGACTGATGGCCTCTGTTTCACAGAGTAGGGGCAGCAATGTAAAAGCCAACGTAGACAGTTATTCACAATGTACCAGTAATGCAGTTTTTATCAAGCAATTTTTATCAAGCCTGTTCTTGACATGACAGCTCAGTTTCAGTGTCTCAGCTGGATTGCAAACATCAGTGACAGTGGCTTCTATGGTAACCAATATTTGTCTGTAACACCTCGGCTGTGGGAACTGGGCAAAGACCTCCTTACTTCTCCAGTTCAGCTTAGAACTGTTAAAGCGATGCAACCAAGTGAGCTTTGACACTACATTTACTTCAGTTTCTGCTAAAACAAATGGCTTTTATTTTTACAATACCTGGAAGGGGTCTTCAAGCCTATTTCTGCTTGAAATAACATGAAAATAGAGCCAGGCACAAAGTTGCCCCTCTCTAAGAAACAGTTGTCACAGGTTGCCTTCTCATTTTTAAACAGGTTCCTGTCTTTCCAGAATAAACAGAAAAATGTGGAGAAAAGTTAAGAATCATAGCATGATTTAGGCTGAAAAAGACCTTTAAGATTATGAACCTCATAATATGAGGTTGATGCTCATGCTGTGAAGAGAGTCAGCCAAGAGGAAAGAGTCAACTCAAATTCAGCTGTCTGCACATTTATATCTGCATAGGTATTTCTCCCACTAGAGAGACCTGAAGTTCATTGTGTTTGCCAGGTGAGATTTCACATGCCCTAGCATCTCCTGTGCAGGTTTTTTCTATCTTTCCTGAAGGGAATGAATCTCACATACGTTTCTGTCAACAGTTAGGGCTGGGTTGGCCTCTAGATGAATGACAAGTGCTTTCTATTAACCCACTTACTCTTCCAAAGAGGAAAGGACAGGGTGTAAGGGAGAGAGATTTATGGATTGGAAAACTGAAACAGCTTTAATGAAAATAGCAAGAAGAGAATGAAACGTGCAAATATATACAGAACCAGCATTGAATCTAACATTCCTGATGGCAATTAAATCACAGTCAACACTCATGGTGCAGAAGGCACTGAGAAAGTTCCCAACTGGACTCAGCAGCAGATTAGGGAACTGGATTAAGCAACACATGGATTGTGATTGAAGGCAGAACAGACAGACTCCTCCCTGGATTCCTGCAGTGATAGGACAAGGGGCACTTAAGAGTAGATTTAGCTTGGATGTTAGGAGGAAGATCTTCATCATGAGGGTAGTGGAACACTGGAATAAGTTGCCAGTCCATCCTTGGAGATATTCAAGGTCAGGCTTGACAGGGTTTCAGGTAACCTGATCTAATGGATGATGTCCCTGCTCACTGTAGGGGACTTGGACTAGATGACCTTTTCAAGTCTTTTCCAACCCAAACCATTCTATGATTCTATGAAGGTGGCTATTGAAGAAGAGAGCTTAACCTCCATGATCCTTTAATTTTATACTCAATATATGTGTATATGTATTGCTTGTATAACTGTGCTAAACTGTAAATACAGCTTCATTCCTTAACTTCCAGCCAGCTAAGTCTAATCTGGGTGATCTTCCCAGACAATTACAGATATGGTAAATCCACTCAATCCCACATTCCTTTGCCCAGTTGCTTACAAGGTTCTTCTTAAAATGGGTCCCATCATCTGAGTCAATTCTCTCTGGGGTACCGTGTCTCTGCAGGCCCAGAATGGTGTTACAGGCAGTGGCATGAGGTACTGGGTAGGTTTCCAGCCACCCAGTGCTTGCCTCTACCATGGTTAACACAAACTGTTTGCCATTTCTAGATCAAGGCAGAGTGATGTTATCAATCTGCCAGGCCTCTCCATACTTGTATTTTGACCACCATCCCCCATACCACAAAGCTTAGCTTGCTTTATGGCAGCACAGATGTCAGAGTCACGGATAACCTGGGATATAGCATCCATGGATATATCCACTGACTTGTCCCAGGCCCATCGGTATGTGGTATCTCTTCCTTGCTGTCCAGAAAAGTCCTAAGCCCACTGAGCTAAGAACAGTTCACCCTTGTGCTTCCAGTCCAGATCTGTTTGGGAGATTTGGGCAGCCAAGTCAGCTTGGTGGTTGTGCTGTTGTTCTTCAGTGGCTCTGCTTTTGGGGATGTGACCACTGATGTGTCTGATTTTAACTGGCAGTTTCTCAAGGCAAGCAGGAATATCTTGCCAGAGATCAACAACCCAAACAGGTTTCCCTTTTCTCTGCCAATTGTTTTGCTTCCATTCCTTCAGCCTTCCTAAGGCATTTGCTACCATCCATGATTCAGTGTATATGTAGAGCACTGGGCACTGTCCTCATTCTGCAATGTCCAGAGTCAGCTGGATGGCTTTTACCTCAGCATATTGGCTGGATTCACCTTCTCCACCTCTTGCCTCTGCAACTCTGCATGTAGGGTTCCAGACGGTAGCCTTCCACCTTTGCTTACTGCCTACAAGAGAGTAAGATCCATCTGTAAACAGAGTATATCTTTTTTCGTTATTAGGAAGGTCATTGTATAGGGTGGGGCTTCCTCAGCATGGTTCGCTGTCTTCTCTTCCGGTGTTATTCCAAAGTCAGTGCTCTCTGGCCAGTTGGTGATCACTTCCACAATGCCTGGGCATTCAAGGCTCCCCATTCTAGCTCTCTGGGTTATCAGAGCCATCCCCTTACTCCAAGTGGCATCTGTGGCATGGTGTGGAGTTGAGCCTTTCCCTTTAAACATCCAAGTCAGGACTGGAAGTCTTGGAGCTAAAAGGAGCAGTGACTCCATTCCAATCACCTCAGAAGCAGTTCAAACTCCCTCATAGGCAGCTAGAATTTCGTTTTCTGTGGGGTTGTAGTTAGCCTCTGAACCTTTGTATGTTTTAATCCAGTGGACTTTACTCCGAGTGGGGGGCCTCATGCTTCTCCAGGAGCTCTTTCCCATAAGCTCCAGATAGGACCATTCTTGCGAGTTGCAGTATAGAATATGTTCTTAATCTCTGGGCCGTTTCAAACTGGTCCCAAGGCCATAGCATGGACCACTTCTTGTTTTATTTGGTCAAATGCCACCTATTGTTCAGGTCCCCACTTCAAGTTATTTCTCTTTCTGGTTATGTTGAAGAGGGGTTTCACAATTTGACTGTACCCAGGAATGTGCATCTTCCAAAAACCCACAAACTCCAAGAAGGATTGTGTCTCTTTCTTGTTAGTGACTATACTGACTACCATAGGGATATGGCGGCATCCATCTTGCCACTGAACTCCCAGAAACTGGATTTCTCTGGCAGGCCCTTTCACTTTGCTTCTCTTAAAGGCAAAACCATCATCCAGCAGGATAATAATGATTTTCTTACTCTTCTCAAAGATCTCCTCTGCTTTCTCACCCCATACAATGATGTCATCAATGAATTGCAGATGTTCAGGAGCTCCACCTTTCTCCAGTGTTGTCTGGAATCATGCTGTGGCAGATTGTAGGGCTGTGTTTCCATCCTTGAGGTAGTCTGTTCCAGTGGTACTGGACACCTCTCCATGTGTTATATGGCAGGATTAAAGAGTTAAAAAAAAATTTAAAACAACCTACCTTGAATCACCCATGTTACCATGGAACACAAAAATATAACAGCTTTAGAAAGTCAGGTTTAGAGCATACTGAATGTGAGCTAATAATGACTGTTTAATATTTTTCTGCTGATATGGTTTTCACTTGTAAGATCAGAAAGTGACCAATTTTTTAAAACTTTAACACACACAGGCCTGTAATCTATCTCAGTCACATAGTAATGGAATAAAACATTTTCCTTTTTTTTTTTAATTTTTTCCAGAATGTAACTTTCCAACTGTAAATGAACACTCATATCATGCATATCATGATACAATGTATATTTATCAGTGTACTTCAGTTACTTTAAAGCAAAATTGTTCATTTCTACCTGATGAAAAGCAGACTATTTCATGTAACTTCCTTGAAATAGCATATGTAGAAATTTTCTGAACCAAGAACATAGGCTAATTTTTTTTTTTCTTGAATTAAGATCTTTATGCCCAGAAGAAATTATTTGTGGAAGAGTTTCATTTTCAATAGTAGGACAAAGTGCTACACTTCTGAAAAATCAATTTTAACAAAATTATTAGGCGACAAGAAAAGTTAGACTTTCAGGTAGAATTGTAAATATGACATTAAAACAAATGTAAAATTAAGAGAGTTTGCTTTGGATAAGCAAATTGTTTCCACAGAAAAGACACAAACTACATCAACACTACTTCTGAAACTGTGTCATCTACTAGTTGAAATTAAAGGATTCATCCATCTCATAGATGAAAGTAATAAACCAGTATGAGAAGTTTATCCAGCTGTATTTATAGAGGAGTTTTGCAAAAAAAACCCAAAACCAAAAGCATGAAACCAATTATTTCATAAACAGCCTGACCAAACACTTTCTAAAGGCAATAGGAATCTTTCCAGTGATTTCAAGGAGCGTTATATCCAGCCCTCTAACACAACTTCAAGACATTCATAGACAATAAATGCTGGCACCAGAATATTTTTTTATTAGGCAGAGGTAGTTTTTTTTTGTTGGTCTTTTTTGTTTTAGGGTGGTGGGCAGTGTGTGTGTTTGTTTTTACACAATACACTGACACTGCTCATCTGTTGACTGGCACTGCAGATTTCTTGGGAAAGGTGTTAATTATGGCAGTACAGTTATTTGTAACCTTACCACTGACTCACTCTCACCTGTTAGCTTGACACTAACATCCTGAACTCTGAGGAACAACTCCAATAAATGTCTACCTAATTATCTACACAAAATGCATTCTTTAGGTTTACTTGTGTTTGGAAGTTCATCATTGCTACAAGAAAGCAATAGTTAAGTAACTAAATTGTCTTGCATAGACGTTTGCGCTTGGTCATGATTAGTTGAGCATGATGATCGAAAGTGAATATAAAAGCGTCATATGGACACTAAGTAAAATATTCTGCACTACAAAGAGCACTAAAATTTTGAATTTTTGCCTTTTTTAAATTACATTTTCCAGTAAGACTCAAAGAGTCATGTAAGTCAGTGTAATTGATATATGTAGCTTAGCCTAGGAAACTAAATAAAATTAATGCACTGATTGGTTAGTTTTACTGTTTATTAGGGGGTTTCTTTTGGTAATAACAAAACTTGTCTCTTTAGAGCCAAGTAAATACAACAAAGCTTACAATTACTCACATCTCTATTGACTACTACTTTTTTTTTCTTCAGAAGGACCAAGACATGTCAATTTTGCTTTCATTTGACCTTATTAGACTTGTTCTCTTTCACTTAGGTTTCTTAGTACACTTCTTACACACATTCTGATATTTGTCAGCTGATAAAGCAGACCATCTAGTAAATATAAATAAGCAATCATCACTGAAAAACTCACTCTCCTGCTGTTGATCACTGGATGGATATGCTCTGTATTGTAACTCAGGTATCACCACTTTGCCTGTGATGACATGCATTTGACAACAACATAGATCTGCACAGGGTTTCACCCTGTATTGTCATTTTCATGTTAATTTTTCTCATTTGTTCATTACAGAACAACTTCCATTAATCCTCATGAAGAAAAGCAAGATTGTTTACAACAATATTGCCACTCTGCTTATCTAAAATTCGTTCACACTAACAGTGTTTTCGAAACAAAGCTTTTTACCTCCAACACATTTTTTGGCACTTCCATAAACTTCAGTTTATTTCTTAAGCATCTTATGAGGACAAAAGTGTCCTACCTTAATCCCAGAGTTATTCCAGGTATTCTCATAACCAGCCAGACACTGTAAGAAATGAAGTGGGAACATCTAGTGGCAAGTTCAATGAAAATCTTCCTGCAGTGACTGAGGTCCCTTCCAACCTAAACCATTCTAAGATCATCCAGTTCCAATCCCCCATCAAAGGCAGGGACACCTCCCACTGGAATAGATTGCTCAAGGCCTCATCCAACCTAGTCTTGAACATCTCCAGGAAGGGAGAATCCACAACCTCCCTGCGCAACCTGTTCCAGTGTTTCACCACTCTCACTGTAAAGAACCTCTTCCTAACATCTAGTCTAAATCTCCCCTCTTCCAGTTTAAACCCATTACCCCTTGTCCTGTCATTACAAGACCTTGTAAATAGTCCCTCCCCAGCCCTCCTGTAGGCCCCCTTCAGATACTGGAAGGCTACTACAAAGTCTCTTCAAAGCCTTCTCATCTACAGGCTGAAGAGCCCCAACTCTCATAGCCTGTCCTTATAGGAGAGTCAATCTTCCCTGTGGAGTTTGTAGTCTTCTGTATTACACCTGCCAAAATTTCAGGGGGTCAGGAGGGGGGATTTTAAAAAAAAAAAGGCTGCATAAAACCCATATTTTCTTAGTGATGCCCAGTGACAAGACAAGGGGCAATAAGTGGAAGTTGAGGCATAGGAACTTTCATGTAAACAGGAGAAATTATTTCACTGAGAGCGTGACAGATCACTGGAACATGTTGCCAGGGGTTGTGGAGTTTCCCTCTCTGGAGATGTTAAAAACCTACCTGGAGACATTCCTGTGTCATCTGCTATAGGTGATCCTGCTCTGGCAGGGGAGTCGGACTAGATGATCTTTCGAGGTCCCTTCCAGCCCCTGACATTTTGTGATTGTGATTCAGTCCAAATGTGGTGTAAATTTAAAATCTCAGAAGTATTCTCTGCAGAAATACAATATTCATAGCAAGAAACCATTGGTTTGAGGAGAAGGATAAATGATCCCTATACATATGCTTCTCTCCCACTCTCTCTCCTTATTCTTGTCATTAAGAGACAATAGAGATGCTGAAGACCATTTCCAACAATGGGAATTAAAGTTTATAAATATTTCACACAACCAGATGATTATACTTGATTAATTAGTTTTCAAGGAGGAAGTTAAAAACCATGAAAGCATCAACAAAACATCTCTGAATAATTTCTCAAAGTGAGTATCAGTAAGTAAATGCCTTTTATAGCACCAGTATTACAAATTGGTAGGGCCACCTACCTCTAACACAGTTATTTAAAAAAAGAAAAGAAAATGTCAGTACAACTTTGATGGCTAATTTGCATAATAAAAGAGCTGTACTTACCGTGAAAGAAAAATACAGCATCATTACCAGAATACAAACATGACTGATAAGTAATTTTTGGGCTGCATCTCAATTTTTGTCCTAAATAATTTTTAAAATTCCATCTGCTACATAAGAGAACCTGTCTTCTGTCTTAAATTTAACATCTGAAATTTCTTAAGCCCCAGTGGAGACTAGTGACAAGTAACATTCCTCAGGGGTCAGTATTGGGACTGGCACTGGTTAATAACTGTTGGCAACATGGACAGTGGGACTGAGCACACTCTCGGCAAGTTGGCTGATAACACCAAGCCGTCTGCAGCATTTGACACACTCGAGGAAAGGGATCCCATCCAGAGGGACCTTGACAGACTTTAGAGGTGAGCCCATGTAAACCTCATCAAGTTCACAAAAGGCCAAGTGCCAGGTCTTGCACCTGCATCAAGGGAATCCCAAGCACAAAGGCAGGGTGGTATTGAGTGGATTGAGAAGGACTTGGAGGTGTAGTGACATGAGCCAGCATTGTGTGTCTGCCACCCAGAAAGCCCATCACATTCTGGGCTGCATTAAAAGCATGACCACCAGGTCAAGGAAGGGGATTCTCTCCCAATTCTCTGAGAGACCTTATATACTATACTCAGTCCTGGGGACTCCAACACACAAAGGACCTGAATATGTTGGAGCAACTCCAAGAGAGAGCCACATGAATGGTCAGAGGGCTGGAGCACCTGTCCTGTGAAGACAGGTTGAGAGAGTTGACATTGTTCAGCCTTGAGAAAAGAAAATTCTGTGAAGATCTTATGGCAGCCTTAAAGGGAGCCTAGAGTCAAAATGGAGGGGGAATTTTAATAAGGACATGTAGTGAAAAGACAAGGGGTAATTGTTTCAAACTGAAAAGGGGTAGATTTAGATTAGATCTAAGGAAGATGTTCTTCACTATGAGGGTGGTGAGACACTGGAACATATTGCCCAGAGAGGTTGTGGATACTCCCTCTCTAGAAGTGTTCAAGGCCAGGTTGAATGGTGATTTGAGCAACTTGATTTCTCTGAATGTCTCTGCCCATGACAGAAGATTGGAACCAAATGGTCTTCAAGATCCTTTCCAACCCAAACCTTTCTGTGATTCTATAAATATAATTAGAAATTTGAGTTTTTCTACATCCATCACTATCATTCACTATCTAATGGTCAATTCACAATAAGGTCTGGTAATAGATAAAGGTGATGTTAGACCGCAAGTCACTATGGTAAGGGATCTTTTTCTCTTAAAGTAGAACTGTCAAGAAAACATAAAACAAATACAAGGTTGAGCTAGCATTGTTTCTGCTGTTGGTCAAAAGTTAATTTTAATTATGCTTAGTGTAGATGTGCATTCGATGTGCATGTATCTCAAATTTTCGATCCTTTATAGGAAAGGCTGAGGATTCCACAACTTTCCAAAGAGATTCAAATTTCAAATTAAATGACATTCTATCCAAACCCAGTATTTTTGTATTTCCCCTGAGCCAGGACTGTCAACACAGGAGGGAGAAAGTTCAGTTGCACTAGTTACAAGACTAAGCTTCTTAAATAAGAATATAGAAGAGGGTCAAACTACTTTTTTTCCCTCAATTAATGTACAAAATTAATTTTAAATTTCTAACACTGAAATTAATTTTCTTGATAGGGGAAAAAAAGAAAACAAAGCACTTAGTGCTACATGTAAAAATCTATATTTCATTTTTAAGAAGAAAAAGTATTTCAGTATGAGAGCAAAATACTTGCTCCCATATGGAAGAGCTCAAATTTTGGGGGAAGCTTCTATAGAAATAATACCCTGCAGCTCTGATGAAATTGAGTTCTTGAGAAATAGAGATGATTCTCTTTCAACAGCGATTTTTTTCTTCCCCAGCTAATTCATAGAAATAAGTATACACTGGTCTTCAAAACTGGAGGAAATGTTATTGAAGTGAGGCACTTGCATTAGAGAGGTTGCTTCAGTAAGAGCTGAAAACTGATACACAAGCTAAATGCTAAGTAAGGTAGACTGATCCAGACTTCCTCATTTCCAAACTGGAAGCAATAAGAGAAACACAAAATGAAAAGATAATAAAATATATCAGAATAATACAGATGGTATTTCTTTGGTTTGAGACTCAAACTGAGTTCTGATCATCCCTACTGAACAACTCTCCTATTGCTGTGGACTAGGAACTGTGGCCACTAAGTGAACATACATCATCCATCAGTTATTATCTGGTCTCCTCTATAACCTTTGTCAGTCAAATTTTAGACTCAAGTGGACTGAATTTACTGATTATAAATTATTTCTACTGTCACAAGGCAAATGTTCAGCAACTGAACAATGAAGCAGCAAAGCATCCAGCGGATGACTTTCATTGGACTCAAAACTGCAGTTTGGGAAGATGTAATGGTTTAGCACAAGGGCTAAACTCCCTACTCTCTCAAAACAAAAATGAGAGGAAGAGTAACACACAAAACTTAGGGCTGAGATAAGGAGATAATGGCATGATGCATAATTACCTTAGCTAATAATCTAATTAATCTAATACTAGAATACATGATTACCTTAGCTCAGCCTATCTGCAGAAGAACCACAGTTAAATACACAGGGACAAAACCAGCATAAACCAGAAAACCAAAACCAGCATAAACCAGAAAACCAAACCCAGCAGCTACCTGACTTCCACTTGTTCCGCTGCCAAATCTGCAAAAAAAGAATCAACACCTAACAACTTGGAACCCAGAAGCAGCAACTGGAACAGAAAGCCTCCCATGCTGCAATCTGAACTTCAAGCTCCATAATTCTTTGCTACAGGTTTTTTTGGGTTTGGGGGGTGGTGAGGTTTTTTTTGTGTGTGTGTGTGGGTTTTTTTGTTGGTTTGGTTTTGTTTGTTTGTTCATTTGTGGGTTTTTGGTTTTGTGTTGGATTTTTTTTTTTTTAAGTTGGGACTGCAGTACAGCGTGAATAACAGCAGCAGGTTGAACTCAATCCATGAATATGTTAAGAAAAGCAGCACAAGCCAGAAGGAAAGTGTAATTAAGCAGCATCAAAAAAGGGTTCAGAGTGCCTCAGCTGGTAAAAAGCATTCAGAGTAAAGCAAGGAAGAGTTGATTGCAAAATAAGGAAGGTGTTTCAAGTAGTAAAACTTCTGGTCACAGTTCTGGTTCATTATTCTTTCATTACAAAAAAAATCATCATTATCTGGCATCACAGTGTATGCAAGAGGAAAAAACAGCAAGCACAACCTAAAACCTAAGGAAAGGAGTCAGCAGTGTAATGGTTGAAAACATCTCTGTGTCTCTTCTAATCCACCATCAATGCAAAGTCCTTCCAGCAGACATAAATTTTGTAAGAGAGTCACTGAATCCACTATCTTCTACCAATCAATGTACTAAAAACATTGCAATGACAGGTGCAACGAATTTTGCAGTGTCAGTTATGAAGGCATTTAATAGTTAGATTTATGTCTTGAAAAAACATGGTATCTCTTTTGAAATTTGTTTTATAGACTGGATAGATATTGTCCATAACATTAAAAATTGGTTTTCTTTTTACTGAGTTAAAATCATTTCTGTCAGTTGCTACCATACTAAAAGCAAGACAAACTTTTCTTTTTACCTGAGTTTCTTCTGTTCTTTCCTTGTACCGAAATATTCTCTTGAATATATTGAGAATGTAAACTGGGACATCCTATAATCCCAGACTTTTCAGCCTCTCCTTGGATGGAAGCCTTACCATATCTCTGTCTTAATTCATGCTTGAACTCTCTACATGACAATCTGATCCACTCTAAGTAGGTTACCATGCCAACCTCCTTAACACTAACCTCTGCAAGAAACCACAGAAATTTTCCCAAATAAGTCTGTGTAGCTGTTCTAAAACATGAGCAACTTTTTAAAATGCTACCACCTGGTGGTGACCAAGCGCTAGAACCTTCGCACATGCTAGAAACAGACGACCGAATTCTACCTTTGATCACAAATTCGAAAGTAAAGAGTCTGCATATTGGTAAATGAAAACTAAGGGGCTTGTGCTATGTTACACTCACAATGTCTTGTAGCTAAGCTCAAAAGAGAAAAATATAGGACAAAATCTCGTAGAATCTAGTACCATGCATTATGCACATCTGTGGATAGACAGCCAACATTAAAGTCCCCTAAACGAGATAGCTACAGAGGTGATTGAGTCTGTAGGTTATTTGTCGTAGTACAGGATGGAGGGAAAAAAAATTAAAAGGAGGGGAAAATGTAAAAGATACAATAATACAAATAAATTTAAAACCACTCTGTTTTCTGCAATTGCACTGACTTCAGCAGATCTACTGTCAGAGGAAATCTCCATTTAGAGCTCACTTTTTTGACTACATTATATAACATGATACACATTAACCAGTAGCTAAAATAAGGTAAAGGAGACAAATGCGTTTCTACAAACATCTGGTATGATAGCTATTAAAATCTTCACAGCTGTAACTTTCCAGTAGTGAAATTCCTGTTCTCTGGGCAGGGAAACCAAGAACATCATGTGCTTTGGTAAACTCAGCTAGGCAAAAGTGAACTTTTTTATCACAGACACTACAGACCTCAACCTGATCTCACACTAACTACAAGGCTGACTGCTGGCTTCAGCTGAATTATTTCTGATTCATGTTGGACTCAGATCAAACAAACTCTTCCTCCAAGTCTAATTAATTTTGATTTTATTCTCACTTGCACCTGAATTAGCAGTGGACAGTTGATACATATGCATTAAATTTTCCCTGTTAACTCTGATGATAGAAGCATATGTGCTGTGCAGAGTGGATGTGTGTGCCAGGGTACTTTTTACTTGGTACAGACAGATCAGAAGGGAAGATACCCATAGGTATGAGAAAAACGCCTGATAATTTGCATAAGCAGCTGGACATAACACTCAGAGGGCCAAAAGCTCCCACATCTGCAGATCACCATCAGATTGTTATGCCCTTGCTTTTGAATTGCATGCATTTCAGTACAGAAATTAGTTTCTTTTTCTACCTTTTAATTTATCATTAAGTTGAGATGTGAATGTGCTAGCTCTTTCCTCAGGAAGGAAAAAGGAACCTATTCCCTATATGTGAAATCATCTTTCCTTTTTATAGACATGGAATTCTGCTGTTTCTTTTTTTTTTGTTTTGTTTTTGCTTCCTAATACATAGTTTCCTAATCCAGAATTGCTACATTGATTAATACATAACACCCAGGGATGAATGGTAAATAAAAAAAAAAAAAAAAAAGAAACCCTTTGATACAGTATATTTCATGTAAAAATCTATCTATACAATAGCAGCTGTGATACCTCAGACCTTTCTACACCATTTTCTATACTTACAAAAGCATATAAATGTGATATCTCTTTGTTTTTGTATTTGATGATTGCCATTGCTTGAACTGACTACCATGAGGTAGAACAGCCTATTCAAAAAATGGGGAAACAAGGACAGGATTTTAGCCACTCTTATGTCTGTTTGATTGTTCTGGTCTATGTCACTTCAGAACAGTAGTATCACGCACAAAAGCAACACATTCTTTTGATTATTGAAACACGTGTTCAAGTGTAAGCACTCAGGAATGAAACTGGAAGTGATTTGCAGATATGTCTGGATTTTATTAATTACAATTAGTTGCTACTAAATTCATGTTGGTAATTAAAGACATTTTTCTGACTTCTTAATTTTCTTTCTGCTTATAATTCTGAGGAATTATCAAGAAATAAGAATTTGGGACTTTGACAATGTCAGTTCTGATTGAGTCCCTGGTTATTACTGGTGTTAGTTTGTACCTGCAGGATAATAGGGCTTTTTTTTTTTTCCCTATTCATTTTTCTCTGGAAATCACAAAATACTAAATGTAAATACCCTCAGGAACCATGTTTTGTAAACCTGAGTAATAAGCTAGTTTTCCCTCAGATGACAGTATGGTAGTGCTTTAGAGCCTTACTGAATATCTAAGGTAGTGATGGATTGGAAAAACAAAGTAATTTCATTCACCTCTACACACACTTCAACCATTAAAGTTCGATTAGGTATTTGCAGTCTGAAGTCTGGCTGGTAAAAGGTCTGCCTGCCCAGCATTTTGTCAATGCTCATAAACAGAAGGAAGTATACATCTGGAGAGAGGAATGAAATCACTGACAGGAGCTGCTGGCTCAGTCAGAAATCAGAAACTACTAGGTAAGTGCAGTGTGATTAATATCAAGATAACACAGTAGGATCTAGTAAATGAGAGCCTCAAAAGGTACAATCTAAAGCACCATGAAGAGTAAGGGAGACAAAAAAGATGAAGGAGAAAAGAATGCCGTGATTTCAGGGAAAAAAAAACAAAACAAAACAAAAAAACAACAAAACAGGATGCAACATTTATATTCAGGTTTCACAAACAAATGAAATTACTTCACAAACATCAATACACACATGCTTCTAGATAAATCTATGTCAGCCATGCGATGAGGAAAAAGCACCTGAAAACCACTCTGTTTTCTCAAATAAGGAAGGGCTTAAGCAGAATTTAGGTCAAAGCAACACACAAGAGTGGTAGGAAGTATCAAGGGCAGGCTAAATCTGAAAGAATTTTTGGGATGTAAAGTGAAAATCTGAAACTAAAAGAGACAGACATACTAAACACAAATTCAATCAATATAAGCAAAGCCAGAAATTAGCCAAGGATACAGCTAGACCATTACAAAATGAGAGTATAATATAAAAATGGAATAAAAAAACTGAGGGATGAGTCTAGAGGATGAAGTGAGTTATTCTCATAATAGAGAAGTCTGTGTGCAGCATTTTTAAACTACTGAGAGACAACAGGTCACTTGTGTCTTTGTTCCATACATATTGAGACATCTGAATGAAGAAAAGGTATTTACAAAAATCTAATACAAAGTAAAAATGAGGAAGGAAAACCTTAGCTCTGTAATTAAAACTGTGTGGAATTTGGTTTCGAAAGCAATTTGAAGAAAATAAAGAAAAAGCAAAAGTACAGTTATATACAGAGTCCTCAGCCTCACATATCTGATACAGTTGTCTCTACTAGTGTTTCAAGAAACTAAATGCCAAATTCTGTATCTCAACAAGCCCTTTACCCTCAACACTTACTGTTTTATAGAACAGGATCTTCTTTTTAAGTAGGTATTTCTCATAGGAGAGATTTGCCTTCATTTGTCAGTCTGTTGCTTTGTACTTGATCTTGCAAAGTAAACAGCTCATAAGTGAGAGAAGCATTTAAAATGCTGGTCTGTTTTTTAAGGAAGTTGACTCCAATGACTTCAATAGAATAAAATAAATTAAATCCTAGAGGTCAAAATTCTACAACTAGACTGACAAAGTGAGATACTACTGTGTTGCAACCTATGACTCTTAGCAGTCATGACACATACCCAGGCAAGTAACCTGAAATTCTAAGCAGTGGTCAGACTGATCCTTGGTGTAACTCCCTTGATTTGAAGAAATCTGTACCCAAGACAACTATTATATTGTGCTGGTTTGAGGCTAATTGGAATATTTTAATAGAGAAAAGTTATACTATAGGCTGTGAAGGGAAAACATGCAGATGTCTACTTCACTCATAGGCTTGCTGAGATGTTTAAGAGAAGAACCCAAAACATAGATAAGTCAGTCTCTCTCTGGGGCATAGCGTCTGAAGCAGTCTAGCAGCTTCTGGCTTCTATCTGCCGATTATCTCACTAACCACTTTTCTTCTACTCCCCCTGGCTGATCCTCCTAATTCACCTTGCACACAAGGCAAATCTTGGGGTAAAGTATAGGGGTGGGGAGAAGGTGGAAGGGTGGTTGGGAGCCCCTCCTGGAGTCTCTGATTTCTGAGAGGGGTGTTGTGTTTCTGTATTACCTTTAACTTGTATATTTCTGTAACTATTCCTGTATATAGTGTATATCTCTGCTTGTACATTGTGCTGAGCTATAAATAGAGCTTCACTCCTTAACTTCCAGCCCGCTGAGTTCTAGTCTGGGTCATCCTACAAAGTGTGGGGGGTGGGGAACTCCCAAACCATCACATATATTGAGCTTAATTCAAACTTCATGTAAGCAGGTTCAATTCCCTTGATACCCTTGCAATCCAAGCATCTTAGTATAGGAGGCCTGGATTTGGCAAAACGTGTCCTTGGTAGTGAATTGATTTTGCAAAACACCAGAATTTGTCAGTCCTTTTGGTATCTCCAGTCTCATGAGAACTGCCCCCTTCTAGTACTGCATTGATTCATTACTGAGCTGACCTTTACAAATGGATCAGAATAGAATGGAATGTAGTTTATATAATGCCTTCCATTCAGGACCAATCGCTGATAAACAAATAATAACACAAAGATGGTGTGTAGGCAAATATAAAAGCAGTTGTAAATTTAGCAGCAGTACATATCACTTTGAAAACAAGACTATTACAAATTTAAAAAAAAAAACATTGTTCACTTGTATTTGAGAGTTCTCCCCCACCCTTCCCTTTAAAGCATAACATTGTAGGATGCATATTTTTCTTTCAGTAGCATACACAGAGGTAGATAAATTTACTAGTTTTTTTCTTTAGTTTTAAAGCTGTTCTGTTTCTTTTGGATGAAAAGTATGCATTTTTAATTGCTTTCCAAATTTAGTGTAAGACAAATAGTTATTTCTGTGGGTGTGTTAGGCTGTGCTTTGTAGATCTTGAATCTGCAAAGCTGCCCATTGACCATAGCAAACAATTCTTTTAATCTCCATTGCTTCCTTCCTATCTCCTGATATTTCTGCAGTATCACAGAGGAAGCAATCCTAGAGAATAAAATTATTTAAACAATGCATTAAGAAGAGTGTAGTCAGCTGGTCCAGGGAGGTTATCTTTCCCCTCTTATCTGTTTGGTTGAAGCCACATCTAGGGTGCTGTGTCCAGTTCTGGGTTCTACAGTTCATAAAAGACAAGAAACTACTGGAGAGAGTCCAGAAGAGGGCTACAAAGATAAGGGCACTAGAGCATCTCTCTGATGAGGAAAGTCTGAGAGATCTGGAGAAGAGAAGACTGAGAGGGCAACTTATCAATCCAGGTGTCAAGAGGAAGGGGCAGATTCTTTTCAGTGCTCACCAGCAACGGGACAAAGGGCAATAGACACAGACTGGAACACAGAAATTTCCACCTGATATGAGGAAAAAAGAAAATTTTTACTTTGAGAGTGACATCAAGACATGCACAAAACAGACATCAATAGCTACCTGAAATGCAGATTTATGTAACCAGTAGTACTTGTCAACCCTTTCAACACAATCAAATTCCAAGTTCAGATGTCAGTCAGGAATACACCATTGCTCAACCAACTAAGCTCATTCTTTTAAGCTTAAGGCTAATTCTTTTATGAAAGATGAACCAAAATTTGTGATCACTTACTCAAGGGAAAACCTCCCACTCAGGGTTACTCAAGATATACACTCACTAAAGATAGAATGAGGATTCACTCAATTCACAGAAGTGTCCATAGGTCCCCAGTCTAAGGGGAGAAGATTCAACTGCAAGGCTGCTTGCTTTGAGGAAGCAACTCAAAATGTTACTGTAACAGGATCCCACCTATACCTTGAGTCAAAGGTGCTTTGTGGTCAGTTCTAATTAGGTGGAGTGTCAAGTCCACACATGAGGCACCAGTTAACATCAGAGAGATGCAAAGCTGATCTTTATCAGCCTCTAGCAAGCCTCCACCATTTGTCAGGTGTCTCTCTAGCTTTTGTGTTTATCATAGTGCTTGCTCAGATTGTTTGTGGAGTTTATTTTGCTGCAGATATTCAAAATCTGCCTGGGCTCATCTTGTGCCACCTGTTCAAGGTGAACCTGTTCTGGTGGGAAGGTTGTTCTTCAGAGGTCCCTGCCAACCTCACAATTCAATGACTCTGTGCTGCTTAAAAACTTCTGTTATTTTTCAAATGTAGACTTCTTTTTTTTTTTTTTTTTTTGAGTAGATACAGTAGACTGTAGCAGATGGCTTGTTCTGTCTGGTAAATTCTTCTTCAGTTGTGGCTCATTGAACTAGTACTGTCATTACTGTCTAGCAAGTTAATTTGGAATCCATGTGTTAAACTTCATTGCAAAATTTTATAAGAAAAAGACTGGATTTGTGTGCACAACATCTACTATTTCTTATTCAGTATGGCAAAATACTTAAAGTTCCCTCTAGATAGCTTCAAAAACTGGGTTTTCATTTCTCCTTGACAACTTGATTGGAAAAGCAGATTTCACAAATCTGTGTTTAGTTGCTAGGTGGTTAACACAGGAATATTCTTTTTTCCTAGTGACTTGGAAATGAGAAGATTAAAATAAAAAATCCCTTCTTAAAATAATTCATCTAACATTAATTATATTTTACATTTACAGCTGTATCTTTCACTTCCTTGAAACCTTCTTAACTCAGGAGTTATTGAAAACCTTTACATTTCACTTACTGTGCTGTTTGTAACATAAAGGTAACTTTCACTGTAGGCACCATGTTAAAAAAAACTTAGAAATTAATCTTCAGCATTATGTAGTGCATTTCCACAGACCTTTTAGTGATTAAAATTTTAATCACTTGATGATTAAAGGTTTAATTTCTAGGCAATTAGCACTTAAACTTTAAGTGCCAGGCGTTTAACTCCATTTTGGAAGTGGAGCTCTCAGTGGTTGGGGATTTTAAAGTTGGATGGATCATAACACAGCAATGAAGTAAGAGCAAAGGGGACAGAGAAGGTCAGAGGAAAGAGGAAGCTTCAGTGTATAAATGCATGAACAGCGGAAGGGTTCCTTTCAGCAAGTTTCAGCAGGAGGAGGAGATTTAGGTCTAAAGAAAGAAATATCAGGGCACAGCAGGAGGCAGGAGGTTCAGGCCCCGTACCTCCCTGGGGATGGTGAAATTTGTTCAGTGCTTGCATGACAACATGGGTTTTGAGGAAAAGTAAAGCTTGCCCAGAAATTGGTCACAACGAATATTCACTTCATTTTCTGTGTGTTTTGAGAGAAAAAATGATGTTGAAGTTTGAAAAATTTATTGTATCATACATTTTACACTTATTATTTTCCATAAAAATACATATTTAGCTGGAAATCTTCACTCTGTTAGCTTAGGCAAACTGAAGTGTGATTTAAGCAAGACGTAGCTCTTTTTTAATTTTAGCTTGTTCCAGAATTGCAGATTTTGCATATTGGCACAGAGTATTGAAATGTTAAGCTGGAAGTCAATTAGATTTTTTCCTTAGTTCTTAATAGTTTTAGCTGCCTCTTAGTATTTTTCCCCTTTTTTTTTTTTCCCCCAATCACAAGAAGTTTTAGAAAGGTTACACAGTGTTTTCCCAGTATAAATATCTAGTCTTGATTTATGTCAGAACAAAATGGATTTATTTCATTAAAAAATATGTACAGTAGATGTTGGAGATGGAGGATGTGGGAATTCTCTAACCTACCTGTGCTGGTTTGAGGCTAATTGGAATATT
>VWZE01023392.1:2143-15077 GCA_013396675.1 Eubucco bourcierii
AAAAAAAAAAAAAGATGAAAAGCAATATACAAAATCTCAAAGATAAATACAATATTTATAGTTGATATGTTACAAAATAAATTCCCTCAGTGACTGCGGGTGTTCACGTGAAAGCGTTGCGATGGTTAAGACTCTTTTACCCCTTTTACAGGCTTGGCTAAGGGATAAAAATTTGCTTTTTTTTTTTTATAATTTTTATTTCTTATTTTCCTAGATAGCTCGGTGGGTCTGAAAAAAATTCAAGACAAGTGTATAAATATTTAGCTACAACTTTGGCAAAATCACAAAAGTCTACGATTTTATAACCACATACAAAACACATTAGGGGAGAAGGAGCTAGAAGTCAAAAGGACAAATTCTCTGGTACAAGAAACATAGACTTCACAGTAGCCTAAGAATGCAAGAGTATACAGTGCTAGCAAAAGTTGAAAAAATGTTGCAGGTCACACTTTGCTCAACAGGAAGCTCTAGCAGTGGAAGTATATTTTTTTTTTTTAATCGTTTTTAACCAACAGACAGTAGCAACTCTTCTCTGTCAGTGTGCTTGTCGAAGGCAAGAGAATTCAATATCAAAGTACAATTCCTAACTACAATAAGTTACAAAGTTCCATTTCATTAAGATGAAGTTAAGCAATGATAAACCCTCCCGTGCCCACCCCCTTGCCCCCAATTCTGTGGTTGTTTTAAATTCTAATCATATATTCCTCCTTTTTTGTTTTGTTTTTTTTTTTTTTAAATAATAATTATCATTATTATTACCGTTGTTAACTCCAGTTTGATGGCTCATAACCTCCTTGGCCCCCGCCCCCTCCCCCTTCTTTTTTGTTTGTTTTTTTTTTCTCCTTTTTTTTTTTCCTCTTTTTTTTTTTTTCCACCACAAAAAAATATTTCACATTATAGAGATACACAACCATTGTGAATCTAGTTATGAAGTACAGAAAAATGTTTGGAGGCATTTTTCATCAGTGTTTCATGGTAATCAAAATGGTGCATCCACAAAGTTTCTCCCAACACATAGCAAGTACTAGACATAGCCAAGACGAAATCAGAAACTTTATACAAAATAGGCGTCGCTTTTTTTTTTTTTTTTCTTCCTTAATTCTTCAGGACTGAGAAATGTGAAAATATGAGGAAAAAAGTCAGTCAATAAAATGGAATTGTTCATGAAGAAGTAGGTTGTTCTGCATGTAGATTTCTTAATAGTTTAAATAAAATCTTTAAACAAAGTCTTTTGTTCTGTGTTTGTGTTTTTGTTTTGTAGCATTTCGACTCGTTGCTGCTCCTGTGTGGAGATAACTTGGTTTCCCATCAGCATGTCTTAATGTACTAAACTTGTCCCCTAAGCCCATCCTCTGAAGCTTGGTTGCTACGGTAGGTAAACAAAAGTGACTTTACATTGGCGGGACTACAAGCCCAGACATAGCTAAAAGACAAAAGGAAGAGAGAGAAGAAATGTCAGCCGTTATTAGCACATTGGTGTAAGACATATCCTGTGCAGACAATCCGCAACCCTCAACACTGCCCGAGAGCAGGATGGGGTAGGTGGATGCTCCCCCATCCCACCCCATCCACTGACCAAGGGATATGCACTTCTCACGGTGAAACGCCCCGTGAAAAGAGGCTTTGGGTAGGGTTTTGTGCACAGAGCACCCCAACTCTCATGGTAGCTCTTCCAGCATGGAGCTGGGAGCAGGATCCTGGCAGGTGAGGAACAACATAGTCGCTCCTAGTTGTGTCAACCTTGATGGGGCCCTGAGGAGCCTGATGGAGTTGGAGATGTCCATGCTCACTGCAGGGGACTTGGGCTCAAAATTACCTTTATTGAATCCTAGAACTATTTTGGTAGGAACAGAGTTTTAAGACCACTGAGTCCAATCTTCAGCCTAAGACCACTATGGCTTTTAAACTGTGTCCCAAGGTGCCATGTCCACACATTTCTTCAACACCTCCAGGGTCCCCACTCTACCACCTCTCTAGGCATCCTATTCTTGACCACTCTTGCAGGAAGGAAATTTTTCCTAATATCCAACCTAAAACTCCTGGCACAATTTCAGGCCATTTCCTCTTGTTTTGTCACCTGATACTAGGGAGAAGAAACTGACCCCCGACATCCCTACAACCTCCCTTCACAAAGGTATAGAGAGTCTCCCCTCAGCCTTCCTTTCTCCAGACTAAAGAATTCCAGTTCCCTCAGCCAGCAAGTTCTCTCCACCTTTAAAGGTCCCTTCCAACCAAATGCATTCTGTGATTCTATGCCAGGCATCCCTTAGAGAAAACTCACCAACCACCATTTCAACCCCAGACCTGCACCTGGTCAAAAGCCTCTACTGCTACAACTATGCTTTATAATAGCAGTGGCATCAAACAAGTCAAACACTCTAAGACCAAGGTCCAAGCAGATCTCAGTTCAGGAGACCAAGCACCATAAAAAGCCATGAGATTAATACACCTAACCATCCATCTTCTTTATTTTTAACAGATAAAGGCTGAGATGCCTACAACTACTTCTTTTTTCCTAGTTAACTCTTTGGTATAAACATAATTTAGACAATCTTTAATTCCAGTGTTGTTTAATTTTTTTTTCCATAATGATATTTCTCATTAATTTATGTGCAACAGATATTAATAAATTTGTTCATGTAGTGATGTGAACTTCAATTTCTCAGTTCATTAATTTCAACAGTATTAATTTATTTCAGATTCACTGTTGCAGCTTTAGGCTTTGGAAGAGCTAGGTAGGTACACACCTCATACTGAACACAACCTCCTACAACAGTCAGCACCACAGTCTGCGTCACCAGAATTGCTCCAAGAGCTGTGACTGGAGTCTCAAACAGCTCTAGACCATCTGTAAGCAGTTGTGTGAGCTGATGTAAAGGATTCGTATGGGACTTCAGGGAGGTTGTGGCTGCTCTCTCTCTGGAGGTGTTCAAGGCCAGGTTGGACAAGGTCTTGACTGATCTGTACTAGTGAGAGGTGTCCCTGCCTATGGCAGGGGGTTGGAACTAGATGATCCTTGAGGTCCCTTCCAACCTTACCATTCTATCATTCTATGATTCTATGACTATCTCTCTAAACAGGTCAAAGATTTCCAGCTCTTGTACTTTTTCCCCCATAAGACATATCATAGTATCATAGAAGAATGTTTTGGGGTCAAAAGGACCTCTAAAGGTGTCCTACTCCAACCCTCCTACAGTTAGCAAGGACATCTGCAACTAGCGCAGGTTGCTCAGAGCCTGAAACAACCTCACCCTCAATGGTTCTTCTATGACCTTTCTGGGTAACCTGGGACAGGGTCTCAATGTCCTCAGCATCAAACATTTCTCCTTCCTCTCCAGTCTGAATCTCCATCCTTTAGTTCAAACCATCACCCCTTGTCCTGTCACAACAAGCCCTGCTCAAAAGTCTGTCCACAGGTCTGATCATCCCCTTTAAGCACCAAAGTAGGCCACCAGAAGCCCACTTGGAGCCTTCTCCAAGCCAACCAACCTCAACTCAAATATGTCAGAATTGAAATAGAAATTAGAATTTTAAACCTAAACAGCAACTACAGTCACAAAACTCAAATGAAGAACTATGTGTGTACTGGCAGAGACCCCTTCTACCCAAAGTATTGAGTTTCTTCATCATATTTCCAATCAACGTCCTGTGCTCCACTCAACTTTAGCCCAAGCCAACAGATGACCTAGCTCTGCATTTAGACCTGTCTAAACATATGTTTTCAGGTTGTCTTCTCCTGTGAGAAGCCTGGCACCATATCAGACAGTCCCACAGTGGCTTGGTTACATGGGGTGCATGTGAACTGAGCGACACAGGATTACAGACTACCCAAGGATGTGGTTGAGGTCCCATCCCTGGACACATTCAAAGTCAGACTTAAAATAGCCCTGGGCAGCCTGATCTAGTGGGAGTTGCCCCTGCCCACTGCATGGGGGTTGGACAAAATGACCTTTGAGAGTCTCCTCCAACCTGATGGAATCTGTGAATCTGTGACAGAGGAGCACATTTTGAGGGTCTGTCATGCTGCAACACAACCAGCAACTGCCCTGGACATCAAGATCACCACAGATCAACCCAAAATAGAAAGCCTTTCTATCCTTACTTATTCAGGTTCATCAAGGACCTGTCATCATGATGTAATTAAGTTGATGGCGAAATATAAAGGTTAAGTATTGGTACCAGTATGCTAAATGCAAAAGTCCAAGAGTGATCTGGACATTTCCTTATTCAAAGGACATCTTAGCAGATTAAGAGTCCAGATTTTCCTTCCAAATGTTGCATAAATAAATCCTTCTGAGATCACCCAGCCCAATCATCAACCCAACACCACCATGGCCATTAAACCATGTCCCAGAGTATCATGTTCATGCATTTCTTCAACACCTCCAGGGTCCTCTCTCCACCACTTCCCTGGGCAGCCTGTTCCAATGCCTGACCACTCTTGTAGGAAAGAAACTGTTCCTAATCTCCAATCTAAACCTTTCCTGGCATGATTTCAGGCTCTTTCCTCTTGTTCTATTACCTGATATTCACCACTAGAGAGGAGAATCACCCTCACCTCACTCCAACTTCCTTTCATGAAGTTGTGAAGAGAAATAATGTCTACCCTCAGCCTCCTCCTTTCCAGACAAAACAGTCAAGCAGTGTGCAGTTCTAGAAGGAAGTAGCGAAATTGTTGCTGAAGCAGAGCAACATCTCAAAGTGGCTATGAAAAGGAAGTTACAACTAAAAAGTTGGGACACATGTGGTTGACTCACCACCATTGAGTATGGATGTGTGTTGGAGATTGGACAAGGCAACTAGTACCATGGTTTAGTTAATTAGAAGGTTTTAGGTAATAGGTTGGACTTGATGAACTTGAAGGTCTTTTCCAATCTGGTTCATTCTGTGATTCTGTAAAAGCCATAGGGATCTGGTGTTTGGGAATATGGCTTAGTGGTGGACTTAGTAATGCAAGGTTAATGGTTGGACCTGATGATCTTGAAGGTCTTTTCCAACGTAAATAACTCTGATTCTATGATTCTATATTAAGCCTCCAATTTTGTAGCAAGCTTTCTTTCAAGCTTAATAAATAAACAAATACATTTATATAGCTCTATAAATATATTACTTTTATTTTATGTAAAATCTTTTTCTATTTTTATTAATATTTTCTATATTTTATATTTTAACATTCTATATTTTAATATTTATTTATATTTTAATATTTATTTGTATTTAAAATGTTTGATTATATTTTCTTTTTTTTTATATATTTATTTTATTATTTAACATCTAGTNTATAATAATTAATTTTTTTAAATATACCTTAAATGTCCATTGTTTGAAGCAAGAAAAAGCCCTTTGCCCTAAGGAACCCATACACTAGCATCCTGCTCTTAAAAACACGTCAGTACTTCACTTTCTGCTCATAGACTGTGCTATGGAAGTCATAGAAAGTCAAGAAGATTGTAACTTTTTTGGATAAGGCCCAAAGACCCTTTTTCTTTCACTCGCAACACTGAGATATAGCCTCAAAGCAACTCTCTCCTGCAAGTTGCACCTCCAGGTTTTCGCCCTAATTAGGGCATAGAATCATAGAATCATAGAATGGTAAGGTTGGAAGGGACCTCAAGGATCATCTAGTTCCAACCCCCTGTCATAGGCAGGGACACCTCTCACTAGTACAGCTCACTCAAGGCCTTGTCCAGCCTGGCCTTGAACACCTCCAGGGAGGGAGCAGCCACAACCTCCCTGGGCAATCTGTGCCAGTGTCTCACCACCCTCACTGCAAACAACTTCCTCCTAACATCCAATCTAAATCTCCCCTCTGCCAGTTTAAACCCATTGCCCCTCACCCTGTCATTACAAGACCTTGTAAATATTCCCTCCCCAGCCTTCCTGTAGGTATCAGTTGGTCAAAGATGGATGTGCAGTTGACAAGGAAGAAGACCACATCCTGGTTGGCATTGCCTGCATGCTGACATTTCTGAGATCTCCACAATTTGTCTTTTCTTATTCTTTTCCTTTTCTGCTTAACTTTTGCTTGGATCTCTTTGAATGCCTTTATTGGCTATAGACTTCTCCATGTTCACTCTTGGGTAGTAAGTCCTAAATCACTGAATGGCTTTTGGGGGCCTTGCTTACTAGCAACAAGGTCTTCAGATCCAGTTTGAGGTGCTTAGGGTGATGTCACCAAAAACCAGAAGCTAGAGCACAGTATAAAGCTACTTCTGCTTTATACTATGTTAGGAGACAAACCTGTCCATCTGAGGTCCAGTTAGAGCTTCATAGCTCCTGTTTTCTCACGGCCTGTACCCGGAACAACAATTTTCCTTCACACAGACAAATCTTAGCCAGCAAGGATGGATGCAGACAACCTCCAAACAATTAACTTGTCCTATGAAAGGGCTACTTGTGACTGCAGGGCTGTCAGATGTTGGGTTTTGACATTCTTTCATCTGTCTCTGCACCTTGTTACAGAATCATAGAATTAACCAGGTTGGAAAAGACTTCTGAGATCATTGAGTCCAATCCGTCACCTAACACCTCCTAATTAAATAAACCATGACATTAAGTGCCTCATCCAGTCTCCTTTTAAACACCTTCAGGCTCAGTGACTCCGCCACCTCCCCAGGCAGCCCATTCCAATGTCAATCACTCTTGCTGTGTAGAACTTCTTCCCAACATCCAGGCTAAACCTCCCTGGCACAACTTCAGGTTGTGTCTTCTTGTTCTGTCACTGATTGCTTGGGAGAAGAGACCAACCCCACCTGGCTACAACCTCCTTTCAGGTAGTTGTAGACAGCAATGAGGTCTCCCCTGAGCCTCCTCTTCTCCGGGCTGCACATCCCCAGCTCCCTCAGCCTCTCCTCACAGGGCTGTGCTCTAGGCCCCTCACCAGCCTTGCTGCCCTTCTCTGGACACCTTCCAGCATCTCAACATCTTTCTTAAACTGAGGAGCCCAGAACTGGACACAGCACTCAAGGTGTGGCCTAACCAGTGCTGAGTACAGGGCAGAATGACTTCCCTGGTCCTGCTGGCCACACTATTCCTGATACAGGGCAGGATGCCATTGGCTCTCCTGCCCACCCAGGCACACTGCTGGTTCATGTTCAGCTACTATCTCCCAGTACCCTCAGGTCCCTCTCTGCCTGGCTGCTCTCCAGCCACTCTGTCCCCAGCCTGTAGCACTGCTTGGGGTTGGTGTGGCCAAAGTGCAGATCCTGGCACTTGGCCTTATTCGAACTCATGGCATTAGAATTTGCCCATCTGTCCAGCCTGTCCAGGTCCCTCTGCAGAGCCTTCCTACCCCCCAACATATCCACACACGCTCCGAATTTGTTGTCCCCTGCAAACTTACTGATGGAGGACTCAATCCCCTCACCCAGATCATCACTGAAGATATTAAACAGGACTGGGCCCAGCACTGATCCCTGAGGCATACCACTGGTGACAGCTGCCAACTGGATGTGGCACCATTCACCACCACTCTCTGGGCCTGGCCATCCAGACAGTTCTAAGCCCAGCACAGAGTGCCCCTGTCCCAGCCACAGGCTGCCAGCTTGGCCAGGAGTTTGCTATGGCAGACAGTGTCAAGGGCCTTGCTGAAGTCCAGGTAGACTACATCCACAGCCAAGCCTTGTTTTGAAGAACTGGGTTGCTTGGCCTCATCATGTCTGTGCCTGATGCTTTGCCAGAGGAGTCAACCAGCTTTTCTGAAAACTATCCAGCTGGCTTTTACTTCAGAACAGAGCTTCTGCAGTTAAAGGGAACATAACAAACAACAAGAGAGGCCACTCAGGGCAGCAGTAGGATCACAATCCCTGGAGGTGCTCAAGAAATGTGTGGACATGACACTTTGAGACACAGTTTGATGGACAAGGCAGTGTTGGGTTGGTTGATGGTTGGACTTGATGATCTTAGAGGCTTTTTTCCAACCAAATCAGTTCTATGATTCTATGATATTCTTCTCTGTGATTACAATAGGACTTGATGATCTTTGAAGTCTCTTCCAACCCTGGTGATACTGTGATACTGTGATCATCCCTTCTTAGCTTCATGAACTGCAGGATTTAGCTTAGATACAAGAGTGGCTACAAGCATCTTGGCCATTCCTAATAATATCACTCTTCAGCTGTCACTCAGTTAGTTCACTTCCCACTGTATAATGAGGCTCTGGACTTGAAAACTCCAGCTGCATTGGGTTGCAGCTCTTGAATCCTGTGTTTTAGTTTAATAGGGAAAATGTGGTGATCAGGAAGCTCTCAAGCTGCTTGCATGGTGTTCAAAAAGCAGCAAATTAAACTTTTCAAAGGGCTTGATGTCAAGAAGTGAGTAGAAAAATAGGAAGAAGTAAGTAGAGAGCCCCTAAATAACTGCACAGATAAACACAATATGGATAAGTGTCTCCTGCACTGCTAGTTTTCATGGATTCATAGCACAGCTTGAGTTGGAAGAAACCTTAAAGATCAAGTTCTACCCTCCTGCCAGGCACATAGTCTCTTACTAGACCAGGTTGCTCAAAATTTCACCCAGCTTGGTCTTAAACCACTCCATGGATAAGGTGTCCACAACTTCTCTGGACAACTCAATCCACTGTCTCACCACTCTCATTTTCTTTGTGATATCTCATGAAGGTAGGGTATGATAAATTCATCCCTGTCTTGCCACTCAACTCTGGCTGCAGTTCAGCTCAAGATGCTAGTTGAGATCTGTGAGAACAGCTGGGTGAAGTATTATCAATCTGAAGCCTTCCATTAGTTCAGCACAGATTAACTCAACAGCTTTGGTTGGAAACAATGATCATGCCTCTTCGCTGTGATGGCAAAGGAACTCTACAAGACTATGTCAAACAAAATTTTATTTACTCCTCAGCCCAAGTGGACTCAAACCCACATATTTCACTTTTTACTAGAGTACTCTAATTCTCATGATGCGCATGATGAGCATCACCTCATGGTGCCATGCTACTTTGCATGAATAATCCAACTCTTTGTCACAGCTCTGGAGCTCAGTACTCTAATTCCCAGAACACAAAGACATTTTTTTCTGTTCTGCAGAAATTGTTTGGGTTGAAAGAGACCTTTAGGATTACCTAGTTCCACCCCCCTGCCATGGACAGAAACACCTTCCTCTAGAAAAGGTTGGTCAAAGTTTCATCCAGCCTGGTCTTAAACACTTACAGGGACAGGGCATCCACAGCTTCTCTGAGCAGTCTGTTCCAATGTCTCAACACCATAATTCCTTCCTAATGTCTAATCCAAATCTACTGTCCTTCATTTTTATACCATCTACCCTTGTCCTACCACTACTCTGTGTAATTCTGCTGTCCAGCAGGACAAAGGGCAACAGGCACAAATTAGAGCCCAGGAGGTTCCATGAGAACATGAGCAGAAACTACTTTGGTGTGAAGGTGCTGGAGCCTTGGAGTTGCTGCCCAGAGAGCTTGTAGAATCTCCTTGGCTAGAGAGATTCCAAACCCACCTGGGCACTGTGATCCTGGGGAAGCTGCTGTGGGTGCCCCTGTTTTAGGAAGGGGGTTGGACTGGATAATCTCCAGAGATCTCTTCCAAGCCCCACCATCCTAGGATTCTGGGTCTATGTGATTGTTGCATTGTCTGAGCGTAGAAAAAGATTTATCCAGAGCATGGAGAGATCTCAGCCTAAGAGCTAACTT
This sequence comes from Eubucco bourcierii, assembly GCA_013396675.1. NCBI lineage: Eukaryota > Metazoa > Chordata > Aves > Piciformes > Ramphastidae > Eubucco > Eubucco bourcierii. The sequence continues at coordinate 11,802 of VWZE01023392.1, forward strand.
CATGAGCTACTTAAAATAATCAGTACTGACTGATTTGAAGTTGACTACCAAGTGTTTATCAAATAAACATTTTTTAATGAGGGATGAGGGAGGGGGAGATTGGAGCCTGGGGAAGTGCCATGGGAGATCAGGTGATCATTGCTGGCAATTGAGCATTTGGCCTGCTTAGTTCTTCAGAAAACCCCACTTTGCATTAATCTCAACCTTTTAAACACCTGAAACTTTGAATAGTTGATGGGGAGTCCTTTAATTTACAAACTGAAATTAGAGTCATTTAGATAATTTTCATTTAGATCTTTAAATTGTCTAGTTTTCTGTCTAAATCATTATGAAGCTAGTGAGGATATAGACGTACAAATACCATGTACACAATAGCTACAGAGAAACTGCCTAAGATCTAAGACATGTTACCATGACTTTTATTTTGTTTCCTTTCCCTCTCCTCTCCTCTCCTCTCCTCTCCTCTCCTCTCATTTTATTTTATTTGTATTTTACTTCAGTGTTTACTTTCTATTCTAGTGTCTTTGTATGAAAAGAGAAAAGTAGGACACTGGATTAATTTAAGAATGGATAATCTTTCCTAAGAATATTGCTTATGCCTGGTATAGTTTTCTACTGACAGTAACACAGTGAAGCTTCCACTAAAGACCCATGTAATGACAGAAAATGTTAATCTAATTATCCTTTTCTCTAACATCCATCCTACAATGAGATTTGTGTAGCTGGAACCTCAGCCCTTCATTGACCCAAGTAGCATAACGAGTTCTCAGATGCTTTTTTTGGGGCCAAGAAATTAATACAAAGCTGCAGGAACATCCATTTTGGAATCCTGATCCTCAATGGCCTGGATGGATTTTTGGTGGACAAGTAGTTTAAGGGATTCCATCTCTCTAAAGTTGCAGTGATGATGTCCAGAATTAATTTGGCAAATCAAGATCTATTTGTTCATTGTGTTGTGGAGTTCATGGTAACACGAAGAATGGATAACACTGTGATATCTAAACCTTAACTCAGAAAGTCAAGAGGAGGGATGACATCAGGGATAAAAGTGTCCACACTCTCTGATTTTCATGGTGTTTGAAGTGCTTCAATTTACTGCATGTGGTTTGTAAAGCAAAGACCAAAACCAAACCCTTTTCAGTTACTCAAATGCATTGGGCAATATTCTCTTCCAAACGTTAAAATGCCATGAAAAAAGATTTCTTTGTTTATATTCTTATTCTTCCAGCAGACATCATAATTCCTCCTGCTCCATACCCAGCAGGTGACCATGAAAATTTTCCAACTGATTTATGAACTGTTTGTTACTTCGCCCACATGAAACCACATAGGTTAGAAAAATGCAGAAGCTTAAAATTCCTTGCCTTAATTAAAATATTTAGTCTTTCATTTAGGGAAGTAACCACTTCAACACCACAGTGAGAGAGCTGAGACCAGCAGAGCATGAAGACTGCCTGTGCAAGCAGCTGGTTAGTCCAAGGGAAGGTTACTTGACTGAGTAAGAGCTTAATACAATTTATAAATACTTTAAAATCACTAATGAGGAAGTCACACCACATTGTGCTGGCTCTAAGCATCCACAGAAAGGTGTTCATCACTTGTATGAGTCACTGGACCACAGGATGGTTTGTGTTGGAGCAGACCTTAAAGATCATCTACATTCCAATCCTCTGACACAGGCAAGGATACTTATCACATCAAGTTGCTCAGTGCTCTGTTCAACCTGGCTTTCAACACTTCCACAACTTCTCTGGGCAACCTGTTTCAGTGCCTCACCACCCTTACACAGAAGAATTTCTTCCTCATGTTTCATCTAAATCCAGCTTCTTCCAGTGTGAAGCCATTACCCCTCACTCTGTCACTTCATGCCTTTGTAAAGTCCTTCTCCAGCTCTCCTGTAGCTCCCTTCAAAGGTTTCTTTAAGGTCTGGCTGGAGCCTTCTCTTCTCCAGGCTGAATAATCCCAACTCTCTCAGCCTGGTCTCACAGTACTTCCAGGGCTTCCAGCCCTCCTATCATTGCTGTGGTCTCCTCTGGTCCCACTTCAACAGATCCATGAATCTCCTGTGCTGAGAACTTCAAAGCTCCGGGTGGGGTTTCAGCACAGTGAAGCAGTGGGGCAGAATCTTCTCCCTCCACCTGCTGCCCATGCTGCTGGGCATCAGCCCAGGACAGAGCTGAGTCTGTGCTGGGAGCACATCACTGCCTTGTGTTGAACTTCTCATCAATGAGCACTCCCAAGTCCTTATTCTCAGGATTGCACTCTATGCATTCTCCACTCAGCCTGCATTTGTGCTTGGGATTGTCCCAACTCAGATGCAGGACCAAGGAGTCCATGAGTCCTCCAAGAAACACTCAGGAATCTAGACTTAATTTAAAAGTTAAGGCATGAAAATCTAAGATAAAATGCTCAAATAGTGTTTTCTCTAATTAAAGGTTTCAAAACAAACCAGGATTTGCTTAAAATCCCAGCATAGCATCCATGTTGCCCTATTTTTCCTTCTGCAGATTATTAAAGTTCCAGAAACTGCAAGAATTTGAGCTCTTCAGCCTGGAGAACAGAAGGTTCCAGGGAGACCTTAGAATAGGCTTCTGGTACCTGATGAGATGTGCAGAAACCTGCAGAGGAACTTTCTACAAGGCCTTGTAGTGACAGGATGAGAGGCAATGGCTCTGAGCTGGAAGAGGGAAGATTTAGACTAGACATTAGGAACAAATTCTTTAGAGTGAGGGTGGGAAGACCCTGGAACAAGTTGCCCAATGAGGCTGTGAATGCCACCTTCCTGGAGGTGTTCAAGGCCAGGTTGGATGAGGCCTTGAGTAGCCTGGTCTAGAGAAGATTTAGACTGGATGTTAGGAGGAAGTTCTTTACAGTGAGGATGGTGAGGCACTGGAACAGGTTGCCCGCGGAGGTTGTGGCTGCTCCCTCCCTGGAGGTGTTCAAGGCCAGTTTGGACAAGGCCTTGAGTGACCTGTGCTAGTGGGAGGTGTCCCTGCCCATGGCAGGGGGTTGGAACTGGATGGTCTTTGAGGTCCCTTCCAACCATACCATTCTGTGATTCCATGATTCTATAATATATCCCTGCCCATGGCAGTGAAAGATGGAACTAAATGATCTTTCAGGTCCCTTCCAACCCAAACCATTCTGTAGCTATGAATCTATGAAACATAAAGCTCCAGGGAGGTCCTCATCTTCTAAACAACCCACTAGGGCTTGGGCATACACATCAAAAACAAAACAAAACAAAACAACAATGAAAAAAAAAAAAAAAAGGGG
>VWZE01023392.1:31614-44114 GCA_013396675.1 Eubucco bourcierii
CTTTTTTTTTTTTTTTAAGGCTTTAAAATGATGCTAAGTTCACCACTTTATCATCAACTGTCTCTGCCCAGTGCATTTCATCTATAAGAAATTCAGATGCTCGGGAAATTAAAATTTCAAAGATCTGCTGTGAGAAAAAAAAAAAAAAGTGAAAAAAAAATCAATGGGTAAAGATCAATGCTCATAGAAATTTCATGAACTTTGAACTGATATAGGCATGATGATGAGAAGTGGTTGGAATTTCAGGTTGCTGATTGTTCCTCACCCCAGATGAAAAGCAGCCTACGGGGCTGAGGGGAGGGGTACATTTGGAGATGGTTTTTTTCACTTCAATATTTTGTCAGACAAAAAAAAAAATAATTTTTAGTCTATTTCAGTAACAAGCATGAGTGGAAAAAAAAAATCAGCCTTTGCAAGACGACTTGTAACACCACCACTTCTTAAGAACACCTAATGCTTTGCACATTAACACTGCAAAGAAATGAAATCGGTTCCCTTTGCAGCCGATTGCAGGTGCAAATTAATATTGTAAAATGAAGATCAATACATGGACAGGGCAAAATCAATAGCGGCTAAATTATTGCTGCATTTTCCTCCTCATTCAAGATGAGTTGTGTTTTCCTCTCAAAGTCAATACTTTGCAGCTTTTCTCATTAATTTCTCAATAAATTTGGCAATGAATTTCAATCACAGAACCCGGCAGGGTGAGCCAAGCATTGTGGAATGCATAGGAAATACAAAGGCATGGAGGGGTTGAGCACATCATTCATCAGAAGGCACTCTTGCTTGTTGAAGCAGGACTAATATCCCTGGACTTACTAAGGACAACCTATTTATTGTAAAAAAAAAAAAAATATAATAATAATAAATAAATAAATTAAAGGGCTCTTAAGTTCTCCCTGTTCCACCAAGAAACTAAAAATAGATTTTTCATTTACAAAACAGAGAGGGGGGGAAAAAAAGAAACAAACACAAAAAAACCCACAAATGCCATCTTCATTTTTACTTGCCCAGTTTCTCCTCATCACTCAGATTTCCTTCAGACAGAAGAAAGGGAAACAATGGCACTTGCTCACTCACTTTCCAATTACAGACCTAAAAAACATGTGTCAAATAACAACTGTACTCAATCAGATAATAGTATGGGATTTTTCTTAATATCCTCATACTGATGGTTGGACCATCTCAGAGGTCTTCCCCAATCAAAATAATTCTGTTACTCCATATTAACTTGGGGAAAACTGCCTCTTCTTTATATATATTTTTATTCTCCTAATGGGAAAGCAATGTCCATTGTCTAGGCCACATCTGGATTACTGGGTCCAGTTCTGGGTTGCCCAGTTCAAAAGGGATGGGGAACTACTGGAGAGAGTGCAGTGGAGGCTACAAAGTTGCTGAGGGGCCTGGAGCATCTCTGAGAAGGAAATGGTGAGAGACCTGTATCCTAGAGAACAGCCTGAGAGAGGATCTGATCAATGCTCAGTAGAAGCTAAAGGACTATGGGAGGCAAGAGGATGGGGCCAAAATTTTCACCGCTGCCCACCAACATGATGACAGGCAATGGGTGCAAACTGGAATCCAGGAGATTACATCTGAATATGAGGAAAAACTTCCATGGCGTGAGGGTGCTGGAGTCCTGGCTGCCCAGAGAGGTTGTGGAGTCTCCTTGTTTGGAAAGATTCCAAACCCAGATGTACGTTGTGATCCTGAGCAAACTGTACGTGACCCTACTTGAGCAGAGGGTTTGAACTAGATGAACTGGAGAAGGCTTCGAGAAGACCTTATAGTAGCCTTCCAGTATCTGAAGGGGGCCTACAGGAAGGCTGGGGAGGGATTATTTACAAGGTCTTGTAATGACAGAACAAGGGGCAATGGGTTTAAACTGGCAGAGGGGGGATTGAAACTGGATGTTAGGAAGAAATTCTTTCCAGTGAGGGTGGTGAGACATTAGCATAGGTTGCCCAGGAAGGTTGTGGCTGCTCCCTCCCTGGAGGTGTTTAAGGCCAGGTTGGACGAGTCCTTGAGTGACCTGTACTAGTGGGAGGTGTGGCAGGGGTTGGAACTGGGTAATCTTTGAGGTCCCTTCCAACCTTACCATTCTATGATTCTATGATTTCCAGAGGTCCCTACCAGTGCCCACCATACTGGGATTGTGTGATGTTATTGACAGGTATGGATGGAGGAATTTTCCTCCCACTCAGGAGAACGTGTCAAATTATAACAGCACTGGGCTGCAACACTGTCCATTGCTTTGTAGAAAAGGAGTCTCCTTGCTGACAACTGCATTGCATTCAAATGTTTCTGCTTACACAGCTCAAAGTACACCTTGGGTTATGGCTTAACAGTCAAAAAACTGAGGGGTGCTATGTACAGCAGGTGCCCTTGCACTGGGGTGGGTGAGCTCCTGCAGGGAACACGAAATCACACATAAGTGAGCAAAGGGATGTTAAAAGAGTGTATCGAACGTGGGCGAAATGGGAACACGCATTTGTAGCTTTTACATCTTTGAAGGTAAACGTCAATTCACTCAGTTCAAGAATAGTCTGTTCCTAACAGACTCTTATTTAGAGTAGGTCAGAACATCTCTGGTAGAACAGATTTTGTGCTAAGAAGTGGACTGGAAGAAGAAATAAAGAAAAATGCTTCCTGGACAGTTCCAGGCACCTACCAAAACAACTGCTGTCTTTTCCTTCCAGGAAGGAAGGAATAAACAGTGGAAGGAAGAAAACAAGAATGTAGGGCCAGATAATTACCAAAGAACATGCATCTTCCATAAATAGGTAGTAAATTAATGTTTAGATACATAGCACGTCTAATATTCTGTCCCCTAATCTTCAAGACAGCTAATTCCAACACTCTTTTAGTTTGAAGCTCAGCAGCACCCTCACTGCAGAATGGGTGTCAGGAGGCTACCAAGAAGCTCATGATGGGAAGACTCGCATGAGATCTCCAGACTTGCCACCACCCCAAGCCTTTCTCCACCCCACCAACTCTTTTCACTCACCATTCCCAGAAGCAGTTGGTCTCCTCCACTGTGTTTGGGTGCCTGGGCATACCTTTTGGTGGATGGCAGTCACAAAGGAACCACTAATAATATCATGACCCTGGGTTCTACAAGGACACCTGCATTTCCACTTTCACTGAGAATAGTTGTGTTCCAGGTGTTTATGTTTGCCAAGAAAGTCATAAGCACCATAATAGTTAGAGTTTTACTTTAAATGGATGAATGAACAAATGAAGGAGAAGGGACATGGAGAAAGCAAGGGAGAACAGGAATGAAAGAAAAAAAAAAATTAAAAGAAACTAAAAGAAGTCCCTGTAAAGCAAGATGACAGCCTGAATAAAAAGACAGTGTTTTGGCTGGTGCAATTTGATTCAACATGGGCACACATAGCAGTTGTACAGCATGTCAACTAGGTGAAAGAGAGTGAGGTTTCATGCTGACCCTACTGAGACCTCCCCATTGGGGAAAGCTGAGCTCTGTAGAAGGCTGGTTTCAAGTTCTGTGGATAAAACTAACGAAGGACTAAAGAATTGGGATGCTGCTGCTGCTGTTGCAGCTATTTAATGTCAGTGACAATGGATTAGGAAAAACTATAAAATAATAGAATCATTAATGTTACAAAAGACTTCTAAGGTCTTTGAGTCCAGGTGAATTAAGAAGTAGCGAATGGAAACCACTTGAAGTCAAGTCACCTCCATTTACTTGGTTATCTGTGTTACCTTATCAGACCACATGAAACATTTCAATCTGGGAATGGTTTGCCATGTGAAATATCTGCACATTTACCATGGTTTAAACATATGGAAGGAACAGATCATGAGAAATTCGGGAACCCACCAGCAAGAAGCCAAATCTTTGTGGTTGTTGGCATAGAGCATTGCAAAGGAGGGACTTGGGAGTATTTCAGAGCGGGAGGGGAAAGAAATTTGTATGCGGTCAAATCATAAATACTCCAATCATGCCAGGTACCACAGTTTAAGATATATATGTAACCAGAATAAAACATGGCACTTTATGAACACAACAACTAACTGAAAATTATTTCACTCAAAAAATCCAAGGCTTACTGATCTGGTAAAATGTTTGACTACAGAGGTACTACATCTAAGTAGCCATACATGAAAGTTCAACTATTTAATACTCCCAGGTTGTTCATTAATTCTTGATAGAAAATATCTGACTAAAGCAAACTGGGCTTGCATCTAGTTTTGTCTTTGCAGTATTATTTAGGAAATTATTCCTCACCTAGATCTCACAGCTGAATAAACATCTCCTTCTTATGGATGAATCTACATGGATCCACCTCCTTCCAACTCCCACACACACTCTTTGGAGAATTCTCCTAATGAAGCCTGTGAGTCCAGAAATTCCTCCTGGATGGATCCACCAACCTTGTGCCCTATAGCTAGTTTATAAGGTGCTGCACCCACCCCTTCCCAAGTATCTGATGGACCTCAGCTGCAACAGGAGCCTGGAGGAGCTCTTTATAACTACCATGTGACAAAAGGCTGATAGAACTGGGCTTGTCCAGCCTTGAGAATAGAAGGCTTAGGAGATACCTTATTACCATGTTCCAGTACACAAAGGGTGGCTACTCCCTTTGGAGACTCCCTTTTCACAAGGAGACCCATGGAAAAGACAAGGGGTGATGGGTACAAGTTACTCCTGAGGAGTTTGGCATTGGATTCCAGAAGAAAATGTTACCCCATGAGAACAGTTGGATGTTGGAATCACCTCTCAGAGGAGCTAGTGGATTGCCCTACACTGGTCAGTTTTAAGACTGAGATTGACAGGGTGCTGGGCCAGATCATTTAAACTACACCTGGAAGGTTGGACCAGATGACCCTTGGGTTCCCTTCCAAGCTAGCATTCTGTGATTCTTTATGCAGAATGTTTCGTGAGCAAGTACTACAATTGTTCTGAAGCACAAGAATTTCAGGGACTCTGCTGGAAATGATGCTTGATCACAGAAAATGGAAAATGGGATCATTTGCCTGTCTTCACTGGCTTAGTTTTTCAAAGGTATTTATCCACCTCAGCACCATATGAAATCAATGATGCTTCAGCAAACATCTGTAAGAGCAGGTATTCCGCACAACTTCTCTCCCACTTGTATTTGGCAGCCATCACTCAGCAGAAGAATATAATACTGTAATATTTTAGTGTAATATTTAGACAAATATGATTTATAATCTGATCCTTAATATCACCTAACATAGCTTTTACAACATTATTTCTCCCTTGCAGAATAAATTTAACCCAAAATAGACCTTACTCTAAGTTTGAACTCTCTGTATTGCCAGTGGATGTTGGAAAAAGTACCTTAAATCAAAGAAAAAACAAGAAAGTACTTCAAATAATAAAAACATACCTCAAGTATATTCAAGCAAGAACAAAGAAAAACCTTCAAATGAAAAAAAAAAAACTTCAATACAAAATTACCTTACATTAAAAAAAAAAAAAGCAAACCACAACAAAAAAAATTCACAAAACCATCCATAAAGTGCCTCAGAAAACTGATTCAATTCCATGAGTCTATTAAAAAAAAAATCAAATTATTAAGCACAGTGGATGTTTTACTCAGGTTACTAACAGGGTGAAAATAAGAGTTCTGAGGAGCCATAAGGCATTTCCATATCTGAGTGGATGTTCTCAAGATTCTCCTAACTAATTAGTTCTCCTAACTAATTCCTTCTTTTCTCCCCTTAATATTTGTATAAGTTAGAAATCATGTGATTAAAAAGATAAAACTCTTCATCCCTAAACTGCAACTTTGAGGTTTATAAAAGACTAGGATTAAAGAAAAAAGAAAAAGAATTGAGAAAGCATGGATAGTCGGTTGCACCCTCCACCAGCTTCCTCCACAAACACATATCCACAGCCAATGGATGCTAAGAACAAGCATCTATTCCAACCGGTTCTATTCCAACCTACGTCAGCATCAACAGACCTTCAACAAACATTAGCTGAAGAATCTCAGATGTACCAGGAAGCTTTTCTCATCCTGCCACTTCACATGGATTCAGCCAAAGTTTGTGGGTGTAAAGACAAATAGTCATCTCCAGTAATTTATACTCGGCCAGAGAGTAACAACTACATTGACTAACAACTCTCGTTGAAATGGAATCATAGAATCTTTTAGGCTGGAGAAGAACCTTTAAGATCATAGAGCTCATCCTTTAACCCAGCACTACCAAGTCCATTGCTAAACCATGTCCCTCAGTGCCAAATACCTTCCACATACATATAGGGTTGGTTTAAAGAACTATTTAGAAACATTTTGTTTTGTTAGGAAGATACACAATGGATAATGCTTTAGGAATCATTGTAAAATAATAGTGGACATCAAAATATTTTTGGAACACCTTTTGAGTCTTTTCCCTCAGCAAATTACTACAGTTCTGATAATAATTTCAAAATTGTATGTGAGGCTTCAGGCCCACACCAGTATCTTTAACACACCTATGATTACAGACATGACGAGATGCTTCTCTGCTGTGAGAGTGCTGGAGCACAGAACCAGGCTGTCCAGAGAGTCTGTGGAATCGTCTCCTCTGGAGAGATTCCAAAGCCACAGGGACGCTGCGATCCCGGGCAACCTGCTGTAAGTGACTCTACTTTAACAGTGCAGTTGGACTGGATGATGTCCAGTGGACCTTTGTAACTCCCATGGTGCTGTGATTGTGTGAAACTCACTTGACCAAAGAAATGTGTCCATAAGACATACACTTCCCAGTATTGACAGGCTGGACCTGAAAATACTACCAAACTTTGTAACCATAGTAATAGCACTGCAGTACACAGCAGCACAGAATCACAGAATCACAAACTGTTTTGGGTGGGAAGGGACCTTTAAAAGTCATCTAATCCAACCCCCCTGCAGTCAGCAGGGACATCTGCAACTAGAGCAGGTTGCTCAGAGCCCCACACAGCCTGACCTGTAACGATTCAAGGACTAGCCATCTACCACCTCTCCAGGCAACCTAGACCAGGTTGTCATTGCCCTCAGTGTCTAACGTCTCTTCCTTCTCTCCAGTGTGAACCTCTCTGAATTTAACCCATCCTCTCTTGTCCTGTCATAACAGGCCCTGCTCAGAAAGGTCCAAGACACAATAAATTCATGATTTTTACTAATCTGAAGCTTCTGGGTGCTTTCCTTATCTCTATTTGATGTTAGACTCAACACAAGGGCCATGACTTCATGGGGGTAATTTTCTTTTCAGTTCAACAGCTCTCTGGTGAGGGTACAAATTAATGTAATGGGGATACTGGTGTAGGGATGTATCAAGCAGAGCAGGAACCAGCCAAAACCAGACGTTAAGCTGGATATCTTCCAATGCAACCCAGATTTCTGTTCCCTATCTTGCTTTCATAATATGAGAACAAGATGTATATTTTCAGTGAAATATCTTATTTCCTTTCCTTCCACCTTTTTTTCTTTAATTTGAAACTTCAGGAAGTTTAGGCTGAGTGTTGCAATCAGACTCCGGTAATAAAAAAATAGCAATAAACCAGAATGTATAGAAATAAAAATAGAATTAGACATTTTAATATCCAGGAAACTGATTTGACTGGTTAACTATAGCCTACATAGAGCACAGAGGGGAAAAAATAAAAAAAAAAAATAATTAGAAAAAAAAAAAGCAAGCATTTTTCCCCCTTCTCAAAGAAAAGAAGGTAAAGGTCTTATTCAGCACTCAAATTTTCCTGATTATTACATGGAGCCAAGATGACCCTTTTGTCCTCTTCTTTTTTTTTTTAAGATGAATTGCTATGGCTTCAGCACTACATTTTGTCAGTTTGGGCACAGCAGAGTCAATACCTTCACCTTGACATGGAAACTTTGTGATTTATCAGTGCTGCCCGTGACTCAGTGCTACCACGAGCTGGCGAGGTGCAGCCACTCATGGCACTGGGAGCAGACTTTGGTCACAGCTACTTGGAAAAAAATAAAGCACTCTCTGATGATAGACAAATGTGTCTTGTTAGCAACAGCCAAAAAGCGCTTGACTTGTACTAATAACAAAAAGGCCATGTTGGTCACCGTGGGTCTAAAGACGAAGCACCCTGTCACTGCCTTGGTTGGGAAATTAGCAAATAATGTTCCTTTTCCTTGATAAATGGGTGACAGTTCTCTCTCACCAATCATTTTTTAACATTTTGATGCATGTCTATGATCCCGCTGGAGGAACAGAAAAGTTTACTGGCCCTCAATTTTCAGATGATGAATGGAACACTCTAAATGTGCGATTTCTGTATGAGGTATAGTTCATTTTAAGCAATTCTAGTAAATGGGTGTCACTGATTAGGACAAATAGTCTACTTGTGCAATAGCACAAATGGTATGTCTCATTCTTCTGGCCTCCTTTGAGACAGAAAAGAAAGGGGACAACAATGACCCTGATAAACCTGGAATTGCTACTGTTTAAAAAAGAGCTATTATATAATAGACATTATCCAACATGCTATTGACTCAATGCCACTAAATCATTTCTGGATGTTTAGCGTCGCCCTATTAATTAAAAATGTATGTCATACCAAAAAAACTTCTTTATAAGGAATCTCCTTCCCTTTGACATTATGGCTTTAAGAAAAATATGTATTACTCACAGTTTAACGTCTAAGCAGACACACTTTCTACTTTTGACTCTTGAATGCTAACTTTGACTGACTTAGTGAGACCTATCATGAAGCAAGGGCAGGAATATTTGTTCCATCTGGATTTTTTCCAGCTTGCTAACAACTGATCCTGACACAAGGTCTGATCAATAAATAACCAATACTGTAATAACAATGACTGCAAGTTGCTTCAGGACTTGAAGAAGGGAAAAAAAAACAAAACCCAAAAACAAACCTCACAGAGGAAATGCAATATATATGAATCAGAAATGCTGAGGATTTCATTAAAATGAATGTAACTTTACTTTTTTTTTTTTTTAAGACTTTGCAATAAAATCCTCTATCCGCTCTCTCTCTATATTTTAGCACTCTACAAAGTCACCAGATTTCATACTTAAGAGCAATAACTGAATAGATACACAAAATAATCAGGTGCTTTAAATCTAATGAAGGCACTCACATGTAGTTTAGCATAGTAAAAAATAGTATGATTTGTGGGAGGCAATTAACAATCATTTGCTCTGTGGATACAAGTAATTTGTTTAAAGAGCACTGACCTATGAGACAGCTAGTTTGTGTTGGCTGTGATGGAAGGGAGCTATTGACTCTAAACAGTGTAACAGCGCCATTGACAGAATCCCATTTGAATGCACACAAAAGATCTGGAAAATACTTGAGGAACACACGATCTTTTGGGTGGGGGTGAACTGAGGGAAGCCAGCCAAAGTGGAGGGCTCTGTACTCAGGCAAAACTGAGCCAACAACTGAGAAATCTGGACAATGTAGTGACTAAGAAGGGCTTTCCCCTCCCTTGGTTCTGTAAAAGGAGGGCTTCCCCACCTTGGTGCTGTGCCAGCCCCAGCACCCGGCCGTACTTCTTCAATGTAAATACTCTATCAGAAGGAAGACAAACTGTGAGCAGTTTGCTGCTTGAGTAATGGTTTCATAAGCTTAAAATTGAATGCACATCTTTGTGCAAAATAATCATTTTTATGCTCACATCCAGCAAATGCATTGCAGACCTGGGAATGGTTCCATGTGTTCAGCATTCACGCTTTTCTCCACGTCTGCTTTGGGCATGTTCGCCATTGAATGCCAATACCTTGTGCAGCACCTGGGTAGAGCCTACTGCAAAGAATCGGCTGTCTCCTGACAATTTGGGTCATTCCTACAGTTGAGCAAACTAAGTCATCAAAAAAAAAAAACAACCCCAAAAAAAAAAAAACCCCAAACAAACAAAAAACCCCCAAACAAACAAAAAAAAAAACCAAAAACAACAAAAAACAACAAAAAACCAAAGGGTGAAACATTAGGGTGAAAGCAGCCAGCACGAAAAGTTGCCAGTGCCAAACAGCATTCTTTGAAATGGGTTTAATATACAAGGTGTCGAACTCCACTTCCTTTCTTTGCTGGGCAATCATTATGCAAAACGCATCATGAGAGAAAACAGTAACTCAGTGGCATAAATAAATGTAAACACAGGACTGCTGCTCATCTTAAAGTAAACCAACAGACTCTACGGAGCTTAAAATAGGTGGCCAAAGGTGCCATTTTTATCTGCAACATGATTTCATTTCCAAGAGCACAACTCACCGTTTGCCCTCATCAAACAACACCACGGTGCTTATATTCTAATTAAAAAATAATCTCTGATATTTAATCAAGAAAACCTAGAAGGTTTCAACAGGAAAAAAAAAATGAGGCTGTAACTCTCACCAACCACTCCATTTATGCAGAGAACCAAAGAATTTTTCACTTTACAAATGATGATTAAACAAGCAAATGACGCACTGTTCAATACATATTAAAACAAGTATTGCACCCCGTTATTAATTTGCACTGTTCACTCTTAAATGCAGCAAATACCTCATTAATTTAATTTTAGGTGCCCACCAGTTTATATTGCATTTTACAGTCTAGAAGGCAATTTACTATTAACTGGCAATTACATACAGAATGATTGTTAATTCTGCTCCTAAGTGCTAGCTGCTTGAAAATTGTTATCTCTCTCTAATTTTTGACCTTCTTACAACAGGGGTGAGGTACGCTGGGAATACAAAGGACTAGTAGAGAAGAGCTGGACATGTCATTTGTGACTCATTCTTTTAATTCACCGTGCTAATCAACTGAACTGCCACAATCTCCCAAGGTAATTGTATCTTTATAATAGTTGAAAGCAGCGGGCAAAAAAAGGCCTGGATAGATGGGGAAAGGCCTTGCTTCTGCCTGCTGAGCGAGAGCGCACATTCGCTTCTGTGTGAGGCTAATGGGGGCCTTTCAGAAAAATCTGGAACTTTCATATCTCCAGACCCTGATCGTTTAATGCCTCAACTTCTCCCCTCACAAAGGCTTTGTGCACCACAGTACACTCTTGTTTCATTATTCTGCAGCCTTGTTGCCCTATGGTCTACCTCATGCTGGGAAGGTTAAATGTTAGAGTGCCAAGCCAGACTGCAAGCATGGTGGGACACTGATGGGAAACAGATGCCCTGGGGATTCAGCCCCTCCCTCCTCCAGAGCTACATCATTTTCATTTTCTGAAATACAGTGAGGCTTGGCTTGGCTCTCAATGGCAGCTGTAATTTCCAAAGTCTATCTCAGTGACCCTATCACTTCAGGATAAAAAGCAAAGCAGGCAGAAGTTTCTCGGCCAGGCAGACGCTAGCTTTATCTTGTTATTTTCTTTATTGCTGGGATACAGTTTTTTGTTACCCTCATAAGATGTCTTAAATATATATATTCCTGTTAAAGCATTGTTGCTAATGTAACTTCACCACAATTTAGTTCCAATGGGAGAAGCTCCTGATATCCTCACAATTCTTTTGGAGCATCTTCACTTCACAATAAAGACAAAAGACAACTCCAGGAAAGTAGAAACAAATGGATTCTCCTTGCGGTTTCCTACAAATTTGCATTTACATGTTAGAGAGAAGTTCCAAACAGCCAAATTTGCAAAGCTGCACCTAAGAAACTAGTTTAAGACATTTCTGTAAAGCAGTTCTAAATTCCAGGACTCTGCACCAAGAGCCAGACCGTCATCTGGTTCAAATCTGCAGCGCTTCCCTCTATGCTGTGGAAATGCACCAGCTCACAGCAGTTAAGTATCTGGAACTCAGTTTAAGGCTTTTAATTCATTCATTTTTTATTTTGCTGAGCACTTATCTTAGCTAGTCATGCCTGCCAAGAAACTTTACTAAAGCTCTGCATAGACTAGATTCAATTTTAAGCCTGTAACAGTGTTTGAGTGCAACCCCACCTTTGCAGGGGACCATGAAACAATGTCTACTTTCCAGATATGTTGTTAGCACCAAAAGCCACCATGGTCACCACCATACCATTTGGTAGCTCTGGCAAAAACCCAATCATAAAGATCAACAAAATGTAGATATTCTGCCCTTCTTATCCAGAAGTGAAGCGGCCATGTGTGAACACAAGCATTGAGTTTGCTCAGGTGGTGATTTCTTTGAGGATAGATGGAAGATAAGGAATCTCATGTGCTACCTCCACTTGAAAGTTCATTTCAGTGACAGATCTTAGGCAGAAAATCATATCCATGATGCCTAAACTGTTTAAAAAGTCCTACCTTAAAACAACCCAGGAACACACTTTTCCCATTAGATCTAAATTAATAGATAGAAACAGTTGCAGTCTAGTGGGAAAATATTCATCAAAATGCACATCATCTGCACATCATCTGCAATCTGCATTATCTACCCAACCAGCAGCAAGAGCTCTCCCTGCAGTCTGTCGAGTAAACAGTTAAAGGCTCTTTGTTTTCCAAAGAGAGATTGATTCATCAGATCAAATTTATTACCTAGAATCCTCATCCAAAAGCGCACTGAATTAAACTGCTGTTTCTCCCTTTCCCCTCCCAGCA
>VWZE01023392.1:49114-61614 GCA_013396675.1 Eubucco bourcierii
TCCTCTAGTTGTCTTCAACTACTGTAAATAATTTGCCGTGTTTTTTGTGAGCTGGGAGGATTCAGTGGCAGCCTTCCACAGTAGCAGCAGGGGGAATTAGTTTACTTGGAAACGATCTGTGAGTGTGTGTATATACTGCTGGTGAATATTAGATGATTGGATAATGAGGTGTTAGCAAGGAGAGGCTACAGAGAAGTAAATATCTGTGGTTCATAGTGGGCACTGTTCTTTAAAGAACATGTTGCTAACATGAAGCATACCATCCTGGATGGGTAATACGGCTAGAATGGGACACAACTAACTTGAAGCATGACGTAAACCACTACAGTTTGAAGCAGGACATCAGTATCTAGTCTTATATATACCCTGGCCAGAAGGAAATAAAGATTTCTAAGAAAGCAAGGTTATATTTTGGAGTTTTCTGCAGGTGACACCATCTTTATTTTAAGAGGATGAAGCTTTTTCCAGCCCCACTACAATTGTGAGTAGTTGTGGGGCTGGTTTCATGAGGACCAAAATCAGTTGACCCTTTTCTTAAGGCTATCTTATCTCATAGGGACCACAGCCTCACTTGAGAGGATGGTGAGCACTTCTGCATCCCAACTCCCAGCTCAGAGGGTTTCAAACCTCAACTCTATCATTTCCACCTAGAGTTTGATTCCTGACCATTTTATTGCAGAGGTCTTTACCTTGAGTTATTTAGTGGTTATGATGGTTATTAAAAGTAGAATTTGAAGCAGCAGCATTCAGATTTCCAGATCCATCTACAAGAGAGAAGCCCACTCAAATGGCCCTTTCTAGGAGGCTCAGAAGAAAGGACCGGGCACTACTTTTAACATTTCAATAAAGCAAGTCAATTGCCATCTCACAAAAAGGAGCTACTGGATAGTGACATTTCTGTAGATTTTCAGCAGCATCTAGAAGGGACCTTTATTTTTCTAAGCGATGTCTTCTGCTCAGAGTCAAATTCTGGTCGTGCAGCTTACAAAAATAAATACTCACATTTTGCTAAGATCATAATAGCTCGTTAGAAGAGGCTGAGTTTGGACCTAGACGAAAACCTAACACCACAGGGCTGAGCATGCTTACTTGAACCTATAATGTTGCTAGTTCTGCCTCTCTGGGGAAGAAGAGGACTAGGGGAGAGGATTCAGCCTTCTTAATTGTGAACCTCATTAGTGACGGTTGCTAGGCAAAACACACACCTACTTTCAGTGCATATGAAAGAGATAAACAATACGTCATAGGCCATAATGACTCCTGTGCTCAGGGCGACCTTTTTTTTTTTTTTTTTTCCCCTTATACCTTTGTTATTAATGCAGAAAAACAAATTATTTTGGGGGGTGGGGGGTGCAGGAAAATTTGCAAAAAGTTTTTCCCTTTTTTTTTTTTTTTTTTTTTTTGAAAGTCTAGATCGTGTTTCCTTCTGAGAGTTGTCACTTGCCTCATTCCTCTCTCTGCGTGCCCAATGGTAAATACCATTGGAAACGTGAAATGACAATGATTGTGTTAGCAGCTTAGTATTCTGTTATTACTCTAATTAATTTTATTAGTGTAAAAAGCCATGATCCTGTCAGTATGTTAGTAGCAACTCGCAAGAGGAGTCCCAACAGAAAGTGATATGCATGGCCTAGCCATGCAGCCAGTCAAATCACAGTGGACTTCAGACTAAAAACTGGATAGTTTGTCACAGCTTTTGTATCAAATGACTTCTATGACCAACACCAGGGAAAAGGAAATGTTCTAAAGCAGATGAGGTTGGAAGAGTAGAATAGTTTCACCGCAGGAAATGAGGACAAATAGTCCAATTGGTTAAACTGTCTAATACTTATGGAAAGTCTGTAAAATTAGTAGCTTGTCTCAGCTGAATGCTTCACTGAGAAAGATACATAAAGCAGAAGGAGAACTGTGTGAACTGAAGATGTAGCTGACCTCTAAGTGTTTAATTTCTGGGCAGGCCTGAAGTGATCAGGCAGCTGCACTAGGTGATTATTGTAGGCCCCTTCCAACTGACAATGTCCTGGTCTGGTCTAATCTAGTCTAAGTCTAGCCTTACTCCTTTCCAGTCTAGTCCAATTCCATTTTATTCTACTTCATTCTAATTCTATTCTAGTCTATTCTATTCTAGTCTAGACTGATCCTATTCCAATCTACTCTAGTCTGGTCTGTTGTACTTTAGTCTATACTAGTCAAGTTTACTGTGGTCTAATTCATTCCAATTTACCTTATTTTATTTTATTATATTCTAGTCTAGTCTAGACTAACTCCATTTCATTTTGTCTTTTCCTATCCTATCCTATCCTGTCCCATCTTGTCCCATCCCATCTTACCCTGTCCTATCCTAGACCAGTTCCATTCCATTCTAGTCTATTTTAGTCTAATTCTAATTAATCTGAATTCTATCCTGTTCTGATTTTATTTAAATCAAGTTACCTGAAAGCTGGTTTCTGCTTTTACATTGGTGTATTTTACAGCACAAAGTAATATTTAAATATCAATGATTATTTGGGACCTTGGGGGAAAATAAATACATGTGTGCACATCTATGAGCCCAGCTGTGGTTGTGCACACACGATTTGGAGGCTGACGGGCTCCAGAAAGATAATATTTCCCAATTCTGGATTCTAAGAGGCACTTTCCATTCTCCTCTTCATCTCAGACTATCTTCTTTTAGCAGTTCAGGCAAGAAGTCAATCACATTGAGTCAGTCTGAAGAAAAACATTTTATGCTGTTTTTCTCATACAAACCCCCCTCCTGCTGTAATCTGCCACAGGAAATTGACCTCACAGTAAATTCTTTACAGATTCAGTCATGTTTTTACCATCCACTTAAACTTGCATACATAACCTGAGACTGTACCTCTGGATCAAGGAATGTGACAAGCCAAAATAAAATCAAGTCAAATTAAATAGCAAGAAAAAGCTGCAAGCAAAACAAGACTGAGAAAAAAAAAAGAAAAGAAAAAAAAAAAGAAAAAAGAAACAGAAAAAAAGATTAAAATTTGGTCATGACAGCAAAACTGCAAGTATTAAATAAAGAAAGAAGTCAGAAGCTAATTCAGGAACATCCCAATTCAGGTTGACAAGGGTTGAGAAATACTAATGGACTTTATTAATGAGTGGTTTGATGAGTGAGAGAAGAAATTACAGGAAAAGTAAATGTAGGAGTGTATCAACATAAGGTATGGCAAAAACCAAAACGAAATAAAACAAAATACAAACAAAACAAAAAGGAAAAAAGGAAAACTAAACAAAACAAACAAAACCAAAAACAAACAAACAAACAAAAAAAAAGCATTGCAAATAAAAAAAAAGACATGTAAATGTGTGCCTACCATTTTCCAGATAAGAAGGGGCCGTACCTTCTGAGGGGTCAAGGCGGCGAGCCCGCCTCCCGTGTTTGGAATTGTTGTGTACAAACATGTTGTCTGAGACAGCCAGCACGTGGCCATCCACATTGACTGTTGTTGATACAACAACCTGAAAAAGAAAAGAAAAGAAAAGAAAAGAAAAGGCCCCCCCAAATTTAAACCATCCAGCATAATTTTCACAGGGATACAAAATCAGAGAGGTTTTCGAGACCAAACAACATCTACAGCCTGCAACTTTTTCACTGGCAGCTCTGAGCACATCTTTGTTGGTGGGGCTAAGACTGGTGATTTTTTAACCCACAATTGTTTCTCTTCAAGACCTGCTACACTAATTAGAGTTTAATCTCCTATTATGCTAACAAATGAATTCAATTCAGGGAAATATTCTTCTAGCCATTAGTTTCAGAAACACCCCTCTAGCCACTCATTTTAAAAGCAGCTGTTTTGATTGATCTGTTGATATATTGATTAGATAGTTTATCTAATTAAAATTTGTTCACTTGAGACTGCCTTCAAATGAAGGGTTGTGAGGATTCCAAATCAAAAAAAGCTTAATAAATCAGGAATCATGGTAACTCCCCTGTTTGGTTTTTGGGTTTTTTTTCCTCCTCCAGTAAATGATCTCCAGGTCACTTTTACAATTACATTTAATGTCTGATAATGAACTTTTTTGCATCTGAAAAGACCCGAGTTGAATATGAATAGTGAAAGTGTTTTCAATCCATGAAAAGTATCCCTTCTCAAGTTCATTTGGATGGTGATTGACCCTGGTATGTCAATGGAATTTCCTCCTTTATTTTTGAGTGAAAGGCTCCTATTCTTGTGCCCAGGTTCAGAGTCCGGCCATAGAAGAGATGATGGATAGGGCAGCCTTTGGCTTCCAGCTGCTTCTCAGTGGAAAATGGAAAAGGAACATATGCAAAAGGCACAAACCTTCCCGACAAAAACACCTACACAATGGAGTCACGAAACTCCTCCCGGAAATGACAGCACACCAACACAAACCAAAGAGGAAACCAGGAGATGGGCCTGTGAAGAGTGCAGCTTCATCGATTGACCCCTGTTATCCCACACTGGCATTTGCAACTCATTTAAATAGTCTAGCATGGGCCTTGTGCTGGGGGCTTTAGGTTTGCCAGCTGAAGCAGAGTCATAGAATTGTCTCAATTGGAAGAGACCTCTAAACTCATTGAGCCCAACCATCAGCTTAACACCACCATGGCCATTAAACCACGTCCTAAATGCAATGTCCACAGGTTTCTTGAACATCTCCAGGGATACTCCACTACCTCCCTGGGCAACCTGTTCCAATGCTTGACCACACCTGCAGCACAGAAGTTTTTTTCCTAGTATCCAACATGCACAGTCCCTGGCACGATTTCATCCCATTTTGTCTCATCCTATCACTTGATACTAGGGAAGAGGCCAAACTCCACCTCACTAACATTCTCACAGGAAGATGTAAAGAGCAATGAAGCCTCCACTCAGCCACCTCTTCTCCAGACTTAACAACCCCAGCTCTCTCAGTCATTCCTCATAAGAGTTGTTCTCTACACACTTTACCAGCTTAGTTGCTGCACTGTTTTCTTTGGGGCTTAACATTAGCAGAGCTCTTAAAGATAATGACTAAATTAGGCTTCATCAACTCTACTGATGATTCTGGAAATGTGGAAAACCAGGTTGGATGGGCCTTAAGCAACCTGGTCTTGTAGGAGGTGCACTGCCCACAGTTGTAACTAGATGGTCATAGACTCATAAAATGGTTTGAATTGGAAGGATTCTTAAAGATATCTATTTTCAACCCCCTGTTACAGGCAGGGACACCTCTTACTAGACCAACCCAAACCATTCTGTGATTTTATGACTCTGTGATGGTGGGAGAAGCTGGTAGAAATTTTAGCTCTCACTTTCCATTTGTTTTGTTTTACAACAAAAATGGCGGTCGGGGTTCTTCCACCAGTTCCCAAACACTTAACAAATTAAAAGGGAAGGGAATAAACCCAGCCCTCTTTTTTGTACAGAGCTGGTCCAAGGCATAAGAAGAAAATTATAGTCTGCTTCTATGTTTTGGAGTACCTCTGATCCTGTTTCTTATTCGCAACCCATAATTAGCTTTCAGCTATCACAGCACCTTCCCTATGTATCCTGCCTCCTTTGAGACAGCCATCTGCGATACCCTTTAGAACAGCCCGAGGGCAGCTCTCTGACAGGCTGCTTTGCTTTTCTATCTTCCTCCTCTTCCCAAAAATGGACACTTTTGCTCTTGTCAACTCTCCACTTTGGAGAGTCTTGGCCACAGAGCCACTGCCAGGCCATTGGGGTAGCTGCTTTCACTCCTAAGGGAGCTGGCAGATTGAAGAAATATTGCAACACACGAGTGTGATTTTCAGCCAAGCTTTCTGAATGGGGTTCCTAAAACATGGTGTATTAAAAAGACAGAGAAAGGTGTATATAAAAACGACAACTATTTCTGTTCTGTCATGTATATATAGGTCAGCCACCGAGGGAAAATACTGTAGTTCAGCAAAAGAAAGTAGACTTGCTAGGCTTTGTTATATCATCTTCCTTCTGCAGCACACCTAAAGAAAGGTGCTGAGACAGTGAAACCAGTTAAAAACATTGTTCAAGATCTGACATGCTGTTAAGTCCAGTTAAACCTTCAGAGAGGCATGGAGATTAGCTAAAGAGACCCAGGAAAGTCTTTCTAGTGCCTACTGTCTCCGCTGTCGACCACAAGATCACTCCTGATGCTTCATTTAGTCATCGGTGAGACAAAGAGGACATTTCCACTCATTCCAGGTTTGACCTTCTCTTCTCTTCAGGTGGATCAATATCACCAATGCCATGTGAAGCCGAGATGCATGAAAAATGGAAACTTGGCTCAAAATGTTTTGAAGAAGTATTTTTTTCCCAGCTACAGATTTTTTTTTTTTTTCCCTGTTGGCTGGCTCAAGGATTCTGGCTTCACCAGTTTGTTGGCTGTGCATGAAAACATATGTCACATGTTTTTCTATCACGCTGAACCACAAGTTTTTCTTCTCAAAACCCAAGAAAGTTTTAAACATCTCAGTCCTACTTTTTATTGCTCTCAGATATGAATCAGTGTGAATTGCTTTGATATGAAAGGCATCTATTTCTTAACAAGCATTTCAAACGACCCCAAATACAGAGGCAATCATTTGTCCGTCATGTCAGCTGTCTCTCTGCAGTGGTTATGATTCACCACAGGGTATTTCAAGAGCTGTGAGGGTATTTCAAAAGCTGTAAGGAGAAAGTGAAGTATTGAACATTTTCTGGCAACAACTGGAATAAAACTATGGAGCTTGGTCCATCACTACTGGATTTAAAACTCACAAATCTAGAACCCTCTGTGTGAGATCCAAACTTCACTGCACTCCATGGTCATGTCTGTTAGTATGATTATGTTACTTGCTCTGCACATGTAAAAATCTCTGTGGGTCTGTTCACGCACCACGCTACAATGCAAGGTGTTAGTATGAAGGAAGACTATGAAAATGCTTTGAAGGAATCATGGAAGGTTTCAGTTGGAAGGGACCTTAAAGATCATCTTGTTCAACCCCACTGCCATGGACACAGACATCTCCTAGACCAGGTTGCTTAAGGCTTCATCCAACCTGTCTTTGAACAATTCCAGGCTTCGAGCCTTAACTTCTTTAGACAACCTGCTCCAGTGCCTCACCACCCTCATAGGGAAGAATTTCTTCATCATGTCTAATATGAATCCAGCTTCTTCCAGTTTGAAGCCATTACCCTTCAGTCTTGTCATTCCATGCCTTTGTAACAAGTCCCTCTCCAGCTCTCCTTTAGACCCCGTCAAACAGTGGGAGGCTGCTCTAAGGTCTCCCTGGAGCCTTCTCTTCTCCTTGCTGAACTCCCCAACTCTCTCAGCCTGTCTTCATAGGAGAGGTGCTCCAGCCCCCCCAAAAAATGAGATGAGCAGCAGAGGAGAGACTCATTTGCTTCACCACTGATCCATTACAGTCCACTGCAGAACTGGAAAAGTCCTAAGAACCAGAATTTAAATTTGGGGAGAAATGTAAAATACCAATAGTGGGTTTTTTTCTGAACCATGCTGCATTAGGACTACACTATGTCAAAGTCATTTGTTCATTTTAAAAGTTGAAGATGTAAGCCTTTGATGCATCATTTACTCTTTAGGATGGATCTGTACCTGGAATCTTCGCATGTCCCTCGGGTTGCCTGCATTCTTCAAACAGTTCTGATTGCACTTGAGGAAAAACTTTAGGAAGAATCTATAAAGATACAGAATTGAAATCTATTAGATTCATCACCACTCAAATCCAATTTTCAGAAACTGTTTAATAAAATCTCATCAGAAACAGTTATACCCCAAAAAAACACTGGTAGTGAAATATTACTTTTGCTATTAGTTCATGAACTTCTTTTAACTCCTAAGATCTCTGCAATAAACAGAACATTGTTGCCAGGAAAAGGCAAATTTATATTTTTAATTTTTCAACAACTACAAATGAATTGACTCCAGGCCATATCCTAGCTTGGTGTGGGAAACTTGATTTCAATGACTCATTGACTTCAAAGGCAATGACTTTACACCAGATGAGAATTTGTCTCTCTATTGTCTTTTTCTTTTTTTTAAATACACTTTCTTTTTTTCACAACTTAGATTAGCAGTAATGACCTCTATGTTGAACAATTCCAAGGTAATGAATGATCAGCCTTCTGAAAAATACTTGGCTTTGCCTCCGGTTTGAAAACTTTCACTATTCAAAGGGACTCAACCCAATTCCTGCTGACTCCAGGGAGATCCAGGCGGGATCTGCCCACCGGCAAGGCCCCGGTTCTCTCATTGTTTTTGAAAGGAAAGGCACATGGCAAATTAGGCCCTGTCTTATGACCTCTCCAACCTTTGCCAGCCTTTAACTCTAAGGAGTCACTCTACCCGGGGACGGAAACGCAGCTTATTTTTGCTGAGCAGCAACCAGCAATTATTTAGGACTAGCCCTTATCATCTAGGCATCTCCCCACAACCTGCTTTTGTAGCAACGTTGTCTCGTGGGAATAGAGCAAGAGCTTAGAGAAAGGGGAAAGCTTGGAAAGATGCACACTTCTTCATGCTGCCCTCCTGATGTGAGATGTCTTCACCCTGCAGGCCATGCAAGATGGGGGGACCTTCATTGTCCTGTCCAAATAGAGGAGGGTGCTTACAGCCTAACATTGTCTCCTCTCTTTCTGTAGCTGTTTCCACCTATCTTTCTGTTCTCATCTTTCATAGTTAAAAAGATCCTCTGTAAGTCCATTTTTTGGCTAATGACAAATAAGGCTCAGGACTTCCTCCTCACACATAGTTTCTCAAATTCTGCAGCCCATCAGCTTGTGCTACCCAACTTCATACACGTTAAGCTTAGGCAGAGCTTTGACATTTAAAATAAGAACAGCTACTATTCATTCCTGTCAAAGCGACTGCAACTATTCTCATAGTTTCCATGTGCCAACAGCATTCCTGGTGGAAGAAAACCAGGACCCTCTTGCCTTCTTCAGCACCCAACATGGCTCAGCCATGGTCAGTAGTACATCTGCAGCTGAACCATTCCTGAGGAGCTCTGAGGGTCAGACAGGAGCATTTGGGGAGTATCCCCATATCACAAACTGGGGCTCTAACTTACAGCACTTCCTTTTCATTAAGCCTTGATCAGAACCCAAATATTAATACAAGATGCTAATGCTGAAGGCATGGTGTCTTAGGGAAGAAAGCAACTGAATTTGCTGAAAATGTCCATGAAAAAAATCACTGCCATCAGTTCAGCTAAATATATACTGCTTTAAAAGTTCCTCTCCCAAAATCTGTACAGGGCATTTAGCTGCTGAGCTGAAAGAGAGATGGAATTCCATGGTGGTTGACATGATCTCCTAACTCAGATGCTTACTCAAACTAAGGTTTCCTGGATGTTGTTGCAGGGACATGATCAATGATTCCATAAAAACTGTCGGTTTTTAACCCACATACTCAGCCTAATTTTATCTGCTTAGTTTCAGGGAACTTTTTTTAATCATAGAAATGTTTCAGCTGGAAAAGACCTCTAAGATCATCTAGTTCAATTGCCATCCCAACACCACCATGCCCATTAAACCATGTCTCAAAGTGCCATGTCCACAGGTTTCTTGAACACCTCCCAGGGATGATGATGCCACCACCTCTCTGGGTAGCCTGTTCCAATGCCTGGCCACTCTTGCAGCAAAGAAATTCTTTCTAATGTCTAGTCTAAACCTCCCTTGGCACAATTTCAGGACATTTTCTCTCATTCCATCACCTGATACTAGGGAGAAGAGACCAACTCCTTACCTCACTACAACCTCCTTTCAGGTAGTTGTACCTGTAAGAAGCATATTTGATCTCCAGATCAACTAACTGTAGGCTAAACATAGCAACATTTCTCTCACACCTCCATTCTTTTTTTTTTTTGTATGGGCTGTGATGATGTGCAATGTCCAGCTGGTGTCCACATCAGTATGGGCCAACCAGGTGCTGGGGAGCCAGGAGCTAGGGTGAGCCAGGTTGTCCTTGGTGCCAGAGCCAGGCTGAAGAGGAGATTCCTATCTCTTTCTTTTTTTTTTTTTTTTTTCCTGATCTCAAATGGGTGTTGTGAGGCTTATTGCACTAATGTTTGTAAATTGCTCAGAAATTCTCCAATGAATTGTGCAGAAGGAATGCTAAGTATTGCTGCTCCCAGATTGTTTTTAAGGTGAAGCACTCCTGATGAATTGTTTCTATACAGAGAGCTCACATCCTGTCAGACAAAAAAAAACAAACAAACAAACAAACAAACAAAAAAGGGCCATTAAGCACCCTTTCACTAAAGGTAACTGGAACTGGTACTTGTTCAGTTATTTGGTGGAAATGATCCATGATTGGTGGAATTAGGGACCTTCAAGATTTCTAGGATGACCCTGGGATAAATATTTAGACCCACTGGGTTAAATCTTGAAGCCAGGAGGCTGGGGTGAAGACAGGGAAAACTCCTATTGCATTCCTTGATACTAAGATATATCATTTTATTCTTGAATAGTTGCTTCCAGAGAGTTCATGGGGCACAGACAAGATTTTCCAAGGAAGGCAACATTATGTTAAAAGACATGATCCCAGGCAAGGTGTTTCTCCAAGGTTGACAAGAGAAGACAAGTGACTTGGTCATTCCTCCCAGCTGACTTTCAAGGACCTTTGATGCTGCAAACCCATCTCTACCACAGAAGGCAAAGCTGAATGCTTTCTTTGTGAGGCCTCTCCTCCCAAAATGAGATCACTGAGACACAGCAAGAAACAAGGAGCTGGGCTGGAGCTCCATTTGGTCTCAAACTTTGTTGCTACCCATAGAATGAGACCATCAGCCTTTCTAGATTTGCCCATCCCTGCTTTATTTTGTATTATACATGCAAATTGTAGCCTCTTTTAGTTGCACAGACTTGTAAAATAGCCTTACTGAACACGGTAAGCTGCTCTTAAAATGCTTTTATATTTAATACAGACTTTCAGAATAGCCTTTATAAACAGACTGAGATGCTCCTAAAATGTTTGTGGTTTGTTTTGTTTTTGTTTTTTTTTTTTTAATACAGACTTGCAGGATAACTTTCCTTAACAGACTAGGCTGCTCCTAAAACACTGATAGGGAAGAAAATGCAGTCATTGTGATGTTCCTTTGCTCAGTTTTTTTCCATGCTGCTCGAAAGTACACTGCTCCCACCTTAATTAAAATGTATAACCCACCACAAGGCTCCACTATTTTAAGCTAAAATTTACATCTTTTATTAACTCACCTCACCTATACACTTAGCTGGTGGTGCCTCTCAACGCCCATCTGCCAGCCCCTGGTACAGTAAAGTCACTTGATATTCCACCCACCAATTTTTCCTAACAACCACTGTGCAATTAAAGTCCCCGCGTTTGGGTGGGAAGGAAAATGAGGCACACCTGCGGCCAGGCTGCGTTTGAACTGCTTGCAGAAAAGGACCTAACAAGGTGAGAGCACACCACAAAGTTATAGGCCTGTCAAGCAATTAGGTTTTCACTTCTGGGACATCCGCACAGTGCAATTATGCTACACATTACAACCTGGCTAATCTTCTGAACAAATGTCATGTCTCAGAGAAGCTAGTAAAAGCAGTTCATCTGCAAATGTGTCTGCTCCTAAGCCTCCACCTTATGCACATAACAACCTACAGGAGAACTACTTTTTTCCTTTTTTTTTTTTTTTTTTTTTTTCTTTCTTTTTTTTTCCCTGTTGTGATATGAAAGATGAGGTTTTTTGCCACAGAAGATTTTTTTTAAACCCTGCAAATGCCTTTTCATCCCTTTCACCTCTTCTTAACCTTCTTGAGAGGAGGTGCTGTAGCAAATAGACCAGAAAGACTTCTGTACTTGAATTTCAACACTAAGCAGGAAAATACTCAGCATTAGAAGCACAAAAAAGTGGCTTTGGTTTGGTCCAATTCAAATAGTGTTTGGCTATAGGAATATTTGTGGCAGAAAACCACCTATTACACCCCACATCCTTTACGTCATTAGTAAAGCTTATTTCCGTCAGACCCCAAACGGGGGCATCATTCATGCAGATAAACCTCAGCAGGAAGTAAATGTTTAATTCATTTTATTTCAGATACTGAGTGAGAGCATCCTAGTGACAACACCCTAACCCAAAATCTGCATTAGTGACAGGTTGCATCTCACAGAATCTCACAATGATAGGGGTTGGAAAGGACCTCTGAGGATCATCCAGTCCAACACTCCTAATAGAGTATCATCATCTAGACTAAATCAGTCTCCTGTTAGAAATAGTTCATGGTCTGGTTAGAAAGTTAGATGAAACCTGCTGTGATGAGCAGTCTCTACCTCTATGTCAGGAGAATCACAGAATCATAGAATCACAGAATAATAAATCGGTTTGTGTTGGAAGGGTTCTTTAAAGCTGGTCTAGTCTAATCACCCCAAAGTCAGCAGAGACTTCTTCAAACAGATCAAATAAGGTCCTCCCAACGTCCAGCTCAAACTGGACAGAGGCTAAGAAAACTATGTCAGCCCAGCAGGCACCATATTGCTTTACTCCAACGACTCTGTTTCATTTCCATCTGTATGTC
>VWZE01023392.1:82232-95476 GCA_013396675.1 Eubucco bourcierii
ATGTGTGGCAATAAGACAACAAATGGAAATGAATGGATCCCAATTAAGCAACCAGAAAACTAAATTTTAATAGTGGTGTCTGGAAGGAACTGCACCAGCTGCAGAAGAACACAAAGAAATAAGTGTACAAAACCCTGACTGCAATTTGAGGGCAGGAGGGAAGAAGAGAGTAAAAATATGATTTAAAAATGAGTCATCGACCTTGCCCAGGAGATGAGACAGGCATGGTCAAAGTGCCCAGCAGTGAAATTGCTCTGAAGGAACAACCAGTATAGCCTCACAAGGACACCTCAGTGGTTAGGGTGCTGTGACCCCATCCACCACCCCACAGAGGCCCGTTCATAGAATCATAGAGTCATAGAATTGTTTTAGTTGCAAAAGACGCCCAAGATTCCAACCATTGACCTAAGACCACCATGGCCATTAAATCACACTCCAAAGAGGCATGTTCACATGCTTCTTGACCACCTCCAAGGATGGTGACTCCACCACTTCCTTGATCAGCCTGCTCCAATCCCTGACGATTCTTTCAGGAAAAATATTTTCTCAATATCCAATCTAAACCATCTCTGGCATTTTGGGATCTGGTGGAAAACAATCCAGGTCTGCTTGTGGGCACATATCCAGCCACCCAGCTCCTTGTGGCAGCAGCTCCCAAGCCCAGTGATTGCCCATGGGGCTGGTGGTGGCTACCACAAGGTTGGTGGTGGCCCTTGGGCCTGATGGATCCTCACAACACTGACTCCAGCTTACATCCTAATCCTGTGTTTCTCCAAAGTCAAGACATCTTGAGCAAGGTGTAAGTACTGTTCTGCAGCAAGATTTTGCCCTCCACCATTAGCACCAATAGGATTTTACCTCTCACACCACTTAATATGGGATCTAAACCAAAGAGCCAATTATTCAAATTTCAGATAGATGTAATGAACACCAGGCAACGTAAGTAAAAAGAACTCCACTGATATCGACAGGTTTTCACGTGTTTTTGGCAAAAGGTCGCTTTAAGCTTTAATATTTTATGAGTTTTCACTTTGATGTCATAATTCTGTAGGGTTATTTTAAGTATTTTATTGCAACATCTGTGAAAAATACCTCACAAAGCTTCTGTGAAATGAAGTTATTTCCCATTCGTTTCAGTGTAAACTAAGGTCCTTTTACAGAGAACGTGAAACCTGTGTTGTAATAAGAGATCCCTCTTTAATTATTCATTATTACACTTATTGGTATCTTACATCGTGCTGAACAGCAAAGAAGATGTTCTCTGCTAGAGACTCAGCAATAGTTGTGCCTACAAGTGGAGTGGTGCCAAATCCCAGCAATTTCTTGATGCTGCTGGTGCACAGCAGCATTTTGACAGAGTTGTTTGGTATTAATCTGGTGCTTTACCACCTCTAACATTATAACTGAGCATCTCCCTGTCTGCCCCGCCAAATAAAGAAAGGCTGTTCTCAAAGGATATAATTTTCTCTTCATGGTGCATGAGAGTACTTCATAGTCACTGCAAGAAAGACACTGAGGTGCTGGGCTAGGTTCAGAGAAGGACAATGAAGATGACAACTGGCAGAGGGGAGATTTAGACTGGATGTTAGGAGGAAGTTCTTTACAGTGAGGGTGGTGAGACACTGACACAGGTTGCCCAGGGAGGTTGTGGCTGCTCTCTCCCTGAAGGTGTTCAAGGCCAGGTTGGATAAGGCCTTGAGTGAGCTGTACTAGTGGGAGGTGTCCCTGCCTATGGCAGGGGGTTGGAACCAGATGATCCTTGAGGTCCCTTCCAGCCTTACCATTCTATGATTCTATGACAAAGGGTCTGGAGAACACATCTTATGAAAAGCAGCTGAAGGAACTGGGATTATTCAGCCTGGAGAAAAGGCAACAGGACAGACCTTCTGGCTCTCTACAGCTCCCTGAAAGGAGGTTAAGCCAGGTGGAGATTGGTCTCTTCTGCCAAGGAGCAAGCCATAGGACAAGAGGAAGCAGGCTCAAGTTGTACCAGGGGAGGTTTAGGTTGGACATGGGGAATGATTTCTTCATGGAAAGGGTTGTCAAGGCCTAGAACAGACTACCCAAGGATATGGTGGAGTCACCTTTCCCAGAGGGATTTCAAAGCTATGTAGATGCAGTGCTGAGTGACATGGCTTAGCCGTGGCCTAGGTAGTGTTGGACTCATGGTTTGATGACCTCAGAGGTCTTTTCCAGTTTCATCCCATCCCCCCTCTCCCCCTCCCCCCAAAAAAAACCAAAAAACAAAAACGAAAAAATTAAAAAGGATTCTATGATTCCATGTAAGATTTTCTTGATTCCAACTGTGTAGTCTAATTTGAGGACTGGCATTTGCACCAGAGCAAATTAAAAAGCAGGTAGGATGTACTCCGTAGGAGAGGATTTCATGCCTGTCACTTGTGCTGATAAATACAGGTTGTTGGGGTTTTTATTTTCTATCTGGTCCATCTGCAGTATGGACTAAAAATGAGGTGAGAGCAAAGATCTCTTAACAGTACCTATCTTAATTTGATTTTTAATTACTATTTATCAAAACACATATAAAACGTCCCATGATAGCTATACATGAGGTTAGTAAGGAAGCACTTTGAGATTGTTCTGTTTCTCCATAAAATGCAGCAGATGCTGAGCAGCCCATTTGAAGATGATTTTCATAGACCAGGTGGTTTCAATGTGAGTCTTTAAGCAAGGAGCACAGAATCAGGCCCCAGGAGTAAAGGTTCATAATTCTCTCCATTGCAGCAAGCCCAGTAGTTTGTTCTCCCTCATTAAAGCCAGGTAAGAGAATTCATGTTTTGGCAACTCTCACCATCGGGCCACGTACCCACTAATCTGCATTAGTACGGTGGCTACTAGCTACAGAAGTTGCACTCTGTGTTCACCTTGATGCTTAACCTAAAGTTGTGTCTCCTCTTCATAGAATCACAGAATGGTGGAGGCTGGAAGAAATGTCTGAAGATCATCCAGTCCAATCCAACTGCTAAAGCAGGGGTACCCACAGCAGCTTGTTCAGGAACACAATGACCAGATGGGGTTGGAAGCTCTCCAGAGAAAGAGACTCTACAACCTCTCTGGGAAGCCTGCTCCAGGGCTCCAGCACCCTCACAACAGAGAAGTTTCTTCTCATCTTGAGATGGAATCTCCTGGGTTCCAATTTGTGCCCATTGCCCCTTGTAACTGGGGCACCACTGACCAGGCTCTGATGCCATTCTCTCACACACCACAGGTCCTTTAACTCTTGCTGAGCATTGAGAAGATTCCCCTCTCAGGCTGCTCCAACACCCTCAAAGGAAAGTTTTATTTACTTTTCAAGTAACTTCTCCAGGATGCAAAAGGGAAAGCTGTGCAACATCACACCCACATAGAGGAGTGTCCTCTCCACCTGCACTACCTCTTCTCTGACCCGAAGAAAGGGGTTGTTGGTCAGCATCTTGTGGAGAACACAGTTATGCTGCAAGCAGCTGAGCAACCATATCCGTGAGGAACACAAGAGAGCTTCACGCATATCTAGAGGGAACATCTGGGCTATTGTCAGCAACTTACAAGCATTTACTTAATTGCAATCTTGAATGAAATTGTCCGTCATAAAAGATGCCTCAAGAATGTTGATGCTGGGCGTCTATCTGCGCCAGCCGCTGCGTATGCCCACATCATTTGTCTTAATTTTATTTCACCGTAGCAAACTGTAGACCTTACTTCAGAAATATTCCGAGTTTAGTTTTAATTGTAGGGCTTTCAACTCACGCAACATTTCTCTTTTGTGTTGAAAGCATCACGGTGATTTATCCTCATTATTGTGTAAATAGGTTTCGGCAGTTCTCAGTAAATAAAACAAAGAGTGACAGGAGGAGAAGGGGGAATTTGCTTTCCTACCAATTAGAGTAGCCTTAGGCAGTACTTTTAAGAGGAGATAAATCCTGCAAATCACTAAAATGATCCTGTCACATGCACCAAATATTAAAATCACACAGCGGCGCACTTCATACAGTTTGCTTTGGTTTAATGAGTTGGGGTGGGCTTCGTCATGAGGTTTGCATCTCGCAGTTGGGGACTGTTGATTGACAGTGAAGATCATGCCCAACTGCAGCTTCCTAACCAGTAGGGCCAGATGGAAAATCACAATTCATGTTTAATATGCAGTTTTTCAGCTAACGAAAATTCCCAATTTGTCTTCTCACCTCCTACCTGAAAATTTTCCCCGTAATAAATGCAAAATATGCTCCATATTAGCCAAGAATGGGGTTTTTACACACCCCACACTCCCCTTCCAGCAAGTTATTAAGGGAATCCTGCATAAATGATCCCTGGTAAGCGAGCAACCTGTTAAGTTCTTCAATTATGTAAATTTCCAAAGATTGAAACGTAAGTTTACAAAACATCTATTGGCACACTTTTTAAAGTAAATGAGTGGTGTGTCAGGCAGGAGAGAAGATCACAGAATCATAGAATAGTTTCGGTTGGAAAAGATTTGTAAGATCACAAAATCCAACCATAATCTTACTTTGCCAAGTCCGCTGCTAAACCATATCACTCAGCACCACAGCTCTGCATCTTTTAAGCACATCTAGGGATGGGGCTGCAACCACCTCTCTGGTAAGCTGTTGCAGTGTTTGACAATCCTTTTAGCAAAAAAAGTTTTTTCTAATGTCCAACCTAATCTCTGCTGGTGCAAGTTAAGGCCATTTCCCCATGTCCTATCTCTTTTGCTCCTTGGGGGAAGAGACCAACCCCCACCTGGCTCCAACCTCTTTTCATGTAGTTGTAGAGAGCAAGAAAGTCTCCCTTCGGCCTCCTTTTCT
Organism: Eubucco bourcierii; assembly: GCA_013396675.1. Taxonomy (NCBI): domain Eukaryota; kingdom Metazoa; phylum Chordata; class Aves; order Piciformes; family Ramphastidae; genus Eubucco; species Eubucco bourcierii. Next base: position 87,032 of record VWZE01023392.1, read on the forward strand.
CCAGGCTAAATAAGCCCCGTTCCCTTAGCCACTCCTCAGAAGGTCTGTTCTCCAGTTTCCATCACTCCAGACAGTTTCAAAGTACTAAATGACTAACCAAATGCTTTCTTTTACTACATTTTCTGCCTGTGCCACACTGGCGAGTACTCTGTGACTGCTTTTGGATTTGCCATTACAGCAGAGACCACGACATGGTAAGGTCTGTAAAGGGCATTTTTAGCTACTGGAACAAAAGATGCTGATACAGCATAATAGATGTAGCAAGAGATGGCTGATACCTAGCTTCCAATACTAAACAAGGCATAGCAGGCATAATGCACGATACTGTGGGAGCCTATATAACTGCTTGAGCTAGAGTGTCCTATTTTCAATTATGATCTCCCCCTGCACTGTTCTCCTGCAGTCAAGTTTTACACTCTGACATTTATACTTAGTATATTGAGCAATGATTGTTACCTTGTTCCAGCAGTTGGTTTTTTTTTTTTCTTTGCACGCGCGGTGCTTTATGAGAGTGGAACTAAATGTATGACAGGAACCCCAGTAACCCGAGACCTTGGGTCAGTAATGTATTAAAACAAAACAAGACACACATGGCTTTGGCACAGCAAGAAATCATGCAGGAATGGGAGTTGAGACAGGTTGAAATAAAGAAGGCCCTACCTAACAGCTGCAATTATAGCCTTCGTTAGACAACTCGATCCATTACCATGTAGAGGCTTGACAAATTACCATAAATAAGAAGGACATTGAACTGCTGGAGCAGGTCCAGAGGAGGGCCATGAAGATGATCAGATGATCAGAGCACCTCCCCTATGGGACAGGCTATGAGAACTGGGGCTGTTCAGCCTGGAGAAGGCTCCAGGGAAACTTTAGAGAAGCCTTCCAGTATCTAAAGGGAGCTTCAAGAAAGCTGAGGAGGGACTTTTTACAAGGGCTTGTAGTGAAAGGACAAGCAGGAATGGATTTAATCTGAAAGAGGGCAGATTTAGACTGGAGATTAGGAAGAAATTCTTTACAGTGAGGCTAGCGAGACACTGGAACAGGTTGCCCGGGGAGGCTGAGGATGCCCCCTACCTAGAGGTGTTCAAAGACAGGTTGGATGAGGGCTTGAGCAACCTGATCTAGTGAGAGGTGTCCGTGCTCATCAAAGGAAGGTCAGAACTAAATGATCTTGAAGATCGCTTCCAACTCAAACCATTCCATGAATGAATGAAATGCCAAGTTAGAACAAGAGCAAAGTCATTTAGCTTTGGTACTGGACACTTTGGAAGTTGGTAGAGCTAAATACGGTAGGGAGGACTAATTAATTCTTCAGGCTTGTGGGTGGTGTAATGATGATGATCATTGCTGCTAATTTAAAACCTCCCTCCAACTAAACAACAGGCAAATTATGATTACAGAATCACAGAACTGCTTTGGTTAGGAAAAAAATCTAAGATCATCAAGTCCAGCCATCAGACTAGCACCAACATGGCCATTAAACTGTGTCCTGAAGCCCCATGTGCACAGATTTCTCATTATAAGTGGTTAGAGGATAAAAAACATCATTTTGCAGTCTCTTCTGGAGTGGAATAACCCATCTATTTCAAACATCCCAGAATAAACACAACTTTTTCATCACTCCTTTCAATAACATCTATCTACAAATGAAAGGCTTCACATTAAAGCCATCCTCACTGTCAGCCACCCCCAAGTTAACAGATGCTGGCATAATCTTCCCATGGTATTGATTTATAAGTATCAAATTACATGATTGTATTTTATCACTTTCTCATATGTAGAAAAGCTGTTCTGCTCAGTGCAGAGGATGGAGAGTGATGATTAACATTACCTCATGTGTCTGTTTTAGATTCTCTGAAAAACATGTAGCCCTGTGACTTCCACAGGGCACATCTTCCTAAACTTCTAATTTATTAGAGAATCAGAACATTGGGTTTTGGTTGGAAAATACTTCCATGATCTTAGAAGACTTTCCCAACAATTCTATAAAGACATAGAAGAAGATGACAACAATTCTATGATCCTAAGATCATAAAGTCCAATCTTCAGTTGACCACCATGACCATTAAACTATGTCCCAAAGTGCCATGTCCACACATTTCTTGAACATCTCCAGGGATGGTGACTCCACCAACTCTCTGGACAGCCTGTTCCAATCCCTGACTACTCTAGCAGCAAAGCAATTTTTCCTAATCTCCAACCTAAACCTGCCCTGGCACAATTTCAGGGCATTTCCTCTCATTCTATCATCTGATATTAAGAAGAGATTGACCCTTGCCTCACTGCAACCTCCTTTCAGGGAGCTGTAGAGAGCAATAGGATCTCTCCTCAGCTTACTCTTCTGCAGAAGAGATGTTGAAGAAGTCAGTGTCTTCTCGTCCTTCTCATAGACATTTTGTTCACCACATTTGAAAGTTTCAAAATTAACAGCACTGTCCTTCTAGGAGGTGAAACTGCTGCTGTGATACCGGATTTTAGTTGGAGTGAAGAACAAAGAAAATGCAACTAGCTCTGCTAGGCTGGGTATGATACTAAGCGTCTCACTGTGATTTGACATGGTTGAGCCAACTAACAATTACTCTGGCATGAAAATTTCTGGGATGGCTCCACCCAGACCAAGCACAAGCCCCAGGAAGTTTATGGGATCATAGAATCCTGGAATGGCTTGATTTGGAAGGGATCTTAAAGATCTTTTCGTTCCAATCCCCATGTCATGGGGAAGGGTGTCCTTACACAGGTGTCTCAGCTTGGCTCCTACTGAAAAGCCTGTTATTTAGATTATACTTGTCTATTTAAGTCATGTTTTGTATTTTACAAGGTTTTCCTCTGTCTCACCTCCCTTTTAACCTACACAATCTAAAGTATTTCACTGCACAGTCCACAGGCCAGGTCCTGCTGATAGCAGATGAAGGGTGAGCACTCAGCATGGCTACGATTAAAACTCCAAGTGGATTTTTCTGGCTGGACAGAGATAGATCCTGCAATGCTGGAAAACTGGTCATGACTCATCCAAGACAACACAGAAAATATGTGACAGAAGCAGAAACAGAAACCATATCTGAGACTTAATTGTTTTGGTCAGCAGGACCCAAGTGGAGGGCTAATACCTTCCATCCTCTGCCGCAGACACTAAATATCACAGAATCACAGAATATTAGAGGTTGAAGTGACCTCTGTATATCACCAAGTCCAACCCCCCTGCCAGAGTAGAGCCACCTAAAGTAGGTCACACAGGAATGTGTCCAAGTGGGTTTTGAATGTATCCAGAGAAAGAAACTACACATCTCTGGGCAGACCGTTCCAGTGTTCTGTCACCCTCACAGTGAAAAAGTCTTTTCCTCATGTCCACATGGAACCTCCTGTGCTCCAGCTTCCACCCACTGGACATAACTGAGAAGAGCCTGACTCCATCCTCCGCACACTTGTCCTTCACATCTTTATAAACAAGAATGAAGTCACCCCTCTTCACCAAGCTAAAGAGACTCAGCTCCCTCAGCCTTTCCTCTTAAGGGAGACATCCCATGCCCCTCATCATCTTTGTGGCTCTAATGTTGTCTAACTTCATCAGCAAATGGATAGAAGAAGGTACAAATAAGTCTTTTTTACTATACAATTCTGATTCACATCCTGAAACACAGTCATAGTGGGCACCAGACGTAGAAAGTGGCGCAAACACAAGAAGTCATCACACAGTTAAAGATCTTACCAGATCATAGAATCATAGAATTCTATGGTGGGGGTTGGAAGGAACCTCTGAAGATATCAAGTCCAACCCCTCTGCCAAAGCAGGATCACCTAGGGCAGGTCACACAGGAACACATCCAGACTGGTCTTGAAAATCTCCAGAGAAGGAGACCTTGCAACCTAGAGAAGGAGACCTCACAACCTAGAGAAGGAGACCGCTCTGCCTGCCTGCTCCAAGGCTCGGATACACATATACGCAAATAAAATTTCCCTCTTGTTGAGGAGGAACTTCGTGATTTCCAGTCTGTGCCCATTGCCCTTTGGCCTCTCACAGGATAGATCTTGAGTCCGTAAGGGGAGTGAAACTCAGGTTGCCACAGAGAACAGTTCACTGTTGCCAAAAATTGTATGACTTTTCATCCTAGCATTTGTTAACATATTTTTTACTGTAATTCCCTACTCTTAAAATTGGAAGAGAGAAATATTATCACCTGGAGACATCCAGGCTTCTCTGTGAAGCACCAGAAGAAGAAGAAGAGCTTCCAAAGATCTCTATCCTAGCCAGTAAATGAACGCTGTTGGGTTTGTGTGCTTGCTCTGAGCACTCTAACTTTGGTGCTGCTGGGCTGTGGTAGCTCAGCACTTCTCACATGACAACTTAGTCTAATTGAGTGGGACAAATTATCTTACGATGGACTCTGCGCAACAGCAGCAAGACTAAATCTATATTCCCTGCTAACTCTGAACACATAATTTAGCCAGAAGAGACTAGCAGCGTCACTGCTCTCCACAACTAGCTGCTACAAGCAGAAGAAAATTAAGTCTGGAGAAATTCTGGTCTCAGTTCCAGAAAGCAGCCTTATATGTGAGCTCAGAGGTAGGAAGAAAAAAAACACAACAACTAAAACAAAAAACATTTTTCTTCTTGCACGGCCTTTCTCTTATTGCCTCTGACTCCTGGCCCCATGATCCTTGGTCCACTCTGTTGGTCATGTTCCAGCTCACATTCCAGCATTGAAATTCCTTATTGGCTTTTTCTCCCACTAGAAATTTTCCAGAGTATCAAACATGTCCTTCTGTTATTTGATGATAATCCTATTGGTAGAGCTACAGTTCCAAAGGATATTTAGCCTGACTTATTTAGTCCTCTCCACCTTTGACTATCCCCATCCATTTTAAGAACAGAGGCTTTTTGATGTTGAATACAAAGTTGAGGCCTTTAAATGAAGGATTTCAAAATACAAGCACTGCCTTTGCTGACTCATAATCTTTAACAAAAGCAGATGATGAGCATTAATGAACAGTTTCCATTTGCCATTGTCCACCTTTACTGCATTTTTTTTTTTCTTGTCTTTTGATTTCAAGACATTCTGTGAGGAACTGTTTAGGAGAAGACTACTTTGTGCTGGGGAAAGATGTAAATGTAAATGAATCACAGAATTGTTTTGGTTGGAAAAGACCTCTAAGATTATTGAGTCTAACCTTCAAGTCAAGACCACCATGGCCATTAAACCATGTCCCACAGTGCGATGTCCACACATTTCTTGAGCACCTCCGAAGATGGTGACTCTACCACCTCCCTGGGAAGCCTGTTCCAATGCCTGACCACTCCTGCAGGAAATATCCGGTCTAAACCTCCCCATGGCCTGTTAGTCCATCCACAGGGCTACTTGGACCTGTTTGCTTCTTACATCCTGACCACATAAGCCAGAGAATCAAAAAAAGAAAGAGCAAAATTGAAAGATAAAATTATCACAACTATTATCGTGTTGCTCACACTTTCACTGTAAGTCATTAAACCAAACTAGAATATACCTGATACCTTAAAGCATATTTCCACAGGGAGTAAAAGGAGAAGTTATTCTTGGCCAAGCATTGGAATAAGTTGCTCAGGGAGATGATGGAGTCACCATCCCTGGAGGTGTTCAAGAAATGTGTAGACATGACCTTGGGGACATGGTTGAATGGCCATAGTGGTGTTGGGTTGGTGGTTGGACTTGGTGATCTTAGAGGGCTTTTCCAACCAAAACAATTCCATGACTCTGTGATTCTATGATTCAAAAGGAGTCACTACCACTTCCATATCAACATTTTATTGGTATACATATTGAAGCACTTTATTTTATATACCCAGCATTAACGCAGATCTTGTCCTCTAAAGATATGGCACTGACCTCCATGCAAATTCCCTCCCTGAGTTTGACCTACCAAATATCAACTTGTTTTATTGTATCTGTATTTTTAGCGAGTTGTTCCTTGTCTTATTTCAGAAGGAATGCAGATCCATGACACAAATTGAGCTGAAATTATAGAACCAGAACTATTGTGATGCTGAAAAGAGAATCCTTGGAGGAAGGATTTTACAAAATTTTTAATCACTGGCCTACTTTGTCAGGAGTGTGCCCAGCCTCCTACCACTCCTCTTCAGCTTTACTTCATCCAAACTGTCATCAATTTGGCCATGATCAGGTGGAAGCCTTCCTGATTTCTGCCTCTAAAATGCTGTACTTGCACAAAAGGGACCTGTAAATCATAGAATCACAGAATCATAGAATCATAGAATGGTTTGAGTTGGAAGAGACCTTCAAGACCATCTAGTTCCAACCCTGATACAGCGACCCCTTCCACTGGACCAGGTTAATCAAAGCCCTGTCCAGCCTGGCCTTGAACATTTCCAGGGATGGTGCATCCATGCTGGGCAACCTGTTCCTCACCACTTTCAAGAGCACCAAGTTCAGTTGTTAAGCAAACACTGACACCCACCACCAAATCATGTCTCTCAGTGCCACATCTAGGCATCATCAGAAGTGCTCTTATATCAATGGATCATGAGCTTCCCACAAAAGGTTGTTCTTTGTTAGTGTTTTGGGACTGAGATTCACAGACTGCATCAGGTTGGAAGGGACTTCAAAGGTCATCTTGTCCAACCCCCCTGCAATCAGCAGAGACACCTCCAAGTAGATCAGGTTGCCCAGGGCTGCATCAAGTCTGATCTTGAATGTATCCAGGGATGGAGCTTCAATCTGTTTGTTTCACCACCCTCACTGTGAAAAACTTCCTCCTAATGTCCAACCTAAATCTCCCCTGCTCCAGTGTCAAACCATTCCCCCTCCTCCTATCACTGCAAAACTTTTGAAACGGTCCCTCTCCAGCCTTCCTGTTAGATCTCCTTTGGGTATTGAAATGCTGCTATAATGTCCCCCCAGAGTCTTCTCTTCTTCTGACTCTTGAAGGATCTCCAGAAAGGAATAAGAACAAATTCACATGATGTCATGATAGGATGAAAAAGGTGATGCCCAGCATGGAAAGGAGCTACCAATGCATCTTACAAATGCTTCACCTGGTTGCAGTCATAGAACCAAACAATCACAGAACGGCCTAGGTTGAAAGGGACCTTCGAGATCATCAACTCCAACCTCCCTGCCACGGGCAGAGACACCACTCGACTTTGTATTGGCTGCTGCAATGCAAAGCAGGACCCAAAGTAGCCCTGCTCCTGCATGTCATAGTGCCATTCCTTTATTAATTTAATACCTCTCCTCCTGGCTGGTGTGTGGAATTCAGGATTGATTCCTAGGCTGATTCCCACAATATGATTTACATAGCAGCTGAGTGCAAATTTAAAATAATTTGGGCTGAATGATCCTTACTAGAATGGATGGCCGCAAGAAAAGGATGGAAAATAAAAGCAGCTTTAGTCAGAATCTAAGCAATTTGCTGCCAAATACAAGCAGCATTTCCCCAGATTATAATTTACACTGTATTAACTGTCAAGAGTACTTTTGAGAAATATAGATAACAATTCAGATGCAATCGATAGGGAGTGACAGTTGATTTTAAAGCTTAATGCAAGACAAGAAAGAAATGACTGGGGTATCAGCTCTGGAAGAATAAATTTGTTTTGTATTTGATTTTTGTGTTAAATTTATTACTGCCAAGAACAGCTCTCTTTCAATAATATTAAGAACAAGATTGTGAAATTGCAACATGTTTGTCTCCCACGGTTTTCACAGCACATCCAATATAAAATGATGCCCCTTCTCAGTACTATAAATAGATCAAATTAAACCGCTCTATATATTCGTTTTCTAGCTGCAACTGTTTAAGTAAAGTGCAAGAAAACTCCTCGCACCTCCATCCCTAACTTTTTATAATTACAACTTGGGTGCCTAAGAATTACCTATGTTTCTCAGATGGAAGAACCATCACCCTTCCAGAATATTAAACACAACTATCATCATGCTGATTTTTATTTTCATGTTATTTACATGTAGGTATACGCTTCTCTGCAGGTTTGGTTTTTTGTTTTGTTTTGGTTGGGGTTTTTTTCTGGGGGGGGGAGGCAGTCTTTTGGGTTCTTTTCACCAGAGACATGTCAAAGCATTACCAACCAACAAACAAAACCCCCAACTTCCATCAAAAAGCTTAGCCCTTTGATTGAGAAGGGTTGATGTATCCTTGTCATAGTCAATAGAAGCTTTTTTTACATCCTGTCAAAATGCCCAGTGTATACAATCTCAGGTTTTGATGCTGCTCCTCAGCAATACTACAAGAAACTTCCTTGACAAATATCAGGGGGGGAANTCAGCAGCCCTGCACACTCAAAAAAACCCACCAGCGCGGCCAGAAATGAAATGATGAAACTTGCCACAGTTCAAACTTATCCATACTTCTCACTTATGACATGATTGATTTTCCTTCAGAGTGCTCAAACACAGGATTGTCTTCCTCCCCTTTCTTTTTTTTTTTTTCTTTTCCTTT
>VWZE01023392.1:98027-106459 GCA_013396675.1 Eubucco bourcierii
CACTGTTTTTTCAGCTGCCACTTAGAATAGTTTCTTAGATAACAACAATGAGAACGCCCAGTTGCTTCTTTCTTCCCGTTTTTGGAGCACTTTTTAGCTGAGAAATAGGCTGTGCATTGTACTTCATCTCAGAAGTGGCAAAAGGTGGCTTCTGGAGCCAGCCTTGCATTCCTGCCTACATTGTACCAAGTGGACAGTACAACCCAAGGATGCTGCAGCACAGCAAAAGGATATTTTCCAGCCTTTTCATGCTTGTGTGCTCTGAGGAGGAAAATTCTGGGCTGACCAACAGATGGACATTCAGCCTCCTGAACACTGCCCTGCTGCATATCAAAACTACAAGCAATTTACCGCGGCGCTTCATTTTTCAAACACAATTAGTCTGCAGCCTCGCTATTGACCAGCTAATGCTTGTTTGCTCAAGAGCTGGGGCTGAGCTACTGCTCCTCTCCAGCACACCAGGACACAGAGCTCCTTGGTTTCTGCGTGTCCCCGCCAAGGACCAGCTCCGCAGTGCTGGGTGGGGGTAGAGCTCAGTCTGTATTCACACACGAGGACCCTGTATCACTAACAGCCTGATTATCTCTGGCAGGCCAATTAATTCAGGCCAATGGCAACTCCCTCTGTTTGCTTTTTCGCTTTTTTTCCAAACGCTTGATTTCTTCCCCGAGTTAACAAGCGAAAAAACACAAACAGAAGTAATCGGCCCCAAATTATTCAAGGGTTTTTTTTCTGGACTGCTGCTTCAGAAGCACAGAACGTCCTAGGATCATTTTGGAAGGCCAGGAGCAGGAGGGAAGCAGAGCAGCAGAGCTACTTTTATTGCTATTGTTTGTCTACAAATCTCCCCCGTGCCAAACAATGATGTTGTCCAAAGCGAGCTGCTTGCTATTAATGACTCATGAGCACAATAAATGCTGCCAAACCCCCTACGAGGTGTTTTGTCAATGCGCTTAAATTTCTAAAGTCTCAAACTGTTGCTGTTTGTTTCCATCCATCTATCCATCCATCCCCCAGCACTTTACACAAATGTCTGTGGAGTACCCCGGCTCCAAAACCCTTCACTCTTAGCTCTGACCTTTGTGCTCTGGAAACAATTACTCCTGGAAAGCCTGTCAATATCATTATTTTTACAAGAAATCAATACGCTTCACAAAGTTAATGGGGGATTCAGGCAGCAAGCGTTTACCTTCTTACTGTCAGTGGTGCAGCGGGCTGTGTGCTCTGGCACAGATGACAGATTCTCCTCGACACCGAGCAGACAGTAAGCAATGGGTGTAAAGGAAAAATAGGCTGCAAGCAGGCGTGGAAAACGTCAGCTTCTGCAGGCATCTATGCTCTAACGAGCCAAAGATGTCAGCCTCTTGTAGTGTCCACTCTGGAGCAAGTAAAGAATATGGGGAGCTAATGAAAAGAGGATTAGGGAAAAGGTTCCTGCTTTGCAAAGCAAAGTTTGGGAATTTGGGGGTGAATGCTTTGGGGGNGGCAGGCTATCTAGCAAAATGGGGGTCTTGGTGAGGGTTGCTCAAGCAGTTGGAATTGCTATTGAGATAGATAGATAGATAGATATAGATATATATATACACATATATATCTCAGAAGGAAAAACACACTACAGATTTAACTCTCTGGTGAATTTGACCTTGCTTCCTTGGAGTTTAGCTCCATGGTGATGATCTTGCTGATTGAGAGGACTTTTCCAATCATAACGATTCCATGAGTCTATGATTTTATGATTCTGTGACTCTGTGACTATGATTCTACAATTCTCTGAGAGAAGTAAATTTTAATGATTCTATGAGTCTATGATTTTATGATTCTGTGAGTCCGTGACTATGATTCTATGGTTCTCTGAGAGAAGTAAATTTTGTCATACTTAGAAGTATGATGCTGGGATAAGATACTTTGTGGGTGCTGAATTTAAGGAAAAAATAAAAAGAAAAGTGATCACCATAATCCCTTCTTCACTAGTAAAAATGCTGGTTTTATACTGACTAATAAAAATATTGTTATTTTAAGAGTATGGTTAAAATATTCACATCAGCTGCAACTAAGCTGCTTATTTTTTCACAGGTGCTACAATAAAAGTGCCATAAAAATCCCAGAAAATGCTTTCTTCATATGTTCAGATGGAAAAGAAAGTATTTTAGGGAGTTGCCCACTACAAAACCTCACAAGGATGCTGTGGGCAACCCTTTGAGCCCTCTACTCCACAACCTTATCGGATCTGCCCGGTTGCATATCTCCACCACCCAGATGGGTTGCAGGAGGCACCAGGGATGCCTCTTGTCAGCAGCCCTGTAAAGCAGATGAGCGTGCGGCAATGGGAGATGCGTTCTCCTCGTGATCTTTCCCCATTTGCCCCAGTTTCTGCTCTTCTGCTGTTTGCTATCTGCAGCCAGGCTTGTCAGTGCCGTGGCTTGCAACAAGCCCTCACTCCTGCCACAAGGCAGCTGAGCTACGGCGCAGCATCGCCTTATTCCTGACGTCACTCATTTCCAGAGCTGAAATCAAGGAAAAATCAACCTAGAAAGAGCCTCATGCTATTAGCAGGAGTTTTTGAGGTTGCTAGAACCAGAAGGAATTGCAAGTGTGCCCAGCCTCCTGGCGCACTCCACTTCTCCATCCTCCATGGAAGGGGTTAGATGACTTCAACATATGGCAGGGGTTAAAAAAGACGAAGAAAATTTCTTCAGCTTCCCCTCTGCTATCAACAGTTTGGAATTTACACTAGTGCTTTACATCATTACCCCAGTCGTTCACAGCTTTTTAAGGCTTTAATGCAAACCACATGCAGAACCAGGCACAAGGAGTGGGTTGGGGAGGGCTGGGAACCTTCTTCTTCTGGGAGGAGAAAACCAACAAATAGATCTCTTGTCTCCCAAGCAGGACTCAGCACATTTTTCATGCATTGTGGGCTCCTCCAGAAGCAGCAAGCTGTTTAAAAAAAAAAAAAATACCTGGCCCAAATTGAGCATTTGCTTGACATGATGGAAAAGTGAGTGCTATTTTCTGTTATATTGCCCCTATTCTACATCGACAAGAATATATTTATTTTGTGTGTGTGTGTGTGTGCTGTTCCCAACTGATTTCACAGTAGTGAACTCCGTTTATGAATTATCTGACACATTTCTTGCAATTCTTCTGACAACAGTGCTCAGTGGAAATTTCAAGGCACCTCTCTTCTGACAAGTAGAAATATCAATATTTGAATAAATTGTGGATTTTAAACTTCTCACTCTGATGCACCACAGCCAGGAAGACTGAATTTTTCTTTTACTGGGTCTAATCCCCTTGAGCCTAAAGGAAGAAATCTGTATGCAGCGTTTCATTACAAGAAAGCTGTACTGAGTGACATTTGAAGCACACATCTAAGTCGACCTGATGAAGTTTACTTCCTTCAAACAAATAGCAGCTTTGTATTATTTCCCCTTCTTGGGGGGGGGGGGGGGGGGAAAAAAAAAAAAAAACAAACACAAAAAAAAAAAAAAAAAAAAAAAAAAAAAAAAAAAAAAAAAAAAAAAAAAAAAAAAAAAAAAAAAAAAAAAAAAAAAAAAAAAAAAAAAAAAAAAAAAAAAGGCAAGCCGAAATGTTGATTCACAAATTGACAGGCCAATCTTTAAACAAATGTGTTTCTTGGGGGAAAAATGCAGCTTTGTTCAAGCTGAGCATTTTTCTTGTGCCTGACAGAAGCATTCCGGGGCTGATTAGAAGGAACTTGTTAGGGCTCCGTCTCAGACACTCTGACTCCACTTTTTAACAAGCATGCAAAGAAAACAACATAAAGATAACAAAACATTGTCATTACCATCTATGGGATCTATTTGGGGCTTTTTCCTTTTTTTTTCCTTCCCCCCCTCTTTTTTTTTTTTTTTTTTNTGATATTTCAGTCTCTGTGCACCACGTCCTGCCCTCATCCCCAGAAGGTCTGGGCAGGTGGAGCTCCCCTGTCCTCTTCCATACCCTCCCTGACACTCTGCAAGGTCTCTGGCTTCAAAATGGGACAGGCAGTCATGTGAAAGAGTCCCGATGTCAGAGGGAGTCCTCTCATGCCTGCCCATGAAGTGCTGCACGTCTGGTGAGACCTTCTCTACTCATCAGGGGGACTAGTGAACATTAGCAAATAACCACTTATAGCCACTTAATAAATTTCTTATCAGACCTGCCGAGCAGCCTCAGGGCTGTCATACAGTCAGAGAATCATAAAATCACAGAATCATACAATTGTTTTGCTTGGAAAGGACCTATCAGGTCATCAAATTCATCTGTTATTCCAGCACTGCCAGGTGACCACTACAGTGCCACATCTATATGGTTTTTCTGACCCCCACCTCACTACATTCACCATCCAGGGAACTGTGCAGAGCTAGGTCTCACCTCATCCTCCTCTTCTCCAGGCTAAACAACTCCAGGTCCCTCATTTGCTCCTCACCAGACCTGTTTTCTTTGGACCTGCTCCACCCCCTCAGTGTCCTTCTTGGAGTAAGGGGCCCAAAAACTAAACCCAGTATTTGAGTCACAGCCTCATCAGTGTTGTTCTCAGATTCCTTTATCTCTGTGTGTAGAGCTCTGCACAACAAAGCCAGTTAACAGGTCTCTGTCCTCTCACAGCAGGAGAACAAGAGTTATGAGTTTGTTCTTCATGGCTTTACCTTCTTCCATCATAAAATAACTCTGGCTGAAGTGTATTGGAAAATGCAGCTTAGCAAAGACATCTATCTACTGTGGGTTGTGGGCAATATATGTCAGTTATGAGGAGCTATATGATGCCACTGTATTTACAGTCCCCCTCTCATACCCATTGAACCTCCAAAACTCTCAGCAGCGATAATATTATTAATAAAATATTATCTGAGTTGAATTCAACCAAGAACAAAGAAAGATGAAGATCTAACTAGAATTATTTCTCCCTGCATGACCCTCACTATCAGCCCAATCTGTTCAGCAGGGACACAGATGCTCCACAGAAGGAACCTTAACTGAAGGGGCAGTCAAGAGGTCAGGCCTACAAAAAAACCATTTTGATAGAGTCATAGATTGATAGAATGGTTTGGATTGGAAGGGACCATGTAGTTCCAACTCTCCTGGCATTGGCAGGGATACCCTTCACTAGACCAGAATACTTTACTCCAACCATCTGTTACTTAGTTCACAGTGACGGGGGGAAGAAATCTGCCCCAAGAATGTCCTGCTGGAAACAAAGATATTTTTGAGGGATGCTTAAACCAAGCAGAACAGCAGATAGAATTCATGAACAGAGTCACGTGGCCCAAATCTGTTTGTGTGACCACAGATGGTTCCATCACAGTATTCATGTTTACTTATGGATTGCTGCAATCCAAGGGACAGGTATAGTAAGAAGTTGTTTGGAAAGAGTGACATGTGAAGGGCGCATAGGTTCCAGGACCAAAGACCATTTCTGTCAGGCACAAGACAACAGAGAAAATGCTGGGATTCAGAAGATGCACCCAGGCAAGAAAGATCTGGGTCAAGGTAGATGTCACTGCTACAGACACCAGTGGCAAACAGGAAGACTGAGTCAAGGGTCATACAGGAAGGCTGAATTAAGGGTGAAAATACAGGAGAGAAATTTGGTTATGAGGAAACTTCTCATCCCAGAGCAGCTGTCCTGAGCAGTGCTGGAGAACTTCTCTAGCCACCACCATAGGTAAGTTCTCAAGGCAAGACTTCCCATTGCAAAGAATGAAGAACTAGACCAAGCAACAGCAAGAGTGAAATCTCTCTCATTCCCTTATCCAAAATCCCACTGATACAACTGAAATGTTTGTGGAATATGTGAACTATGAGAAAAAAGTGTCAGACAGGGAAAGAAAAATTCATCTGATGCCTTCAGCCTGAAAACTGCCATGAGGGCATCTGGGTAGAGTAGGGCAGGTAAGCTGGTGGCCTGTCAATGAAAAATGATGCAATGGGGAATGTCTCATTACATCAGATACACATGTACTCAGCTCAGCAGACCTTGGGCTGAGGTCTCTGAGGGCTTCTCCTCTTGTTCAGTACCTGAAGTAGCACAGGGCCAGCCTGACACTGATCCATCTCTGCAGATAGAAAAAAAAAAAAAAAATCTTCTACAAAAAGCCCAAACCTTGAGCAGTTTACTGCCAAGATTTTATTTCATGTGGTAAATTTAAAATGAAAACAAACCATTGCCTACCCAACCCATGGTTCAGAAAAATCCACAAAGCTACTGGATTTGTTTGGCTTCTACTTATTTTTGTTTTCATTGTCATATAGTTCATCTGATCTTATTACAGAAGTCCAGATAGCAGCATGGTAGAGGTTGGAAGGGATATCTGGAGATCATCCAGTCCAATCCCTCTGCTAAAAGAAGGACACCCACAACATCTTGCTCAGGATCACAATGACCAGATGTGGTTGGAATCTCTCCACAGAAAGAGACTTCACAACCTCTCTGGACAGTGCCCTCTCCAGGGCACCAGCAGCCTAGCACCAAAGAAGTTTCTCCTCCTCATCTTCAGGTGGAATCTCCTGGGTTTCAGTTTCTGCCCATTGCCCCTTGTCCTGTCACTGGGCACCGCTGACAGGAGTCTGGCCCCATCCTCTTGCTCCTCAACAGGTCCTTTAGCCCTTGCTAAGCACTGAGAAGATCCCCTCTCAGACTGCTCTTCTCCAGACTCAACATCCTCAGGTCTCTCAGCCTTTCCTCCTCACAGTGATGCTCCAGGCCCCTCAGTATCTTGGTAGCCTCCACTGCTCTCCAGCACTTCCCTGTCTCTCTTGAACTGTGGAGCCCAAAACTGGATACAATACCCCAGATCTGCCCTCACTAGGGCAGAGTAAAAGGGGAGGAGAACCTCCCTTGACCTGATGGCCACACTCTTCTTAATATGCCCCAGGAGACCTCTGGCCTTCTTGGACACAAGGGCACATTTGCAGCTTATGGGGAGTTTTTTGTCCCCCACCACTTCCAGGCCCCTCTCCACAGAGCTGCCTTCCAGCAAGCCAACCTGCTGGAAGCCTGCTCATTCAGTTTTATATTTCTGTTGAATGAGAGGGCTGAGAACCTGCTCTTGTTTTGCACATGCTTCCCTTCAGGAACATTTTCTTGAATGTCTGCAATGACCTCAAGTTAAGGTCAAACATTTGGAGTCATCTGCTTGAAGTTTGTATTATCTACCAATGTGCATATTTTTTTAATTTGTTTTTCTGCCAAATTTGCATTAAAATTTATGTTAGTCAAGGATCTTGGGGTTTAAAACTATGTATTTAGGTACTCGTTAATTTATAAACACAATCAAACTCTCATGTATAAATACAATCAAACTCCTTAGTGCAGTGCAAGTACTCACGCTTGATATTTCTACCCTTTACTTTCCTATCTCCCCCTTTTTCCCCATTGTCTATGCACATACAAGAGAGGAAAAAAGCTTCACCACTTATGTGATGGAAATGGAACAAAAGACCAAGAAAATACTTTTATCCACTCTGAATACTATGCTAAGGAGAGCAGGAACAATCCAGTCCACCAAGAACGCCTTGGAAGATGCAGACTGTGGTGAAGGAGATAGAGAGGAAGTCTCCTCTGCTCAGAAAAACGTCAGTGCAATGTTCTGGCTGAAGATCATACAATCATAGAATTGTTCTACTTGGAAAAGGCATTTAAATTCATAAAGTCCAGTCATCAACCTAACACCACCATGGGCACTAAACCATGTCCCAGAGTACCACATCTATTCATTTTTTTAAAGATGCTCAGGGATGATGCCTCCACCACCTCCCTGGGCAGCCTGTTCCAATACCTTACCACTCTTGCATCAAAGAAATTGTTCCTCATGCCCAACCTAAACATCCCCTGGCACAATTCCAGGCCATTTCCTCTCATTCTATTACTCCATACTGTGAAGAAAAGATTGACACCCACCTCACTCCAACCTCCTTTCAGGGAGTTAGAAGAGAAGGCTTCGAGGAGACCTTAGAGTAGCCTCCCAATATCTGAAGGGGGCCTACAGGAAGGCTGGGAGGGACTATTGACAAGGTCTTGCAATGACAGGACAAGGGGCAATGGGTTTAAACTGGCAGAGGGGAGATTTAGACTGGATATTAGGAGGAAGTTCTTTCCAGTGAGGGTGGTGAGACACTGGCACAGGTTGCCCAGGGAGGTTGTGACTGCTCCCTCTCTGGAGGTGTTCAAGGCCAGGTTGGAGGAGGCCTTGAGTGAGCTGTACTAGTGGGAGGTGTCCCTGCCTATGGCAGGGGGTTGGAACTAGATGATCCTTGAGGTCCCTTCCAACCTTACCATTCTATGATTCTATGAGTTGTACAGAGCAATGATCCCCACCCTCAGCCTCCTCTTCCCCAGTACCTTCAGCTGCTCCTCCTAAGATTTGTCCTCTAGAACAAGTGGTTGTTTATGGAAACCTGTTAAGAAATATAACCAAAACTTGCTGCAG
>VWZE01023392.1:106526-124026 GCA_013396675.1 Eubucco bourcierii
GGGGGGGAACAACAAAAAAGGATAATTGAAGTCAGAAATGGGTCTTTTTTCCTCTTAGCTTTCTGAAAGACAGTAAAACTAGTGTAAAATCAGTGTAACTTAATTGACTTTCCAATGCTAATTTATGCTAATGGAGGTTCTGGTCCATAGTTTTCACCTGGGAACTCAATAGCAATGACTGATGGCTCCAATTAGTCATTATAATTGTAAGTTGCTAAAGCTAATATTAGTAGAACTGCATGACGTTCTGGGTATCTCCCCAAACTTTGCCCATAATAAGCACTGTTCCACACAGCTGGATCAGAGGAAGCTCCAAATACATCTAGGATGGGTTTTAGAGTCTTTTGGCACAGTCGACTTGCTAGAGGGCAGGGATGCCATCCAGAGGGACCTGGACAGGCTGGAGAGGTGGGCCCAGGCCAACCTCATGAAATTCAATAAGGCCAAGTGTAAGGTCCTGCACCTGGGTAGGCACAATCCCAAGCACAAATACAGGCTGGGTGGTGAATGGCTGGAGAGCAGCCCTGAGGAAAAGGACCTTGGAGTCTGGGTTGATGAAAAGCTCAACATGAGTCTGCAGTGTGCACATGCAGCCCAGACAGCCAACCGAGTCCTAGGCTGCATCAAGAGAAGCGTGGGCAGCAGGGCAAGGGAGGGGATTCTGCCCCTTTACTCTGCTCTCGTCAGACCCCACCTGGAGTACTGTGTGCAGTTCTGGAACCCTCAGCACAGGAAGGACATGGAAGTGTTGGAGCGGGTCCAGAGGAGGGCCACAAAGATGATCAGAGGGCTGGAGCAGCTCTCCTATGAGGACAGGCTGAGAGAGTTGGGGCTCTGCAGCCTGGAGAAGAGAAGGCTTCGAGGGGACCTGATAGTAGCCTTCCAGTATCTGAAGGGGGCCTACAGGAAGGCTGGGGAAGGATTATTTACAAGGTCCTGCAATGACAGGACAAGGGACAATGGGCTTAAACTGGCAGAGGGGAGATTTAGACTGGATGTTAGGAGGAAGTTCTTTACAGTGAGGGTGGTGAGGCACTGGAACAGGTTGCCCAGGGAGGTTGTGGCTGCTCCCTCCCTGGATGTGTTCAAGGCCAGATTGGATGAGGCCTTGAGTAACCTGTACTAGTGAGACGTGTCCCTGCCTATGGCAGGGGGTTGGAACTAGATGATCCTTGAGGTCCCTTCCAACCTTACCATTCTATGATTCTATGATTCTATCCATGAGCATTTTCACAGAGGTCTACTTGATCAAAACCCACCACTAAGTACCCATGCATCCCAGCCCTATGGTAGATACAATCAGATGAACATCTGAGGGTTGCTCCCCACAGTAAACAACTCTTGAATATCCAGACATAAACCAAATGGCTAACCAGATATTTTTTCTGATGATATCCATGTCAAACAACCAATTCACTCTCTGCCTGCAGGCAACCAACTGTCCTTCCTCTTCAACATGCTGGGTTGGGCCTTATTCAGTATATTCATAGAATCATAGAATTGGTTTGATTGCAGAGGACCTTTAAGATGATCAAGTCCAAACATTAACCCAACACTGTCAGGTCGCCACCAAACCACGTTCTTCCTCAGCACCACATCTATATGGCTTTTCAATCACTTCACCCTTGGTGACTCCACCACTGCCCTGTGCAGTCTGTTCCCAGGCTTGACAAGCTTTTTGGGGAAGAAACTGTTCCTCAGATCAGAGATGTTGTGTAGAAGGCTGGACTTGATGAGCTTAGAGGTCTTTTCCAACCTTACTGATTCTACGATTCATGTCCAACTGAAACCTCCTCTGAGGCCATTTCCTCTTTCCCTATTCTTTGTCCTTTGGGAGAAGAGTCAAGACTCTCAGTATTTCACAGTAAGATCTCTGCCCTCTCTAGGGTAGTTGTAGTGCCTCAGGTTCTCTCAGATCTTCAACTACAACAATGAATGCAAATAAATATAGATGTATTCCTTTAATGATGTTTTCCCCTCTTGATTAGTTTAATGTGAAATTTTACATTGTCTATAAATGTTCACGTGCTGCAGTGATGAGAATTTCACAGTAAAAACACTCAAAACGTGTTCCTAAAGCCCAGCTGAACAGATGAGCAAGCTCAACAGATGAGTAAGCAACAGGTGGAAATGTTGGCACCTAATCTAAGGCAGGATTTCTGGGACAGATAAATGTCTCTCAGACTCAGCAGTGAAGAAGCTGATAATGGTTTGATGACAGGCATGAGATGTAATTTGCAGCTTCAGCTTTTCAAAGCTCCCTCTGCACTGAGATGGATGGGACAATCCCTGCTTCCCAGCACCATGGATTCAGGATGGCTGCACACTCAGGCACCCTTTGCTGTGCTCCTTCCTGCACTGATATTTGGGGGTTTTGCACACCAAACATAAAACAAGGTTCAAACAAATCCTTCAAATATTATTTCTTTCTTAACTAGAATTAAATCTCAGCCTAATTTTAAAGGAGAATTCTTTGGAAAGGTGCTTTGTCCTAAATGATTTACCCTTTGAAGACTGTTCACCAATCTCTTTATCTAGAAAAAGCTATTTTCCTTCAACAAAAAGAGATGGGAAAAGTATAAAATGCATGTGTGAACTGTAGGTAGCTTCTTTTTGTACCAAGTCTGTATTGCTACCATTCACTAATGAAAGCAAAACCCACAGAATAGCACAATCCCAGCATGGGATTTTTAGAGATCTTCCAGTTCAACCTCCCTGCTAAAGCAGGAGCACCCACAGCAGCATGCCCAGGATCATAATGACCAGGTGGAGTTGGAAAGCTCACCAGAGAAGAGGACTCCACAACTTTTCTGGGCAGCCTGCTCCAAGGCTCCAGCACACTCACACCAAACAATTTTCTCCTCCTGTTCAGATGGAACCTCCTGGGCTCAAGTTTGTGCCCATTGGCCCTTGTCCTGTCACTGGGCACCATTGACAAGAGTCTGGTTCCATTCTCTTGCCTGCCACAAGTCCTTTAACTCTTGCTGAGCTTTGAGAAGATTGCTCCTCAGGCTGCTCTTCTGCAGGCTCTACAGTCCCAGGTCTCTCAGCCTTTCCTCCTTACAGAGATGCTCCAAACCCCTCAGCATCTTTGTAACCTCCACTGGACACACTACAGTAGTTCCCTGTCTCTCTTGACCTGGGAATCCCAGAACTGAACCCAGGGACTGCAGCTGTGGCCTCACTAGGACAGTATAATGGTAGAGGGGTTTACGCCACAGTGGGTTCTACACCACAATTGAGTTTCACACCACAGAGGGGTTTTACACCACAGAGTAACATATTGATTTCACATGACTACAGACTATCACAGCTCTCAAGCTAACACCTCCATAGATAGTAGCAAGATGTTGTTTTGGGAGATACTGCAGCATGCATCTCATTGTCATGAGTAAGAACCTATTCAGGGAGTGTAATTAAAGCACAGCGAGAGAAAAACAGAATATCAACTTCACCTCATTTCAAATAATTTTCTAACAGACTTTATTCCAAGCTATAGCAAATTTAGCTGCTCTGGTGAAGACACCAACCACTGCATGCAGCAGGCATGATGGCTCATGAGTACAGGGCATTTCATCCCCACCTTCAGTAAACAGAAAGAAGTCAAGCCATCTTTGCAGTGAGCTCTGGTGCAAGCAGGCAGGAGGTCAAGCTGGATGCAAGACTTCACCATTTGAAGTCATAGAATGGTTGGGGTTGGAAGGAACCTTCAAGAGCATCTAGTTCCAATCCAGCCTGTCATGAGCAGGAACAGCTTCCACTAGACCAGGTTGCTCAAGGCCCTACCCATCCAGGCCTTCAGCATCTCCAAGGAGGGGGTATACACAACCTCCCTGGACAACCTGTACCAGTGTCTCACCACTGTTACTGTAAAAAATTTCTTCTTAATATCCAGTCTAGATCTACCCTCCTTAAGCTTAAATCCATTCCCCCTTGTCCCATCAAAAGCCAAACCCATATCAGTCCATGTGTTTCTTCTCACTAACCAAATGAGGCAAAGACAAAGACAATGTTTGCTGTCCTTTGGGGAGAACCACAGACAGTTTCACCAAGAGCTTAAGTCTCATCCTCTACCCCTCACCCATGACAAAGCTTCATAACGGTCTTCAAAACATCTTCACTTCTATAGAGTTATTTTCTTTGTTGAAAGGAAAACATACAGCTAAAACCTAAAGATAGAGTTTAGATTAATTAATGATGTCTTTAGATGTTTGAGTTATTAATAGCTGGAGAAGAGATCTCCCCAAGAAACAAGATGGCAGCTTCTACACTGGGAGCCTTACACAAAGTCTCTCCCACATACGCTACAAGAAAGAATAAGCTTTGTAATTATTATGGTTTGAGATGATGGGTTAATGCAAAAAATAAAATACTACTACAAATTTAATAACAAAAATCATTACACTGATTATTTCAGTGGATCTGATGTTTTTAGAGGGCAGAAGAGCCCAATACAGAGCCTGTATCATCCCCATAACTTATTTACAGGTATTATTTAGACGCGTTTCTCGACAGCAAAGAAAGAGACTGATTTCTGTCTCACAGAGTTGTTTGTACTGGCATTAGGCAGAAAAGAAAGAGAATTACTTGATAGGAGGATGCTCAAGGCTAAGGCTTTCTCAAGGCTTGTTCCACCATGTCAGAGGTATTTATGTCTCCAGAAAACTCTAAGACAACTGTGGGAAATGTAGCAGTGAAATTCCTTCAGAAAGGAAAAGAAAGTATAAGAAAACAAAGAGGAGCAATAGTAGGCACCTGCAATGAGCTGCTCAGTTTGGAGAAGAAACCTTTCTTCAGGCATTGAAACAGGTTGCTCAGGGAGGTGGTAAAATCATCCCTAGATCATAGACTCATAGAATGGTAAGGTTGGAAGGGACCTCAAGGATCGTCTAGTTCCAACTCCCTGCCATAGGCAGAGACATGTTCCACTAGTACAGGTTACTCAAGGCCTCATCCAACCTGGCCTTGAACACCTCCAGGGAGGGAGCAGCCACAACCTCCTTGGGCAACCTGCGCCATTGCCTCACCACCCTCACTGCAAAGAACTTCCTCCTAACATCCAGTCTAAATCTCCCCTCTGCCAGTTTAAACCCATTGCCCCTTGTCCTGTCATTGCAAGATCTTGTAAACAGTCCCTCCCCAGCCTTCCTGTAGGCCCCCTTCAGATACTGGAAGGCTACTCTAAGGTCTCCTGGAAGCCTTCTCTTCTCCAGGCTGCAGAGCCCCAACTCTCTCAGCCTGTCCTCATAGGAGAGCTGCTGCAGCCCTCTGATCATCTTCGTGGCATGTGGATGTGTCCCATGGAGGTGTTTTCCAGAAACATGTGGATATGGCAGTTTGGGACATGGTTTAATGCCCATAGATGGACTTGGTGACTTTAAAGGCCTATTCCAACTAGAAAAAGAAAAAAAATATATATAAAAAAAAATCGATGACTCTCTGATTCTAAAGACCAAGAACATTCCATCTCACAGCACATTGCAACAGCAGAAGACTCTTCAGCATTGTAAGACCTGAAGAAGAGGAGGTACAACTAAGTGTTAAGGTTCTTCATTTTTCCGTAGAAGGTAATTTTATGTTGCTAGAAATAAAGATTGGATTTCTGTCCACAAGGGCTTTTTCCCTGGAAAGCATTAACAATAAGAAAAGAGAAGGTTCTATTCTTAGCTTATTTTGGCAACTAATCCAATTAGCAACAGTAGCTGATTGGAGAGCCATGCAACTGAAATGAACTTGCCTGTAAATCTTATCTTTTAATAACTTCAGCTACTTCCTTGCATTTATTTTTTCCCTGTCTTTCTTAGAATTCATGGTTTCCTGGTTACCTTCTAGTATTTGAGACCCTCTGTAGCTCTTCCTTGATTTTCCTATCTGTCTGCTGACAATATGTGACCTTGATGTCACCTTCTATTTGGAACAGGGTAGTGGGAAGAATGGCAGAGCAGATAGCGCAGAATCTCCTTACAGAATCATACAACTATTTTGTTTGGAGGAGATCTCCAAGATCAAGTCCAGTCTTCGGCCCAAGACCATCACAGCTGTTAAAAAACATGTCCTGATGTGTCATGCCCACATGTCTCTTGAACCACTCTTATTCATCACTTCTTGTTCCCCTTCCACATGTATCTGTATGCAGCTGTCAGTCCTCTCACTCAATACAACTTTGCTGCATCTCCCTTTTATGTCTCGGCTCCATTATTTCTGCTATTTTTCATCCTTTCATGCCAGTCCTAGGCTCCAGTTCTCTCCATCCTCCTTTTCAACCTTATGAAAACACTTGTTCTCCTGTGCTGGTCCTTCCCTATAGTTGTCTAACCTGCTGTGTCCCTGCTCTTCCTGAACACTAAACCACAGGTGTCAGAGCAATTTTTCTTCCGCAGGATCTCAGCTGGGGGTGATTGTAAGGCACCTTACATCTAGTTCACAGGTGTCTCAGCCTTTCTTCCTCACAGAGATGCCCCAGGCCCCTCAGTAGCTTTGTAGCCTCTACTGCGCTCTCTTCAGTAGTTTCCTGTCTCTCTTAAACCGGGGAACTCAATGCTCCAACTGCAGCCTCATTAAGACAGAGCAGAGGGACAAGAGACCCTCCTTTGACCAGCTGGCTACATGCTTCTTCATGCACCTCAGGAGACCACTTGCCTTCTTGGCCACAAGGGCACATTACTGGCTCACCTACAACTTGCCCACCAGCACTCCCAGGTCCTTCGGGAAGCTGCTTTCCAGCACGTGATGCATCTACCTAAATGTACACACAGGCCATGAACAATCAGATCCTGGAGCTCTCCCGTGCAGCAGTTCCAGATACTCTTTTCTACTTCTTTTCGCTGTACTTCAGTTTTCCATTTCTAAAACAGCGTCTTCAAGTGACAGGTATATAGTGAAAGTAAATTCCTATTGCAGACCCACACAACAGTGACAAACTCTGCAACATGGCTTAAGGACAAATTTTGGTGGAGATTTTTTGAGCATCTTTCACAGAATGACAGAATCACCTGGTTGTAAAAGACTATTTAAAATCACCTTTGAGGTCCCTTCCAACATTACTATTCTATGATTCTATAAGTTCAACCATAACCTAACATCTCTGTGTAAAACTAAGGTGTGAGACAACCAATCATTGAACAAAGAAGAGGAAAAAGTGCTGAATAGTACTGAACGAGGAAGGCATTGTGATGAAGGTGGGGGGAAATCTTGTTTCTGATTATGAAACTCAACCCAGTATCCTAATGGATATGCACAGGGAGTCCAGTCAAAGCTCACAGGAGTTACTTTTACTGCAGCATTTTTTGTTTGTTTGCCTTACTTTGCAACCTTTAGAATGTTTCTTTAATGTAATTGTTTACATGCTCAAAAGAAGAAGAGAAAAAAAAAAAAAAAAAGNAAAAAAAAGAGAAAAAAAAAAAAAAAAGGCAGAAACTAGGCCCATTAGTAAATGAGGGAAAGGAAAAAGATTAATGACAATTCAGAAATAACTAGAACTGATTCTACACTGGGGATCTGCCCCAGTTACAGCCTGCAGTGGCCAGTCACCAGCACACCACCACCATGAAGCACAGAAGCTCAACTGCCGTCTGCTGTGCATCAAAGAGCCTAAGTGTTAATGCGTCTTTATGTTTTGTCTGCCAAGACTTGCATTTTGGGGGAGATATAGAGAAGAGGGAAGAGGGACTGTTCAGTCCAGAGAAGGGGAGACTTCATTGCTCTCTACAACTGCCTGAAAGGACATCGGAGTGAGGTGGGGGTCACTCTTTCCTCCCTGGTATCAGGTGATAAGAATGAGAGGAAATGTCCTGAAATTGTGCCAGGAGAGGTTTAGGTTGGACATGAGGAGAAATTTCTTTCCTACAAGAGGAGTTCAGGCATTGGAACAGGATGGAGGTGTTAAAGAAAGGTGTGGACACTTTGAGACATGGCTTAATGGCCATGATGGTGTTAGACTGACGGCTGGACTTTATGATCTTGAAGGACCTTTCCAAACCAAACAATTCATCAATTCTGTGAAAATCAGGGCTTTTGAGTGTTATATTGTTCCTGTGTTTAAATATTTACATATCTACTTATATAAATATATGTATTGAAAGTATGTATTTTTAAAAGATATTATTTTATATATACACTTTTTTCTTTAAAACAAAACAAAACCTTAAAGAACCTCTCTCCTTCTCTGAAGGGCTGCCTCACATTGCCCTAATTTCCATGAATGCCACACTGATGACTTCACTCCCTCCTTTCCAGTTGAGATTCTACAGGTGTAACTAAAAGCGTAGCTGACCCAGGGTGCAACTTATAAATCCACTGCTCCACCTTAGCCACCTAGAATGAATTCCACCCCCCACCCCCCACCCCCAGCAATTAAAAAGATTCCAGCCCTCACCTATAGCCAAGGCAACACCCCAAGGCACTTAGCTGAGTCTTTTTTATTTTTCCAATTTCAGGATATTGGGTGTACCAATAATGCTCTGATGCATTTCACTCTTGACTGGATACAGTGAGATTGCTAATCAGGATTACTTGATTCAGTCAACACTGATTTCAATAAAAAGACCCCCAAAAAATTATCATAAATATAGAGAAAGTGCTGGCGGCAGTGACAGGTGATTAAAATCTCATTCACTTGGAATCAGCCTGATTCATGGTAGTCGAATGGAGGAAGTCTTCATATCAGCAGCAGATGATTATTATCTCACTCACTCCAAGTCACTTCTGATTGCACATGCACACACAAATTGGCACAAAGTAGATTCATGAACAACAAATCATCATGCAGGGGTCTGACCTCCTTAAAATGAGGCTTTGTCTAATAATTCTTCAGAAACAAGCAGATATAGGGTAGATAATGCTAATTTAGGGAGTAGGCATCAGCAAGCAAGCTTGCATTAAACATTCAGCCTGGAGAAGAACTGAGGAAGTGGCAATAAATTCTCAGCATTAAGCTGAAATACTTTAGATTAATTGATTAGAAGCATTATTTTCCACTGTTTAAAAACAACTCAAATCAGCCAAATGAAGGAAGTCCAAAGTGTTGCAACAAATAACCAGTAAACAATTAAAAAAACAGAGGGACAGACTTTTCACAAGGGCTCCTTGTGATAGGACAAGGGGAAAGGAATGTGAGAGCTGGAAGAGGGGAGATTTAAAGTGGAGATCAGAAAAGTATTCTTTCCAGTGAGGGTGGTGAAACACTGGAACAGGTTGCCCAGGGAGGTTGTGGATGCCCCCTCCCTGGAGGTGTTCCAAGTCTGGTCAGCTGAGGCTTTGAGCAACACGATCTAGTGGAAAGTGTCCCTGCAGGAGGGTTGAAACTAGGTGATCTTGAAGATCCTTTCCAACCCAACCCATTCTATGGTGATTTCCCTGTATTTTAACTTAAAGATTAAAACTTACCTCAAAATGGGTTTTCACTTGTCAGCGTCTACCTGATCATACACTGGATGCTCTTCAAGATCAGGACAACCAAATTGAGTGCAGTGCTGGGGGGTTACCTCTTAATTAGAGCCATAGAATTGTTTCCTCTGGAAAAGCTCTCTAAGATCATTGAGTCCACCAATCAGCCCAATACCACTGTGGCCATTAAACCATGTCCCATACAGATATGTCCGTATTTTTCTTTAGCAGCTCTGGGGATGGTGACTCCATCACCTCCCTGGGCAGCCTGTTCCAATGCCTGACCACTCTTGCAGGAAAGAAATGTTTCCTAATTATCCTGTCTAATCCTCCCCTGTCCTAGAACCATTAATTGAGAATACTCATAGATAGGTAAATCTTATCTGCTGATGCTAAACACCCTGACAATCTTCCAAACTAGTGAATTAATGCTGAGAACAATTAATTAGTGCACTCTCCCCTGCACCTAACTTTAAGTATCCTCTCTTGCAGCTACTTGATGACAACAAGCTCTGGACAGAGAGAAGAGCTTATGCAGAGTGAAGCTAAGACAATTACATGTTTTATGGTGAGTTTGAAAGATTTTTCTAGACTGACAGAGCAATCAAACACAGTAGCAGTGCCAGTGTCAAAGTGCAAGTCAATATCTTCGTTAGATGTTGTCTAATAGAAATGAGGAACAGCAGTTGGAGGGGAGGGAAGACTCACTCGAGTCCAAGGATCTGGTTTGTGTTCCAAGCAATTAAAGACTGGTGAATCAATGGGGGAGAAAGGCAGGGGAGATGTTATTTAGCATGGCCACGGCTCATAAAATCAACCTGTTGAAGGATGGAGAAAGGGAGAACTTCAGGGTGGCAACCAGTAAAAACCCGTTCCAGTCATCTGGCTTCTGTCAGGCTGACAGAGCAGGAGCTGGGGAGTGAAGGAAGTGACCCAGTAGTCCCAACACGGAGGAGAGATAATGTGCAATTCCCTGCAGTGTCTGCATCTGATAACCCAATTATCCCCAGTCTATTTTTTCAAAGTCTCTTTGAACCTGTGACCCACTACAAACAAAATGTATTTGTGTTGTTCTTAACCACTAAACTCTGAAACAACAAAGGACTTGGGGAGGAGTTGCCAACTTGTGTATTTCTTCAAGAGCTACAGCAACCGCCTTCAAATCAGTCCAGTGCATTGCTTTTAAACAGGGTATTTTCCTAATCTGAGAGAAGCTGAGTGGCAAAAGTGATTAAAATACACTCTTTAAGGAGGAAAAACCTTCTTACCCGGCCATTAGGAACATACAAAACAAGGAAAAACTCCACTAGAGTGTTTAACCTAAGATGAAAGTGACACTGTTTGCTGCCAGGCAGAAAATGTCAGTCCAGCTGCTGGTTTTGTTTATTAAACAGTACATTTATTTTGCACCAACACACATACTTTGCTAACTGCTTCCTGGTAGGATGCATTCCAGTAATATATAAATATACATTCCTCCAAAATATTTTCTTCTGGAAGTGAGAGTTTCTGACAGGAAAGACACTCAAGAAAGACACTCACTCCAAGAAAGACACTGAGCTGCTGGAGCTGCTTCAAAGAGGAGCAAAGCTGCTGAAGAGTCTATAGAACAGGTCTGGTAAGGAGCAGGTGAGGGAACTGGGGTTGTTTGGCCTGGAGAAGAGGATGTTGAGGGGAGACCTGACTCTCTAGGGGCTTGGAGCCAGATATGGGTTGGTCTCTTCTCTCTAGTATCAGGTGATAGAATGAAAGTGACTTGAAATTATGCCAGGGGAAGTTTAGCCTGGTGAGAGTGGTCAGGCATTGGAAAAAACCTCTGAGATCGCCAAGTCCAACCATCAACCCACCACCACCATGGCCACTAAACCATGTTCTAAAGTTTCTTCTCCACACCAGTGTCCTCCAGGGACACTGACACCACCACCTCCCTTGGCATGCCACCACCTCCCTTGACAAGTTGTTCTGATGCCTGACTCTTGCAGGAAGGACATTTTTCCTGATACCAAATCAATAAGGGCAATGTTTCTCCAAGGCTGCTCCTCCTGCAGCAATCAACACAACACCCTGAGTTGCTCTTACATTTATTTGTCTATTTTTGCCTCAACAGCTTTGTCTACAAAGGAACCATTTCATCTATGTTTTGGGGGAATGTCATTCTGTCATCTGGAGGAACACACAACTACATGAATTAAAGGGAGCAGAACACAAGCAGAATTTCTACCTGCAGTTCATTAACAGTGTGATTATTTGGGAGCTCAGATGACGTCATGCCTAAACCAGAAGCATCTTCCTATAACCAGAACCCAGGAGAGCCAAGTAATCTGAAAATTATCCTGCAGGAATCAGAGGTAATCAGTAGGCCAGTTTATCACAACAGGGAAAATTAGGCCAGAGGTATTTTTGCTGAGTAGAAGCTCGCCTGAAATCCCAGGAAAACAAAACAAAACCCACAAGATAGAACCAATGGACTCAAGGTGTCAAGGACATTGGCAGAAAGACAGCAACGAAGAGATCAGCCCTTCCCACTTTGTAATTCAAAATTGTTCTGAAGCTTAAATGATACATAAAGGTGATATCTAGATATTATGTGGGCACAGATATTCATTAGTGGAAAGTGTATTGAAATAAATAAATAAACAAACAAACAAATCACAATCAAACAACAACAACAAAACCAACAAAAAAGCCCAGAGCAGTTGCAGTTACTTCCAGTAAAAACATATTGAATGACCTATGAGCCAGCAATGTTCCCTCTTGGTCAAGAAGGCCAATGGTGAGCTGGGGGTCATAAAGAAAAGTGGGGTGCCCAGCATTAAGAAGCATTAAGAGAGAGAGAACTACTAGAGCAAGTCCAGTGGAGGCTACAAAGATGCTGGGGGGCCTGGAGCATCTCTGTGAGGAGCAAAAGCTGAGATACCTGGGGCTGTTGAGCCTAGAGAAGAGCAGCCTGAGAGGGGATCTGATCAATGCTCAGCAAGACCTAAAGGACCTGTGGGGGGAAAGATTCTTTTCAGTGGTGCCTGGTGACAAGAGAAGGGGTATGAACTGGAACCCAAGAGGTTCCATTTGAACAGGAGAATAAAATTCTTTGTTGTGAGGATGCTGGAGCCTCACAGCAGGCTGCTCAGAGAGTTTGTGCAGTCTCCTTCTGTAGAGAGATTCCAAACCCACCTGAACATCATGATGCTGGGCAAGCTGTTGTGGGTGAACCTGCTTTAGCAGGGGGGTTGGACTGGATGATCCTTAGAGGTTCCTTTTAACCCCCTTGGGATCCTTCTGTGACCCACACAGAGATGCTAATACACAAAATAAAATGGTTTATTACCTTCAGAAGCCAGATCAATTGTTAATTCCACCAGATGCTCAGACATATTCTGTTACATGACTGTCTTCAGAGGAGCTCATGGAGTAGGAGGCAATGTGTGAAAGCACTCATGCTGTGCCAGCAAGGAGTTATTTTATGTTTGTAATTTTAGTTTTACTGACTTTGGGCCTAATCCAGTACAGTGAGCCACAGCGATGATTAGACTCGCACTCACAGAATCACAGGACAGTAGAGGTTGGAAGGAACCTCTGGAGATCAACTTAGTCCAATCTCAGCTTCTTCTTCAGAGCTATTGCATAGCACTTTGGGGTGGCATGGGCTGCTTGGCATGAAGGAAACCATCACTGGTTCACCACTGTGATGGGAATCTCCCAGGAAGTCATCACGCAGCTGGCACCTTAGCAACACCGGAAGGTGAGAGGAGGGCTGGTGGAACACTCAGGTCACTTGAGGTCTGCTGCTTTCCCCACACAAAACTCCTCTCAGAGCATAGAATCATAGAATTGTTTTGGTTAGGAGAGACCTCTAGGATCAAGTCCAACCACTGACACAAGTACTGCCAAGTCCACCACTGAACCACAGCCCTCAGCACCACATCTACACAGTTTTGAAATCCCTCCAGGGACGGAGATTCCAATGTTGCCCTGGGCAGGCTCTTCCAGGCCTTGATGACCCTTCTGGGGAAGCAGGTGTTCATCTGCACCTGTGCAGGTAGAAGCCCACAACCCTTCTTTCTCATTGGTTGGAGACATTATACTTGGTAAGGCAGCCAGGACAGCCAACCCAACACTGCCCACCATGCTGCCCAGAGCTGTTCCCAGTGCAGAGCCCCTCACCAAGAGCCTCTGCCCACAGCACAGCCACATCTCTCTTCTGCCAGTAAAAACTTTTTGTCCCACCAGGCTGAAAAGGTGTCTGTAACACCAACCACATCTGATGAGCATGGCACATGCTGCTCTTCCCCTCCAGTAAAATCAGTTCTGGACACTTCAATCTAATGAAGTTAAGGGGAGGCTTTTGAGGCAGGCCTGTTGTGACAGGACAACGGGAGATGTAAAACATCACTTACAGAGAGAAACGCAGGCTGGAGAGAAGGAAGAAATGTTTGACACTGAGGGTGGTGAGAGCCCAGCCTAGGTTGACCAGAGAGGTCAGAGATGCCCTATCTGTTTCAGATGAGGTTGTCTGGGGCTCTGAGCAACCTGCTGTATCTGCAGATGTCCCTGCTGACTGCAGGGGGGGGTAGAATTGATGACCCGTACTAGTGGGACGTGTCCCTGCCTATGGCAGGCGGTTGGAACTAGATGATCCTTGAGGTCACTTCCAGCCTTACCATTCTATGATCTTTGATGGTCCCTTCCAATCCAAACCAGTCTGTGATTCCTTAATGAATACTTAAATGCCATCAATGAGAACATGAAATTTTACAGTGGGCTGCTCCAAGACCATGTAAAGGGTTCATGTTGGAAAAACTACAAGAGACTCTCTAGAAATTCAAAGACAGCACTCAAGGTAATTAATTTTACTTTCCTTCTTTGCTCATCATGCCAGGAAGCTGATCTCCATTGGAAGGACATCGCGGAAATCTGCATGAGCATGGTTGCCTGAGTTCACCCTATAGATTTGCATCAGTAGACATGGTGGAAATCATGCTTAAATCACTTCTCAGGCAGCAGAGAACTGACATACATATAGGTGTGGCAGCTCCAGTATCTTAGCTTTTTCTGGGCTCTGGTCAAGCAGTTGTTCACATGAACCATAGTTCTGCATCCTCAGCTTCAAAACAATAATAAAAGCAGCAGAAAACCTACTGCCTTCACAGTTGCATTTGGTTTTCTGCCTCACAAGCTGGATTTCTGTAAGCAAATGACTCTTATGCATAAAGGATGACATTCACATTGCTTCGTGCTGTCACACAAACCACCTTAGAGATGCTGCTCCAAGACATGTTCACACTCAAGCAGCCAAGGCACAGTAAGCCCAAATCTCCATGGAGCTCCACTGTGTCTACCCACAGTTACTGCAGCAACTGCAGTTACATTTAAGGAATCTTAATGACATCAAAGGTCTGAGTTTCTATCCTCTCACAAACAGAACTGCAGAATCTCAAACTGCTTGGGGACCTCTGCAGATCAGCCAGCCCAACATCCCTGCTAAAGCAGGAGCATCTACAGCTGTCCAGGTAGGTTTTTTATCTATACAGAGAGGGAGACTCCACAACCTCTCTGGGGAGCCTGCTCCAGGGCTCCATCACCCTCATGCCAAACAATTTTCTCCTTATTTTCAGATAGAACCTCCTGGGTTCCAGGTGTGCTCCTTGCCCCCTGTCCTGTCACTGGGCACCACTGAAAATAGCCTGGCCTCATCTTCTCATGCACCACAGGCCCTTTATCTCTTGCTAAGCATTGATCAGATCCCCTCTCAAGCTACTCTTCTCCAGGCTTAACAACCCCAGGTCTCTCAGCCTTTCACTCCTCACAGAGATGCAGCATCTTTATAGCCTTGACTGGACTCTCTAGTAGTTCCCTCTCTCTTAATGCTGGAGAGCCCAGAACTCACCCTACACTCCATCTGTGAACTCACTAGGGCAGAGGAGGAGAACCTTCCTTGACCTGCCTCCCACAAGACTATTGGTCTTCCTGGCTACCAGAGCACATTTTGGGCTCATAGTGAACTTGTTCACTAGCAGGTCCTTCTCCACAGACATGCTTTCCAGCAGGTCAATCCCTCACTTGTACTAGGTACATGTTTTCATTTCACTTTTCAGCCAGTTTGAAAGTCCTGTCTCAGTCTGGGGAGCCAGAGGGACCAACCACCTTGTCCATGAAGATTGCCGTGCTCTCACTGTACTCATTGCAGAGCTTTTTCTCTGTTTGCTCATGTAATTTTCTTAAGTTCACTTCTCTGGTTGGCACAGTCCTTGGGTTTTCACAGTGAGTGTACTTCTACCTTATTGCAAGTCCTCCTTAATTAATAGTTATTTATTGCGTTTTCCACCCATGTGCTGCAGCGCACCCTGGGTAAATAAAACAGGTTCCTCCATCCTCGCTGCCTGAATCACCAGCAGTGATCTGGTGGACTCAGCTCACTGCTAAAAAAAACAAACTATTTCTTCAAGACAAACAAGCCCAGTCAGAGGAACCAGCTCTGCCAGACTGCTCTTCATTACGGCCACGTCTGACCCAGCGCTTCCATTTGGAGGGTATTCCAGCAGCTTTCCACAGACAAATAAACAGCAAATACTTAGGGAGGGACACACACACACACACACAGAGCCTTGTAGAAGTGATTCCTTAATCAACAGTTGAAGAAGCAAATTGGATTTGCCCTATCACCAAAAGGAAAAAAAAAATAATAACTAATTCCAGATTGCAGCTATTGTCTTAAGTACAAGAGAGTTGTCTTGTAGGGTTTGGTTGGGTAATTTCATTTTAAAAGTATCTCTAAAATTTGCCATCCCGTGGGGTTTGTGGTTTTCTCCATCATTATATAACTGTAAACTTCTGGATCTTAAAAATTGGATAATTTCTTTCAGATGGCCTGGCCTCCACAATACTTGGATGCTATGGATGAGAACCAATTAGTTGCCAGGAGTAACCAGCAAGGGTTAGAAACAAGACGAAATGCTCGAAAAAGGCGTAACAACTTTTCAATTGAATAATTTTTTCCCAGTTACTTAACACTTTCCATTCAGACCTTGATTTAAATGCCTTCTAATTAAGCTAAAGAATATTTAATTTCACTCAACTCAACCCTAAGTGAGCTTAGAAGCAGGAGAAGTAGTGTCATGGATTTTCCTGACATCATGCTTCATTTTCCCTTTCTTTAAGACATAGCCAATTCTAATTTTCTATTTATTTATTCTTGAGGTTTGGTCTTTTTGATTTGTTTGGTTTGGGGGTTTCTGTTGTTTGCTTTTTTGTTTGTTTGGGTTTTGGTTGGTTTTTGTTGTTGTTGTTGAGTTGGTTTTGGGCTTTGTATTGATGATGTTCCTGGCTTCTTTTGAGATTTGGGCTGAACTCTGTCTTCCTTGAGCTGAACTCTGTTTTCCTTCCTTGAGCTGAGCAGAATTTCACAGAAGCTCATCAGATGTGAGAGTCATAGAATCAGAAAATGGCTTAGGTTGGAAGCCACCTTAGAGATCATCTGCTCTGACTTCCTACTGAATCAGTGGGATTGGGTCAGGTCTAACCAAGCTATGAATCATAGAACCTCAAGATCATCAAGTCCAACCATCAACCCAACACCACCATGCCCAATAAACTAAGTCCCAAAGTGCCATATTTGCACATTTTTTAAACACTTCCGGGGACGCCAATCCACCACCACCCTGGGCAGCCTATTTCAATGTCTGACCACTTCCGCAGGAAAGAAATTTTTCCTAATATCTTCTCCTGGTGCAGCTTGAGACCATTACCTCTTGTCTTGTCATCAGTTACCTGGGAGAAGAGGCCCACACTGCAATCACTCCAACCTACTTTTATGTAGCTTTAGAGACCAAAAAGGTCTCCTCTTAACCTCCTCTTCAGGCTAAACAATCTCAGCTCCCTCAGCTTCTCCTCATAAGACATGCCCTCTAATCCCTTCACCAGCATCATTGCCCTACAAAACAGAGCACAATAGAATCATAGACTCATGGAATCATTTTGATTGGAAATGATCAGCAGTACTGATGGTGAACTAACTCTACATGCCATACCCACATTGATGTACCCCCAAGGAACCCAGGACTTCACACAATTGGGGTTCAGGTAGGTGTCACCAACTACCACAATGGGTTTTAGAATCATA